>QJPP01007303.1:0-376104 GCA_003996215.1 Jaltomata sinuosa | reverse complement strand
GGCCAGTCCGAGAGGACCATTCAGATTTTGGAGGACATGCTTCGAGCCTGTATTCTTGACTTTGGAGGTTCATGGGATCAGTTTGTCCCCTTGGCAGAGTTTGCTTATAATAACAGCTTCCATTCGAGTATCGGCATGGCACCTTTTGAGGATTTGTATGGCAGGCGTTGCAGATCACCGGTAGGTTGGTTTGATGGTTTTAGTGTTGGACCACAGAGCATAGATTTGCTTCGAGATTCCTTAGACCGAGTCCGAGTGATTCAGGACAGACTTCGGGCAGCTCAGAGCAGGCAGAAGAGTTATGCTGATCGTAGGCTTCGTGCCTTGGAGTTTAGTGTCGGTGACTTGGTGTTTCTCCGTGTATCGCCCATGAAGGGCATGATGAGATTTGGTAGGCGGGGCAAGCTTAGCCGCAGGTACATTGGGCCGTTTGAGATTCGCAGAAGGGTTTGGTAACCCCGTTTGCCCTATCAGTTAGCCTTACCTCCGATGTTTTCGGCTATACATCCTGTGTTTCATGTTTCGATGCTGCGTCGGTATATCCCAGATGGGTCTCATGTGTTGCAGTGGGATTCAGTTCAGTTGGATGAGGGTTTAGCCTTTGTTGAGGAGCCGTCAGCTATTTTGGCCAGAGATGTCAGGAGATTGAGGTCTCGAGAGATCCCGGTTGTTAAAGTTCAGTGGAGGCACAGTCCAGTCGAGGAGGCTACCTGGGAGACCGAGAGAGATATGCGGGATCAGTATCCGCAGCTATTTTAGCCTTCAGGTAACCCCTTGACCTTGACTTTCGAGGACGAAAGCCCTTTTTAGTAGTGGATAATGTAATGACCCTTCCGGTCATTTCCACGTTTAAGTTTTGAAGTCAAGCAAATCGACAAAAGATATCGTAAAACCTTTAACAAATTTCCTGAACTTTGGGTCAAATGTGTCAGGGCTTTTCTCCCTGTATATAAAGAATTAGAAGTCCCCCGAAATACCAAATCGAAGGTCTACGAGTCTAGTTTCCAATGCACAAAACCTCACGTCCAAATGATCTCGGAGTAAAGAGTTATGACTGTTTTACCGCGGACTATCTGGCAGAAAATGGGTTACGAACCGGGTCGCGAACCGGGTCGGGTTAAACGCGATTTAAGCCTCGACGTCACGTTTTAAAATGCCATTTCAGTTCCGAAACAGTTATGAAACATAAGGGAGAATCCCGAGAGAATTCTTGGGTATCAAAATCGTGCGTTGGCGAATTACGAGCCTAAACTTAAGAACCTTATTAGCATCGTGCGTGTATTTGAAAATACGTTATTTAAAAGTTGAATTTGGTAAAGGTTATATTATTATTACCTTTTCAAAATATTTTAAAGGTTTATGAAAAATATATTTGATACGATATAAGTGTTTACGTATTTATTTTATAAAGTTTTTATACTCCGTAATATTTTAACGGAGATAGTAAATTTAGTTATGTTAAAATTTATTATTATAATATAGTAGGTTTTATTGAAAATGATTTTCTATCAATTATGGTATATTTAAAATATTATATTTATTTTACCACGAACTTACGCAATACCCGAGTATATAAATAACGGGATAGGAATATTATTTTGGCACCTTGTGAGTGCCACCTCCACTCCACGTGTAGGTGGAGGGAGTGGCCAGCAATCACCAAGTGGATGTGGCATCATTTGGAAGTTGGCAACATTATTACCAATTGATCCTAATCTTTAAAATTGTCTTTAACTTGGAAAGTAACTTCAGCAAGTATATATTCCTTTTGCTCCATATCTGTACATCATATTTGTTACGTGAGGAGTATTGTGAGAGGAAAACTTTGTGTTATTATTCAATTTCTGAAAAGAAAATCAATTATCTACGTCAAGTTATTCCGTCCCAAATCCGAATCCGATTCCGATTTAGTTTTGGATTTTCTCGGAGTGGTTCGAGCTTGGACATCGTTGTTCCAGCAGCTTATCGTCGGACGACAGGTAGGTTACGTTTAATTTCCCTAGACTCCGTATATATAAAATAAAATTGTATTAATGGACATCCTTGGGTTGGTTTATTAGGTTGGTACCACAGACCTCGACCGCTTTATTCATATCCGCCTACTTTTATTCCTCCGTTGTTTGTAGTATTTGCCATTATATTTTATTTACCCTTGTGGTCCTGTGAGGCCTTATTGACTCTGGAACATAGAAGGTGGGAATTTGGGAATGTCCGCGAGTCCCGGGCATAGAATTATCCTTCTAGGCTGGTTATGCTTGCTGAGTAGCTGTGGGCCTGTGCAGGGTCGATAGGTTGATTGTGAGCTGCGGGGCAGCTATTGTGTGTGATCATACCATTTCCATGCATATAAAGAGGTTTTATCCATGTTTTACAGTGCTTTTGGCTTCGGGCCCACTGGCACTGTTTTCTAAACCTTGCATGGCCCGGGGGGGCCCGTTTTTGATAGAAATGATTTGGAAATGGTTGATTTCACTTGTGGAGATTTTTGGGCAAAAAAGTAAAATTATGTTTAAAATCATCAGTTTTATGATTATCGCTAGACTCGGCAGGGCCGGGGTGCTAGTTGAGTTTTCTTGTTACTTGAGATGATTTTTAGCCTCGGTCGGACCGAGCACCTGAGATGACTTTTTACTGTTTAGACCCAGCTACGCCCGGGCACCCTTGGAGGGGTTTTTGAGATATTTTCCTACTATTTTTAGTCCTGGACAGGGTCTGGGCATGCATATTCGAGACTGGGTCTCTATCTTGATATCGAGACTGGGTCTCTATCTTGATATATGTTCTGATACTGAGTTTTAGTATGGGGTCTGGGACCTCCATGGACCTTGCCATCCGGGCCAGGGGCTACGGGCTGCGTGTGCCGGTGGAGGGGTATACGGTGGAGTAGAGGTATACGGGCAGAGTCCTTCCATGGAACCTACCTGCTGGGCCGGATCGGCGCCGGAGGAGGTACATACAGAGATACCATGGCACTTGAGATCTTCATGCATCATATCATTCATGGTTTGAGGTTCCACCCTTGTTTGTTGTTTGCTGATTGTACGCTCCGGTAGTATGGGATGCCGGAGGGTTTGTTTTCACTTGTTTGTGTTCCTCGGTTGTATGGGCGGCCGAGGGACTGTAGGTAGACTCTTTCTATTTACTTGTAGAATTATTCCCTGTTACGGTTAATTATGAAATAGGTTACTGCTAGACTGTTAGTTGCTGGGTGTGAGATCGGTGTGATAAGTTGAGTTGGATTCATGTCTCTGAGCATGCCTATTATTACTCTTCCTCTCTTCTTCTTACACTTGAGGTTACCGGTATACCGTCCATTTCGTAAACTTATTTTGTATACACTGTTATTGCAAGGACCCCAGGTGCGTTGTCTCTTACTTTCACCTGTGCCTTTGGTGTGTATATTCTGTTTACTAGCCTCACATGTGGTTCTGTTGATTTCCCTCTGGGCTAGTTCCTGTGTACCTTTCGTTGATTTCTGTGACTACTTGCTTCTATTCTGTCTATTACTGCGCTTTTATCGTATATGTGCCCAGTCGGCCTATGATACCTACTGGGTACCTTATGCTTCGCATTTGGTGCTCACCCCTACCCCCTGCATCTTTGGGTGCAGATCCTAGCATGGGCTATCGCCGTTAGACCGCTGTGATTCGTTCTTGGAGATCTATTGAAGACTACTTCAGGCTGAGGGTGAGCTCTTGGCGATCGGAGCTTAGCTTTAGTTTATCTTTTGCTTCATGTACTCTATTACCATTCAGAGACATCTGTATATATAGTTTTGGGTTTATTTGTACTCCATGTATGTAGTTTGGCTCTGTACTATGATACCAGGTCTTGGGGTTTGGTTTAGTTCCGCATATGTATATATTTATATCCCTGTTATCTATTGTATTCGTCTTGCTCCCTTATCTGCTAGATAGTAGCCATTACTAACTGTTCTGGGCTACGGGGATTGGTTCACCTACCGGGGGTTGTAGGTGCCATCATGACCGAGAAATTGGGTCGTGACACCATATATTGATGATAATTCTAGCATGATTCCATTGAATTGCATGTTTTCAAGCAAAATTGGCATGTTTAGATAACATGGCCTCTATTATCATGAAATTGCAGGCCTAATTCTTCAAGTTATATATTTAGAAAGAAAAGTATGTTTTGAATTATGGTTATGCTAAGTTTTAAGGATTTGAAGTATGAATTATATGACATTAGATATGTCTCTATGTTTTATGAAAGGCTTGGCATCTAGATATATCTACCTAAGCTATGTGAATTGCATGGTATTAGATATACCAGTATGCTTTTCAAACAGATTTGGCATTAGATATGTCACAAGTATAAGTTGAGTTATAAGTATGTCTTGGGAGTAGTATTGATTACCAAGTTGGATTGGGTGAGCATACCCCTTGTATATCCCAGAACTGCGTGCCACCGTAGATTCTTTAAGTCCCCTCTATGGGCATTATACACCGTGATCACACTAGTCATTCCTTTATACACTGGCAAGGTATATTGGTTCCTTTTGATGGGGAAGATACATCAGCTTCCATGTAGCTCACATGGTCTATGTCTATTAAGAGAACCTTCCACTGAACAAGTTTCAGCTTTTAAAATGTATTTGACTCTTGCTCATATTTGAGACTTACTACTTATCCTTACGTTTTAACTTATAATATTGCATTGAGTAATTTACATTACACTTTTACTGTTTTATCATGATATATCAATTTCTATAGCATATTGTAATGACCCTTCTGGTCATTTATGCATTTTAGCCTTTCTTGTCCAGTTAGAGCTTGCGTGTAGCAGCCCCAAGTCATTTATGGCTTGCTAGGATCGGTAGTTCGGTGCTCAAGCCATTTTCTTGGTATTTTTGGCCATTCCTTGTTTTTTAGAGCTTTAGGCTTTTTGAATTCGTTGACTTCGGTCAACATTCTGGGTGAACGTGCTCAGAATCGAATTCTAATAGTTTTGTTAGCTCTGGAGGGTGGACTTTGGTCTATAGGGACCTTTGGTCGGGATCTGGAATCCTTTCAACTTGTAATTCTCTCTCATTCTCTGTTTTCAGGCCAGTTGGGCTGGTTTGGTTGACTTTGGTCAATATTCAGAGAAGACGACATCAAATGGGAATTTTGTCAGCGCTGTTAGCTCCGGAATGTCGATTTTGGGTTAGGTAGGTGGTTGGTTTGGGCCTCGGGTGAGCCAAGCTCATTTTGGGTGTTCAGTTGGTTGTGATAAGTGTTGAATTGGGTCAACATTTCTCTGAAATGACCTCGTATGAAAGTTTTGTCGATTCCACTGAGTCCTGAACATCGTTTCCACTATAATAACACTATTGGTTTTTGAGTATCAAGTTTCGATCATGCCCAAAATGCCCCATAGAAGTTTTAGCTGTTGCTGGTTTTTTTCTTGTTCTGGTGACCTTCGGCGCGATCACGCTCTTTTAGTGCGATAGCGCTGGCCTGTGATTTTCCCTTTAGCGCAATCATGCTCCTCTAGTGCAATTGTGCTGGTCTGAGTTTTTCCCTTCAGCGCGATCGCGCTCCTGTAGAGCGATAGCACTGGTCTGGGTCTTTTCCTTCAGCTCGATCACGCTCCTTTAGCGCGATAGCGCTGACCACCGACCAACAGCTATATAATTATTTGGCCTTCATTGTTCCAGCAATTTTTCTTCATTTCCCTCAACTCCTTGGCACCTAAATCACTCTCTAAATTGCTCCATTTAAGTCCTAACCTTGGGGAGGTCAATTGTTCATCGATAATTCGCGATCCTTCGATTATTGGTAGGTCCTCTTCTTCCCAAAACCAATTTCCTCCATTGTTGCATAAACCTCCATTGATGCTCATGACCCAAGATTGGAATATTGTGTAGATTCGTCCCCTTAAGCTTGTGCATGCAAGTGGGCTTGAAGGATTACCCGGGTTGGCCTCAATTTCCGTTCTTTTGGTAAGCTTTCTCGTCCAATTTCCGGTTATTCCTTGAAAATTTCCATCTTAAATTGTTGGCTTTAGTGGGCTGTTTAGGGCCCCATTTGTTATCCGTTTTAACCCAATTTTTTAGCATGCGCTCCCGGGAGGGTAAAGAACACAAGTGTGTTTTTCGTTTCCGGTTTCGGGTTGCGAGGCCAACGGACCCATTTGTGACCTGGATTTTGACCCAGCTAAAATATTAGCAATATGGGTATCGTTAGTATTTTTTTGATGTGTAGATCATTGTGTTGATAGTGGTTTCACGATTTGGAGCTTCCTGGAGTTGTTCGAGCCTTGACGAAGCCATCCTTGCAGCTATTCGTCGGACGACAGGTAAGTTATGGCTTCCCCTATCTAGACTCTGCGTATATAGGCTATAATTGCACTAATTAACATCCTTGGGTGTGTTGTTATAATTTGGTACCCCAGACCTTGTCTGCCTTTTTCGTCTGCTTAATTCATACGTTATTTGTAGTATTCGTGTGGTATTGTATATTACCCTTGTGGTCCTGTGCGGCCTTATTTTGACTCTGGAATATAGACGATGGGTTATTTGGGGAATGTCCACGAGTCTCGGACATAGAGATTATACTTTTAGGATGGTTATGTCTGCTGAGTAGTTGTTGGACTTGTGCAGGGCTGATAGGAATTATTGTGAGCCGTTAGGCTAATTTATATTTGTGTGCAAGCATATCATCCGTGAAAAAGGTTTTACCCTGCATGTTTTACTATAGTTTTGGCTGCGAGCCACTACAAACGGTTTTCCTAACCTTGCATGGCCCCGGAGGGCCATTTTTGGTACATTTGATGATATAAAAGGGGATTTTTAGATTAATTGGAATGATTTTATTGCTGATACTAGCCTCTGCCGGGAAGAGCACTAGACTTGATTTACTACAGTTTTACACCCGGCCACACTCGGTCACCCTTTGAGAGGGTTACTGAGACTTTGATCACTGATTTAGACCCGAGTATACTTTGGGAACCCTTTGAGAGGGTCTTTTGAGATTACTACTACTGTTTTAGACCCGGGTCAAAGATGGACATGTATATTTGAGACTTAGCCACTGGCTTGAACCCAGACTCAATTCCGGAGGACACATTTTGATTCTGAGTTTTAGTATGGGGTTCGGGACCTCCATGGACCTTGCTGCTCTAGTCCAGGGGCTTCGGGCCACATGTGCCGGGGGGAAGGGTATACGGTGTAGTAGAGGTATACGAGTTGAGTCCTTTCATGGAACCGACCTGCTGGGCCCGATCGGCACCGAAGGAGGTATATACTGAGGTTCTATTTCACCTTGAGGTTTTCATGCATTCTATCATTAATTGTTTGAGTTACCACCCTTGTTTTCTATTTGTTGATTGTATACTCCGATAGTATAGGATGCCAGAGGGTTTGTTTTCACTTGATTGCGTTCCTCTATTGTATGGGCGGTCGTTGGGACTGTAGGTAGATTATATTTACCTCTTGTCTTTATTTAGAGCTAGTCTTGGCATTCGGTTCTTGAAGGATTAGCGATGGTTTGCCTGTTGAGGCTCGGGTTGTGGGATTTTTATTATTGAGAGGGCTAGGGAGTTCCATCTTATTGAGGCACTTTTGTGTGGCCTTATGAGCAGATTATGAGATTCTGGCTCCATTCTTATCAGGATTTGAGTAGTGTTTCTCAGTTATCGTGGGTTAGTTATTCCATCCTAGGGATTGTACTTGTGAGGTGAATTCATGTATATGCTATCACGCTATTGGGTTGGTGTTATGATTACCTTATACTTGTTGATTCCATTTTGAGTATGTTAGATTGGTTGCCCTTTTTTCCCTTACTTGAGGTTACCAGTATACCGCTATTTTCTCAACTCTCTCTCTCTTTGCTTACTTGTATTGTTGAGCAAGGATCCCAACTGCATTCTCCTTTAAGAGCTAATAGTATCTTTATTATACCCTTTTGTTTTATCTTAACTTAATAAAGGAAAGTCCAAGTTGTGGTAAGCACAATCTTCGGAAGGAACGAGGTATGTTAAGGCTTCTTTATTCCTTATCGGCATGAATCTAGAAATTAAACTCTAAATCTCCGAAAGAAGGAATTTGAGTATTCTGTTGTAAGAGAGCTGATTTGGTAGCTTAACAAGTCTTAAAGAACTAAGTGATACATTATGGTGATTCAAGTCACCTTCTTATAATAATCAGATTCTTTTTGCACGAAAGGGTAAGTTATCCTTTTGTCGAGTTTCTTCTTTGTATTGTGATGCCTAATAAATCTTTAGAAAGTATAAAAGAAAGGATAGCAAGTCAAATCCCCATTCATATGTGTTTGGTAAGTTGATTCCAATATCTAGTAAGTCAAGTCTAAAGAAGTTATCTAAATGAACCTTCATAACTAACAAGAGTAGCTTTATAGGTCATCCAAGTAATACGCTTAATACACATGGATTATGTGTTGGTGTGCACCGAGGCGCTACTGCCATATTGAGGCTATTATATACATAATATACACTTAGGTGCTACCGCCATAGTGTGCACCGAGGTGCTACAACATATTAAGGCCATTATATACATAGTGTGCGCCGAGGCGCTACTGCCATATTGAGGCTATTATATATAAGGTCCTTGGCAATATTGTGGTTCAGCGTGTGTTATAAAGACTGAGTTGCGGTGTGAGTTAATGCATGAGTTGTGTTCTAAAAAAATAAAGGAGAAAAGATCTTAGCGAGTCTTACCGATTACAGTTTACAATTTTCATATTATATCCTGTTCAGATTTACTACTTGCAACATACTATTATGATTCTACCTTAAATATGAGTATATTATTTACGTACCGATCTCCCCATTTCCTGGGGGGTTCTACATTCATGCCTTTAGGTCAAGACAAAAATCCAGACAGACGTCTTAAGTAAGAGTTGCAGAGTTCAGCCATTTTGGTAAGCTCCAATCTTCGTGGAGCCGAGGAGTCAGAGGTCTAACTTATACTTTGATCAAGTTATGAATATGCATAGTTAATGGGTAGTACAGGGCATTGTTCTAGCTATGAGACAGTTTATTTACTCATAGAGGCTTGTAGACGTGTATATGTATGTCAGTGTTGGGTATGGCCTTGTCGGCCTTGTTATTAGCTATCTATTATAATATTAGCCTTGTTGGCCTTGACTTGTTTACCTATTGTTGAGCTATCAGTGTTTCTATTTATTATATTTAGATACCTTGTCGGTCTCTGACCTCTAGTAGATTCAATATAGATACACTTGATTTTGGCGCCCTCAGCCTTTTGGGGCATCGGGTGCTGGTGCCCTCACCCCTACTTGAGGCGTGACAAACTTGGTACCAGAGCACGTCATATCCCAGGGAGTCTACAAACCATGTCTAGTAGAGTCTTGCTTATGGGTGTGTTGTGCACCATACCAATAATTATGAAGCTACGGGACATTTAGGAATTGTTACTCTTCTTTCATCTTCTAGATATTGCAATAGAGCGAGGTCATAATATACTTGAAGTCTAGGGATAGCTAGAGATGAACAAGCACTTACAGCTCCTCCACTGGAGTAGAGGACCAGGACATCACGAGCACAATTTGATTATTTACCCATATGGTATCCACACAGCAGCAACAAATAAGGGCATCGACGAGTGCTAGGTTATGTGGCTCAGAAAATTCTATGGCATGAGAGCTCATCAGCATGAGTCCTCCTATATTTATAGGCTCTGACCAACGTGAGGACCCTTAGTAGTTTATTGATCAGATTTATTGTGTACTTCGAGTCATGCATGCATCAGTAGTTGAGGCAGTGGAGTTTGCATCTTTCAGGTTATAGGATGTTGCCATTTTGTGGTTTGAGGCTTGGGATCGGTCTGGGGGATCAAATGCACCCCCAGCTGAATGGGAGGATTTTTCAGAGGCCTTCATAGCTCACTATCTTCCAAAGGAGGTTCGAGAGGCCAAACTTGATCAGTTTCTAGCCCTTAGTCACGGCAATATGAGTGTTCCAGAGTACATCCTCAGATTTAATTCATTAGCCGGGTATGCCCCCGATATTGTGAGTACGATGTGAGCTAAAGTTCATCGATATGTGGATGGCCTTAAGGATTAATCTATTATGGTATTAACAATAAAAACCACATAAGAGGATATGAATATTTATAAGATACAGGCTATTGCTCAGACTGTAGAGGATCTTGAGGTACAAATTAGAGATAACCAAAGCTGAGAAAGGGATCAGATTAAGAGGGCTAGATCTATTGGGTCCTATGGAGAGACACGAGGTAATGTTAGGCCACATCTTCATAGGCAATCATCCAACCCTACCGGTGGTGCCCAACACCAGTTACAGAGGCAGAGGTATGATCATTTTTCTCATCCTGGACCAGGCCACACTTCAGGTGCATTAAGTTCCCATCGCCAGGGGTGATCAGGCAAGATAAAGCCACCTTTTCCACCTTGTGTTTAGTGTGGTAGGAAGCATCTTGGGATATGTCGCTTGGGTTTAGATACTTGTTATTCGTGTGGGCATCCTGGTCACTTGATGCGAGTGTGTCTGAGTAGAGGTAGGGGTGAAATGGCCCAGCCTATAGGGTTGATGACAACTCCTTCATCTACTATTCATCCCTATAGGACAGGCCTATAGGACACACCAGGTCGCGCTAGATGTAGAGGAGGAAGAGGAGCATCACGTTCGGGTGGTGGTTAGAATCACACTTATGCTCTAGCCGATCGCCAGGACATGGAGTCATCACTTGATGTTGTTATAGGTACATTGACTATTTTTACTCATGTTATTTATGCACTTATAGATCCTGGATCTACTCTTTCATATGTTACCTCACTTGTTACTGGTAAGTTTGGGGAAGACCCAGAGTTGTTCCCTAGACCCTTTGTTGTATCTACGCCATTTGGTGAATCTATTATAGCTAGACAAGTTTATCAAGATTGTGCAGTTTGGATTTATGACCGTCTCACTTCAGCTGATCTAACTGAATTAGATATGATTGGCTTTGATGTAATTATGGGTATGGACTGGTTAGCTGCATGTTATGCTAATATTATTGTACAACTAAGGTTGTCAAATTCCATTTTTCGGAAGAGACAATCCTTGAGTGGAAAGATAATGCTGCCACGCCAAGAGGTAGGTTTATTTCCTACCTTATGGCCTAGAAAATAATTTCTAAATGCTATATCTATCATCTAGTTTGAGTAAGAAGCACAGAGGATGAACTAGAGACTCTTCAATCAATTCTGTGATGAGTCAGTTTCTACATGTATTCCCAGATGAGCTTCCAGGAATCCCTCCAGAAAGGGAAATTGAGTTTGCCATTGATCTATTCCCAGATACTCAGCTAATACCAATTCCCCCTTACAGGATGGCTCCTGCAGAATTAAGAGAGTTAAAGGAATAGTTGAAGGATCTACTTGAAAAAGGTTTCATTAGGCCTAGTACATCACCATGGGGCGCACTAGTTTTGTTTGTTCATAAAAAGGATGGGTCCTTGAGGATGTGTATTGATTACCATAGCTGAACAAAGTTACTATCAAGAATAAATATTCTCTTACAAGGATTGATTACTGATAACGCCCAAACTACACCTCAAATTAACGAAGCGTAAGCGGTCGTAGTCAAATATAGAACCCAACAAAGGTTGGGGTCGAATCCCACAGAGAATATGGTGAAGATTAAGCCTTTAGTGAAGTACGTGACTAATGGTCAATAGTTTTCGGTAAATAAAGGGGGGGTTTTTGTATGAACAAAAGCAAATAATAATGTATGAGAATTAATCAATAGGAGAATGAACTAGGGAAGTGTTTACCATGGCATTGGTAACGATGTCGATCCTAAGCTTAACCGGGTTCTTTCTATATGCGCGTCACGATGCGATTGAATTAATGGTATCGTCTAAACGTTTCTCAACCAAATAGACAAATTTACTTTTCAATTCTCTCGAACCTGAAAAGGTGTGCTTTTAGATTTCAATCCTAAACATCAAGTAGATTAATCTAGTTACAGCATTAATCATAAGACGAGAGTTGGTAGTCTCGAATCCTCGTCGTTAATCAAGTTTCCCGGTTTTAATCTCTTTACTCAAGCAAATTAAACCTAGGCATGTTCTAATGTTTGGAACCACTAGAAAACGTTAAATAATGTATGACTAACAACGTGACAGCACATATATTGAACCCGTCGCTACTCGGAATCTATCTTGCTACGTTTGCCATGGCTCCCACAACCCCAGTTGTGAGAGTTTTAGTTAATCATGCTAGAAGAAGAAGAGAAGAAAGTCATAATCATCATAAAGAGAAAAGATCCTTACAATATAATGAAAACAATCTTCAAGTATTCCAAGAACAAGAAAACAAGAACTCAAGAACGATTCAAGAACACGAATTCAAGAAGTACCAAACGTGTTTCTTGATTTCCAAGTCGACTAAAATCTCTCCTAAAACTATTGGGAGAATTATTGTAAAAAGCTTGGTTCATAAAATAAACCTAACATAGGGTATTTATAGGAGTCTAGGAAACAAATCCCAAAAACGTCCGGATTCCGCGTAGTGGACTGCCCAGGTGTGACGGCCAGGCTGACGGACCGTCACTGGCTTGACGGACCGTCGCCTGGACCGTCACCCTTAGACAGTGCAAGGCCTCCACTTGACAGTCACATGTGACGGACCGTCACATGTGTGACGGACCGTCACTCAGGCCGTCACTCTTAGGCAGAATGTCGTTTTTCGCGTATTTCCTTCAGTTTCCATGTTTGTCTCCATTTCCTGAAAATACAACAAAAACATCAAAAATGACAACGGTTGCTTGAAAACGTACGATTGTTCTAAGTTAAAGGAGTCAAAAGTGCCGTAAAATGGCGGCACATCAACACCCTCAAGTTAAGACGTTCGCTTGTCCTCAAGCAACATGACACAAAACAATAATACGATGACTCAACTAAGCAAACAAACTCGTGTCTTTAGCAACTCATGGTCATTCAACATTAATTCAAGCTCCCTCATAGCACACAAATGTATGAAACACTAACTTGCAAGGATCCAAACATGTCATTCCGATATGATAGAACATTCTACTTACACACGCGCAGCTATCCTAACAATCAATAGACAATACAGACATCTTGGTGCCCTTACCACAAAGAAATCCCACACACAAGATTTGGGACTAGGTAAGCGCTCACACTCACAAACGATTTCAAACAATGCACATGCGATACCATAGG
This sequence comes from Jaltomata sinuosa, assembly GCA_003996215.1. Classification (NCBI taxonomy): domain Eukaryota; kingdom Viridiplantae; phylum Streptophyta; class Magnoliopsida; order Solanales; family Solanaceae; genus Jaltomata; species Jaltomata sinuosa. Next base: position 362,933 of record QJPP01007303.1, on the reverse strand, counting down.
CTTGCCCTTACTATTCTATTTTAGTTCTTCAGGAAGCCGCTCAACATCACTACAGGACTTGTTTAGGCTTGTAATGAGGCTTCAGGTGCAGGTAGGATACATTTAGGGGTTAGTGACTAAGCCCTCCTTGGAACCACCGACGTCTTATTACCACATACTTTACTTTGTCCATCCTTATTCACCTTTTTATTTCCTTCTCTCTAGCTACAGGTGCGGCCTCTTTATTTTGACAATTCTTTTTGTTACTTTTTCGTTCTTTTTCACTTCTTTTTATTTTTCTTTTCTTAGGCACACACCCGAATTTTCATTCTATTCACAACCAATCTTCTCCATCCTCTTTTTCTCATCATTCACCTCTGTAGTAGCCACCCTCAACTTAGGCTGATTGCCTGCGTTGAGGTGCACCATGTCCAAGGAAGGACCAGGGCCAAAACAGGGTTTACCTCTATAGTAGCCACCCTCAACTTAGGCTGATTGCCTGCGTTGAGGTGCACGATGTCCAAGGAAGGACCAGGGCCAAAATAGGGATTCAAAGTTAAATAGGAACGGTGACAGGTTATTGAAAGAACAAGGTCAATTATGGCTCAAACAGGGTTCAAAGGGATTATTTATATTTGGACGGTCTTTTAGGTTAAGTGGACTGCACGCAAAAAGGGCCTGTGATCCTTTCCTAAGCAACCAAACTTCGAACTTAACAAAATAGACCGGGCAAGTTCTAGATGCATGCACAGAGTAAGAATTTATAACAATAATCTCACACACTCTTGGCACCAAAAAACTATACCGCTACCGACTATCAAACAACCACTCAGCTTAAGCATACTTATTCTAATCATAATCACACAATGACATACAAGGATCCAGACAATCAATTGTTTCAACATAAGTACAAAACCAGAAAAATTTTAAAGGGGCTCCTTTAGTCAAGAAAAACGCCATGCTCATCACTATAGACACTAAAAAAAACAAAAAATTAAAAATACAACCTAAACATGCCGGTTCTACTAGATAGCACACCGGAGTGAAAAAAAACACGGCAACAAAAACCCTCGGTGGTGACTCACATGTTTCCCCACACCCTCAACTTAGACTCATGCATTGTCCCCAATGCATCTATATGAAAGCTAAAAACTGTAAGAGAAAGGAATACCTGTGAAGTCGATGTGACTCAGATTCTGGAATGATGTTGGAGACCGCCAGGGTCTCCAAAACAGGAAAACTCGATGGAGTGTGTGCACGCGACAACCTCATGTTGTGTTTTAGCTTCTTCGTTTATCGGCTCCGCAGCTAGTCGCGCCAACTTCTTCGCTCTTTCTTTGCAGGTTCTCTTGCGGTGTTTTCATTTTCTTGATTTATTTTCACCGCTTTCCTTCACATGCTCGTCCTCTTGTAATCGCGACCTTACTCTCATAACAGCTTGGGTTTCAACACAACCCTTTTCCTCAAGATACACATCTGCAGGGATTTCCTCAATAACATTGATGACCGCGACCACCCTCATGTCACTTGGTTGCTTCATCAATTTGGACACATCGAACTTGACCACTTCATTGTTTAGCCTGAAGGTCAGTTCATTTCTTTCCATGTCAACCAACGCTCTAGCCGTGGCTAACAAAGGTCGTCCCAAGATTATGGGAACTTCAAAATCTACTTCGCAATCCAAGATCACAAAGTCGGCCGGGAATATAAGCTTACCGATCTTGACCAGCACATCAGATAAGATTCCCACCGGTCGCTTTACCGAACGGTCAGCCATCATCACTCTCATGGATGTCAGTTTAGGAGCTCCCAAACCCAATTGTTTGTAAACTGCTAGCGGCATTAAGTTGATACTAGCACCAAGATCACATAATGCTCTTCCGAAGTTGAGCTTCCCGATAGTACAGGGAACAATGAAAGCACCTGGATCTTCCTTCTTTTTGACTAACGACCTTGAAGAAATAGCGCTGCAGTGGTGGAGGTTGTCTTCCGGTTCAAAACTTACCGACCTCTTCTTTGTAATCAAGTCCTTCATGAACTTGGCATAACCGGGCATTTGTTCCAGCGCTTTCACCAATGGTATGTTTATTGAAATCTGCTTCAGCATGGTCATGAAGTTCAGGAACTTACCATCGTCAGCTTTCTTCTTCAAACGCTGTGGGAAAGGAGGTGGTGGCCGAGGCATCATAGTTGGAGGCTTTTCGGCCTCCTTGCTTTTATCCACGGGTTTTGGCGTTTCCTCCTCTACTGCCTCGTCGTTTGCGCTATCACCTACTTGGGTCTGGATTACCGGATGTGAATCCGGTAATATTTTTCTGCTTCTTGTAGTGATCGCCATACAGCTCGCGTCGTTCCTCGGATTTTGGACGGTGTCGCTCGGTAAGGCACCCGTCCTCCTTGGATTTAGGGATGCCGAAATCTGCCCCACTTGCTGCTCCAATTGCTTGATCGCGGTGGAATGCGAATCCACTAACTGACTTAATGTAGATAATTCATTCCTCATCTCCTTTACCCCAGAGTCAGTCGATTCCACCTTTAGCAGCATCTTCGCCATCATGCTCTCTAGCTTCGAAGTCTCTGCCTCGTTGTTAGCCTTGTCCCGATTACCAGGTGGTATATACAACCCACCTCTCTCGGTGTTGTTCCTCTAGTTTCCTTGGTCGCGATCTTTGTAGCCGCCTTTCTCATAGTGGTTGTCTCTCTGATAGTTCCGACCTTGGTTTCCCTGGCCGTTGGCCTGGAAACCCCCCAAATAGTTAGCCTCCTCATCAGATTCAACCCCTGCTGCTCTACCTTGCGAACCCACGGCTTTCACCTTCTCAATACTTCCTGACATCAAGTGCTTGGTCAAGAGGTCCATTTGCGTTTTTAGATGGGCCATGTCTTGGTCCCGTTCTTCATCTTTTCTACGCTGTTCCGCTGACACACCAACTGCATAAGTACTAGCTGGTACCTCTGAATCCCGTGTATGCCAGGCCCTGTTGGTTTTGGTGAGCCTGTCCAAAATAGCTGTGGCATCGGCAAAAGTGCGACCCATAAATGCTCCACCTGCTGCGTTGTCCAACGTCGGCTTGGTAGCCGAATTGAGTGCCCTGTAGAATGTCTGCATCAAAAACTCATCGTTCAACTGATGGTTTGGGCATTGTGTTAGCTTCTTCTTGAATCGCAGCCAGGTCTCGTGCAATGCTTCGTGATGTTGCTGCCTGAAATTGCTAATCTCGTCCCTCAACTGTATCATCCTACAGGGAGGAAAGAACCTTTCTAGGAAAGCTCCTTTCAACTTTCCCCAAGTTGCGATAGAGTCGGGGGTCAGTTCTGTCAACCATAACGCTGCCTCATCAGACAGAGACAACGGAAACAACCTGAGCCTGATCACTGTCTGACTCACTCCCGGCAGTTCAAACGACTTGCAGATACCCACGAAGTTCATTAAGTGACGGTTTGGATCATCACCAGCTGCTCCACGGAATACTCCTCTCAAGTTCAACAGCTGGATCATCGTGCTAGTGATGTTGAACTTGGCTCCGGGCGGTAGCGGTGGAACAACAATGGCGCCCATAGCGCCAATTCCATCCAAATCGTTATCCTCGTCATGCAACTCAAGATCGTGCTGCAGACCTCCAGCATTCAAATTTTGTTGGGCCTGCAGTTCTGCAGCGAGCCTTGCTGCCTCTTGTTGTGCGGCCATATTCTGCCTTAACGTTCTAGCAAGCTCGGGGTCGTAAGGTAATGTTGATTCACCCGAGCGCCGGGTACTTGGCATGCACAACTCTGTACCCTGTAAAAAACAAAAACAACAAAAAAAACGTAAAAGAAGGAAAGTATAACTATGAGTCAAATAAACACACCAGACTTAATTAACAACCGTATTCCCCGGCAACGGCGCCACTTTTTGATAACGCCCAAACTACACCTCAAATTAACGAAGCGTAAGCGGTCGTAGTCAAATATAGAACGCAACAAAGGTTGGGGTCGAATCCCACAGAGAATATGGTGAAGATTAAGCCTTTAGTGAAGTACGTGACTAATGGTCAATAGTTTCCGGTAAATAAAGGGGGGGGTTTTGTATGAACAAAAGCAAATAATAATGTATGAGAATTAATCAATAGGAGAATGAACTAGGGAAGTGTTTACCATGGCATTGGTAACGATGTCGATCCTAAGCTTAACCGGGTTCTTTCTATATGCATGTCACGATGTGATTGAATTAATGGTATCGTCTAAACGTTTCTCAACCAAATAGACAAATTTACTTTTCAATTCTCTCGAACTTGAAAAGGTGTGCTTTTAGATTTCAATCCTAAACATCAAGTAGATTAATCTAGTTACAGCATTAATCATAAGACGAGAGTTAGTAGTCTCGAATCCTCGTCGTTAATCAAGTTTCCCGGTTTTAATCTCTTTACTCAAGCAAATTAAACCTAGGCATGTTCTAATGTTTGCAACCACTAGAAAACGTTAAATAATGTATGACTAACAACGTGACAACACATATATTGAACCCGTCGCTACCCGGAATCTATCTTGCTACGTTTGCCATGGCTCCCACAACCCTAGTTGTGAGAGTTTTAGTTAATCATGCTAGAAGAAGAAGAGAAGAAAGTAATAATCATCATAAATAGAAAAGATCCTTACAATATAATGAAAACAATCTTCAAGTATTCCAAGAACAAGAAAACAAGAACTCAAGAACGATTCAAGAACACGAATTCAAGAAGTACCAAACGTGTTTCTTGATTTCCAAGTCGACTAAAATCTCTCCTAAAACTATTGGGAGAACTATTATAAAAAGCTTGGTTCATAAAATAAACCTAACATAGGGTATTTATAGGAGTCTAGGAAACAAATCCCAAAAACGTCTGGATTCCGCGTAGCGGACTGCCCAGGTGTGACGGCCAGGCTGACGGACCGTCACTGGCTTGACGAACCGTCGCCTGGACCGTCACCCTTAGACAGTACAAGGCCTCCACTTGACGGTCACATGTGATGGACCGTCACATGTGTGACGGACCATCACTCAGGCCGTCACTCTTAGGCAGAATGTCATTTTTCACGTATTTCCTTCCGTTTCCATGTTTGTCTCCATTTCCTGAAAATACAACAAAAACATCAAAAACGACAACGGTTGCTTGAAAACGTACGATTGTTCTAAGTTAAAGGAGTCAAAAGTGCCGTAAAATGGCGGCACATCAATTACCTTTTTGATCATTTGCAAGGCGCCAAATATTTTTCAAAGATTGACTTGAGGTTGGGGTATCACCAGCTGTGAGTTAAAGGGGTAGATGTGCCAAAGACAACCTTCTAGATGAGGTATGGACACTTTGAGTTTCTAGTAATGTCATTCTGGCTTACTAATTCCCCAGCAGCTTTCATGGACCTAATGAATTGGGTCTTCAATCCCTTTCTAGATGTATTCGTGATTGTATTTATTGACGATATCCTAATTTACTCGCGGTCCAAAACCAAACATGCAGATCATCTGCGTGCAGTATTGCAAACATTTCAGAATCATAAATTATATGCAAAGTTCTCCAAGTGTGAGTTTTGGTTGACTTTGGTGGCTTTTCTTGGCCATATAATTACAGACGAAGGTATTAGAGTTGACGGCCAAAAGATTGATGCTGTAAGAATTAGCTGAGGCCCTTGAACGCTACAGAGATCCATAGGCTTAGCAGGTTATTACTAGAGGTTTGTGGATAGATTTTCTTATCTCTGCACCATTGACAAAGTTGACTCATAAAGAAACCAAGTTACAGTGGTCTGATGCATGTGAGCAGAGTTTTCAGGAGTTGAAGGATACGTTTACTTTAGCGCCTATCTTAACTCTGCCAGAGGGCATATAAGGTTATGTTGTTAATTATGATGCTTCAAGGATTGGGTTGGGATGCTGCCTAATGCAACATGGTAAAACTATTGCCTATTCCTCGATACAGCTGAGAAAGCACTAGAAAAATTACCCTACTCATAATCTTGAATTGGCAGTAGTTATATTTTCCCTGAAAATTTTACGCCATTACTTGTTTGGAGTTCATGTAGATGTGCTTACATATCACAAGAGTCTACAGTATTTATTAAAATAAAAATAATTAAATCTAAGGGAAAGAAGGTGGCTAGAGCTACTAAAGGACTATGACATAGTTATTTTGTACCATCCAGGTAAGGGTAATATAGTGGCCGATGGAATTAGCCGCAAATCTATCAGAAGCTTGAGCCACGTGGAAAATAGAAAAATCCATATGACAAGATAACTACATCAGTTAGCTAATTTTCAGGTTCGACTACTAGACCCAGGTAATGGGGGAGTCATTATTCAAAACACAGCAGAATCCTCACTTAAACAGGGGTAAAGGAACGCCAATATGATGATCCAGAGTTAGTAAGATTGAGGGAAGAAATTCTGTAGCAGAAGCAACCATTATTAAAACTTAAGTAAGATGGGGTTCTGAGATATCAAGGTCGTCTATGTGTACCTAACGTCAGGGAGTTTCAGGAGAATATTTTTGCAGAAGTCCATTATTATCACTATTCAATCCATCCAGGAGCGACAAAGATGTATCATGATCTTTGACAAATTTTATGGTAGAATAATATGAAGAGAAATATTGCAGAGTTTGTATCCCAATGCCCGAATTGTCAATAGGTAAAAGTTGACCACCAGAGGACTTGAGGGCTAACGCAAAGTATAGTGATACCGACCTAGAAATGGGAGGTGATCAACATGGATTTTATTATAGGCTTACCCCATACCTATCAGAAGTATGATTCCATTTGGGTAATTGTAGACAGACATAAAAAGTTAGCTCACTTTTTGCCAGTCATAATGACTTATACAACTGAAGATTATGCCAAGTTGTATATTAAAGAATAGTTCAACTTCATGGTGTCCTAATTTCCATCATTTCGGATAGGGGTGCCCAGTTTACATCAAATTTATGGTGGTCTTTCCAGAAAGGCTTAGTTACTCAAGTGAGTCTCAGTAAAGCTTTTCGACCACAAATAGATGGACAAGCTGAGCGTATTTTTCAGACACTCGAGGATATGCTACGAGCTTGAGTACTATATTTTTAAAGGGGTTGGGATGACCATTTGCCACTAATTAAGTTTGCTTATAATAATAGCTTCCATTCAAGCATTCAAATGGCTCCTTGTGAAGCTTTATACAGGCAAAAGTGTAGATCACCGATTGGATGGTTTGAATTTGGGGAAGAAGAATAGTTAGGGCCTGACCGAGTTCATCAGGCAATGGAGAAGGTGAAGCTAATTCCAGAAAGATTACTAACAACCCAGAGTAGGCAAAATCATATGCAGATGTACGACGCCGAGATTTGAAATTTAATATTAATGATTGGGTTTTCCTAAAGATTTTTCCCATGAAAGGTGTTATGCAGTTTGGTAAAAAGGGAAAGATTAGTCCAAGATATATTAGATCATGCAGGATCACTCAGAAGGTAGGAAAAGTGGCATATAAGCTAGAGTTACCTACAGAGTTCGAGACAGTCCATCCTGTATTTCATGTATCGATGCTATGAAAGTGCATATGGGATCCTTTATGTATTATGCCTATCAAAGATGTTCAAATTCTTGAATACTTATCCTATGAGGAAGTACCAATTGCAATCCTAGATCATCGAGTTAGGAATCTGAGAACCAAATTAATAGATTCGGTAAAGGTGTTGTGATGAAACAATAATGTTGAGGAAATAACGTGGGAATCCGAGGAAGAAATGAGGAAAAACTGTCCCCATTTATTTATGCCATGAAGATAGTATTAAGGTAAGTCATATCCTTATCTTCTTAATATTTTTCCTACTGTTCAAAGATGATCAGGTTTGAACATATGCAAATGATTTCATTTAATTGTATATTGTTGTATCTCCCTGTGAGGCACTGTGCTGGACGTTTGCTGAGTTTCAGGTTTTTTGGATAGTCCCAATTATAGAGGAACCTCTACCAAAATTTCTAGAAATCCTAAAACACTATTGATTTATACACATTAACCTCAATCGAGGAAGAGTGATTCTAAGGTGGGAAGGATTTAACACCCCGTACCTTTCAACACCTAGATGACTAAGTGAATATCGATGAAGGGACTTAAGCTCGGGGTTGTGAGGAAGTACCTTGGACTAGAATTTGAAATGGCCAAATGTATATATGTGTTAAGTTAAAGTATAAGGATGAGGGTTTTGAAAATTAGATTAAACAAGTGAGGTGCTTGCTCGACTTATCTAATATCTTAGGTGACAAGTAGGTGCATCACATACCTATGCTAACAAACTATGTTCCGTGGGCTGATTATGGGCATCAACACCATGGATTACTAGACCTAATAGTAAACCAGATAAAGCTTAAAGTTGGGCCATCAAAGTGCAACCAAATCTGGCCCAAACAACTACAAAAGGTAGCCACCAATGTTGATCACATTTTTACCCAAGAGAATCCCAATATAAGTCACAAAACTTAACCCTTTTGAGGCGCAAGCAAAGGATAATTTTGGCCCACGTTTCTTGACCCATTTTAGCTAAAATATAGCCAAAAAAGTCGGCAAAAGAGGCCCCCTTATACAGACCTTTTTTTGATCAATATTGATCACAAAAAGCTTGAATTTTTTTACTAGAACTCTCTCTTATCTTCTTTCCTCTTGGCAGCCCCTCTCGCCTTTTACGGTTCTAAGAAGATCAAGATTTATTCAAGCTTAAGGTGAGTTAAACAAATTATTATCTTGGTACTAATCTACTACATATAGCTAGGTTATCCTATGGTAAGAAATACATAAATTATGGAAGACCCTTCCTTAAGGTTTGACACTTAGAAGTTATGTAACAATTAAAAGATTTCTTCTTCTCTTGTTGGTTTATGTGTAAGGGGTACTTAATATTTCCAAGGCATAAATAAAGAAAGTATAAAAACACCCCTTCAAGTGTGATAAGTACTCTGCCCATAACCATCTTTTTGGATTGAAGTTCGGATGGACAAATGTTGTTGAATTATTGTTAAGAACTCATGGGACAGTGATCGGAAGCCATGTGTTCAATATGTTGCTATTGTATTTCGCTATGAGTTATGTAAAAGGGATGTTTTATGTGTTTTGTATTTTTGGAGGCAGTAGGTTGGTGTGTGTGTGTGATGTGTATTGAAATGGGGGAGAAAGGTGTGACGATACACCCTTTAATTAATGTCAATACGTAAATCTGCCCAGGAAATGTTTAGCTACTGTTTTGGAAAATTTGCATTAGGTTTAAGAGCTAATATTAGCTTCATTATACCCTTTTGTTTTATATTGAATTAATAAAGTTAAGGCCAAGTTGTGGTAAGCTGAATCTTCGGAAGGAACGAGGTATGTTAAGGCTTCTTTATTCCTTATCGGCATGAATCTAGAAATGAAACTCTAAATCTCTAAAAGAAGGAATTTGTGTATTCTATTGTAAGAGAGCTGATTTGGTAACTTAAAAAGTCTTAAGGAATTAAGTGATACATTATGGTGATTCAAGTCACCTTCTTATAAAAATCGGATTCTTTTTGCACAAAACATAAGTTATCCTTTTTTCGTGTTTCTTCTTTTTATTGTGATCCCTAATCAAGCTTTAGAAAGTATAAAAGGAAGGTTAGCAAGTCAAATCCCCATTTATATGTGTTTGGTTAGTTGATTCCAATATCTAGTAAGTCAAGGCTAAAGAAGTTATCTAAATAAACCTTCATAACTAACAAAAGTAGCTTTGAAGGTCAACCAAGTAATACCCTTATTACGCGTGGATTAGATGTTAGTATGCGCCAAGGCACTACAGCTATATTGAGGCTATTATATACATAATGTACAACAAGGTGCCACCGCTATATTGAGGCCATTATATACATAGTGTGCACCGAGGTGATACTACCATATTGAGGCCATTATATGCATATTGTGCACCGAGACGCTACTGCCATATTAAGGCTATTATATATAGGATGCGCCGAGGCTCTATTATGGTTCAGTGTGTGTTATAAAGAGTGAGTTGCGGTGTGAGTTAATGCATGTGTTGTATTCTAAAATTAATATAGGAGAAAAGAACTTAATGAGTCTTACCGATTACAGTTTACAAGTTTCATATTATATCCTGTTCAGATTTACTACTTGCAACTTATTATTATGTTTCTACCTTACATACCAGTACATTATTTTCGTACTGACATCCCTATTGCCTGGGGGTTCTGAATTCATGTCTGCAGGTCAAGACAGAAATCCAGACAGACCTCTTTAGTAGGAGTTGCAGAGTTCAGCCATTTTGGTAAGCTCCAATCTTCTTGGAGCCGGTGAGTCAGAGGTCTAACTTATATTTTGATCAAGTTATGTATATGCATAGTTAATGGGTAGTCCAGGGCCCTGTCTTGGCTATGAGATATTTTATTTACTCATAGAGGCTTGTAGACGTGTATATATATGTCAGTGTTGGGTATGGCCTTGTCGGCCTTGTTATTAGCTATCTACTATGAGATTAGCCTTGTTGGCCTTGAGTTGTTTACCTATTGTTGAGCTATCAGTGTTTCTAATTACTATATTTAGAGACCTTGTCGGTGTCATACCCCTAGCAGGTTCAATATAGATACACTTGATTTTGGCACCCTCGGTATTTTGGGGCTCCGGGTGCTGGTCTTGCCTCTCCTCGTTGGGGCGTGACAGTAAGTTCTAGACATCAATATGAAAGAATGGAATATTACAAAATTTTAATACACATGGCACATGATCAACTCAAGAAATATCCATACAGACTCTCAATCAAGAAAAAACAGGAGTTCAAATTTAAGATAAAAATCATACGAGAGTCAAGTAAAAGAGCATAAGTATCACAAAAGAAGTTATTAAAATTTTCAGGCATGCTTTAAAGTTTGGAACCAACTTGTATCATTCAGTATATTATAGCACCTAACTAGATCACTTAGTATTTGATTGGTTCTATTAACTCTCAAACTCCTAAGTATTAACTTTCACACAACATGATCGTCAACCATCCATCGTCGGAAAAAACCATTCTACTTAAAAAACTATTTCTAAAAATAAAAAGATAGTCGGTTTAAAGTGATCCCTCTCTTAAAAGAACTTAAAAGAAAAGTTAAGTGGTGGGCAAAGTATTCTCTACTCAACACTAAAAATCTAAAAAAAATAAACACTATTCTACTCTAAAGAACAAGCGAAAAATCTTTGTGTTTTTGGGCTTGTTTTAATAAAAAATTCAAAATTTTCTGACTAAGGCAAGCAACTAGAGAGAAACACAAACTACAACATACTTCACCCTTAACAAATATCGAAAGATATTTTATCCCATAATTAAAGTCATGCTTTATTCCCAAAGTGATAAAAAAGATAAAAACTAGGTTAGAGATACTTCTTGAGGCCCTCTAGGGCATATGTAGCAATATGTTTCTTCAGAATCAACAATTAAGGAGAAAATGACCCCACACTTGAGCTTCTGTCATGCTTGTTATTCAAAATTCATGTACTCAGAGTTACCCAAACCTTCACAAATCCAGAAACAAAAACAAAAAGTGACACTATAGAAATTAAAAGGCTAAATATTATAAAATTTGGTTGCTAAATGTTAAAGCTTTTTCTTTTCATCAAGCAAGTAACACAAGACTCTACTACTCTAACTACGTCTAAGCATAATGAATCAAACTGGCTACAATGGTTTCAATAAGTTGCTACCAGCTTTAACTTAAAAAGATGTTCGACCCTTTTTTATTAATAATTTTTTTTAAAATGCATTTCCTTACTTCGAACTAACAATGCAACCTCGACAGGCGATATTAAGTTTTATTAGTTGTACAATGCATACTAGAGACATAGTTAGGGAAGTTTCTTTTCTTTAGCTATTTTAATCCAAGTGCCCTCACAACAGACAAAAGAAATATCCCAAAAATAACACATATATGGACTAATGGGACAAAGAGACTAAAGAGAAAATAAACTCTCAACACTATAAAAGAATTCATATGCTATACATGCAAATACCCTAGTCTTATCCTTATTTTCTATTGCCACTATTATTGGAAGATTATATTTAGATCACATACGAACTTTTGTAAGCTTGTAATGTAGGCTTGGGGATGAGTAGGATACATATTTTGAAAAATAGTGTTGGTTTTTTAGCATAGAAAGTAGAGAAATAACAGAGAAAGACTTAGAAAAATAAAATACTGCAATGTTGTCAAAGGAAATTATTTTATTCAGCTTTGTTGAACTCTACATTTATAAGAATAAAAGCAGTAAAAAGATAATAATAAAATAGCCTAGAATATCTCTGCAAAATATATCTTAACAAACTAATTACTAATAAATAGGAAAATCTAACTAACCAACTAGTAACTAGGATTTTTTCAAAAATTTAAAACAGTAAAATAAAATTACTGCAGTTCAAAAGCATAATTCTAATAGTCCTCCTTGCTTGAGGAACTGCAGATTCTAGACTTGGCTTGAATTAACCTCATGAACAAATCTGTCAATTCATCTTTTGTCTTGCAAAGCTTGTGTGCATCTTCTGCTGGATTAAATGAGAAGCTTTTACTTCTCATTTTAACTTGTAAAATCTCCTACTTAGTGGAATTAAACATTCAACAATAGTTGTCTCCAAATAATAATTTAAATATTTTTTTCATTAGCTGACCAACACTTAACAAACTTTTATCAATATCAGGAACATAAAGAACATCTGAAATTATTTTTGTACCTGAACTTATTTTAATTGCAACAAACCCTTTTTCTTTTGCAGGAATATAGTCACCATTCCCAATTTTGACTTTCTTATTTTCCATGGATACAAACTCCTGAAAAAGATTTCGGTCGTATGTCATGTGGTTTGTAGACCCACTGTCAATCTTCCAAAAATCAGATTTTTTAGTTGAAGAATATGTTGTCACAAATAAGTGGTCTTCTTCTTCCTCATTGGCAACTTGGGCATCTACTCCATACTTTTGAGATTTATTTTTACAAATCACAGTTTCATGACCAATCTGGTTGCACATCTTGCATTGTGCATCTGGCCTCTTCCAATATTTAAATGGAGGATGACCTTTTTTGCCAAAGTGCTGACAAGGTGGATAATTTTTCAAAAAATTACCTTTGCTTTGAGTTTTGTGACTTGCTACTAATGCTCCTTCAACCATGCCATCTTGCCTCATAAGCCTCTGTTTCTCTTGTGCCTGCAATGTACTTAGGAATTCTTCCAAGGTAATCTTAGATAAATCTGTTGTGTTTTCCAAGATATTAAGGGATACTTCGTATCTCTCCAGCACCGTTATAAGATTTTTTTCAACAATTCTTGAATCTTTAAATTTAGTGCCAAGCAATCTTATCTTGTTAACAATTCTAAGATGTCAGTCTGAGTACTTTTTGACGGTCTCAGATTCCTTCATCTTTTGCAACTCGAATTCCCTTATTAAATTCAACACTTTCATACCTTGTATTCTTTCATCTCTAGTGTATTCTTCCTTCAGATATCCCAAATTTCTTTTGATAATATCACGACCCAATTTCTTGGTCATGATGGCACCTACAACCTCCCAGTAGGAGAATCAATCCCCGTAGCCCAGAACGGTTAGTAATGGGCTACCTTCTAATAGTTTAAGCAGAAGAATAAATAAATAAGCTTAAGCAAGGGAATAAGATGAATACACTGGATAACAGGAGTAATATAAATACAAAGCGGAAGCTAAACTAAACCCAAAACCTGGTATCATAGTGTATAAGATCCCAATCTACATTAGGAGTACAAGGGTCCAAAAGAAATATGTATACACAAGCTATCTCCGAGTAGTAAGAGAGTGCAGAATATATAAAAGATAAACTAAAGTCAAGATCTGAACGCCAAGAGCTCACCCTCAGCCTGGATGATCCAAAAATAGCACCCCGTACTAGTCTCCGATGCTCTAACGGCGATGGCCAATACTAGGATTTTAACCAGAAGATGCAGAGTGTAGAGTGAGCACCATATGCGAAGCATAAGGTATCCAATAGGTATCATAGGCCGATTGGGCACATACAAGGTAAAAGAGCAAAAGCATACAGTGTAGAAGTAAACAGTCACTGAAATCAATGAAAAGGTGCACAAGAACTAGCCCAGAGGTAAGACAATAGAAAGCAACATACAAGGCTAGCAAGTAGAACATATACACAACAGGCACGGGTGAAAGTAAGAATGGTGCACCTGGGATCCTTGCCAAAAATAGTATATATTCATCAGTTCTAAAAATTGATGGTATACCGGTAACCTCAAGTATAAAGCATGGGAGAGAAGAATAAAGGTACACATGCTCGGGAAACAAAATCAACAACCAAGCTAATCATGACAATCTCAATCCCGAATTAACAACCTTGCGGTAACAAATCTCATACTTATAACTGTAATAAAGTAACAAGAGTCTACCTACAGTCCTCCGGCCGCCCATACAACCAGGGAATGCAAACAAGTGAAAATAAACCCTTCGGCATCCCATACTACCAGAATGTACAATCAACAAACCACAAACAAGGGAGGAACCTCAAGCAATGAATGACATGATGCATGATAATCTCAGGGTGAAATAGAACTCTGTATATACCTCATACGGTGCCTATCGGGACCAACAAGTAGGTTCCATGGAAGGACACAACCTGTATACCTCTACTCCACTATATAACCTCCCACCGACACACGCACCCCAAAGCCTCAGGCCCAGAGCGGCAAGGTCCATGGAGGTCCCGGACCCCATACTAAAACTCAGAATCAAAATGTGTCCTCTGGAATCGAGTTTGGGTTCAAACTAGTGGCTAAGTCTCAAATATGCATGCCTAGACCCTGTCTAGGACTAAATTAGTGAAAATATGCCTCAAAAACCCCTCCAAGGGTGCTCGGGCATAACCAGATCTAAAACAGTAGTAAAATATCTCAGATGTTAAACCCGGCCGAGCCTAAAGTCATTTCAAATCAGTAAGAAAACTCAGCTAGCCCTCCGACCCAGTCGAGTGTACCAATAATAGTAAGATCATGATAAAAATGATATTTTTAATCTCCCTTTTTCCCCAAGAAGATCCACGTATCAAGTCAAATCATTTCCAAATCCAATTTCATTAAAAATGTGCCCCCGGGGCCATGCAAGTTTAAGAAAACAGTCTCAGTATGCCCGAAGCCCAAACCGTAGCAACACACAATAGTCGCCCAGCAGCTGTTACCTATCGACCCTGCACAGTCTCCCGAAGCTACTCAACAAGCATAACCAACCTAGAAGGATAATTCTATGTCCGAGACTCACGGACATTCCCAATGATCCCACCGTCTATGTTCCAGAGTCAACAAGGCCTCACAGGACCACAAGGGTAACAATATCAAGTAATAAGAGTACTACACACAATGGAGGAAAGAAATAGGACGGATCATGGAAAAGCGGTCAAGGTCTGTGGTACAAACCTAATAACCCAACCCAAGGATGCCAATTAGTACAATTTTACCCGGTATATGCTAAGTCTAGGAGTTTAGACCGTAACCTACTTGTCGTCTGACGACAAGCTATGGGAAGGAAGTTATCCGGGCAAAGCTTCTCTGAGAAGCTCTGAGTGGGAATTAAACTATCAAATTTATGAATAAAATATTAAAATGAGTCTAACAATACCCATATTGCTACAATTGTAGCTGAGTCGATATCTGGGTCAAAAGCGAGCCCACGGGGCCCACACCCAAAACTAAAAATGAAAAGAACCACAATGACCCCAATGATGCCAAGAAGTCATGCTCCAAATTTGAGCACAAATAGCCAAGGGAAGGGCGCCAAAATAGCCCGGGTTTAAAGAATAGAATTTCGAAAATAAAAATGGAAATTAAGCAAGAATTACTTGCCACAAGGATGGAATTCAGGCCAAGACGAAGAATTCTTCACCCTCACGAGCATGCACAAGCTTTGGGGCAACCACTACACGAGAATTTCCAAGCTTGTAAGAAGGACAACAATGAAGGAATTAAGAAAATTCAAGTGAGGAAGAATCTTACCAAGAGACGAAGAAACACGGAAAATCCACAAGCATTTGATTCCCTAAGGTTCATAATTGATTTAGAGAAAATGGTGGAGATAAATTTTGATTTTAGAGTGAGAAAGTTTGAGAAAGAAAGCTGGAAAAATGAAATAATAGCAATTTATAGCTGCTGGAAAGTGGCCTGTGCCATCGGCGCTAGGCCAGATCCATCGGCTTTGAAGGCCTGCCATAGGATAGTGCGATCGCGCTACCTGGGCGCCATTGGCTCTGAAGGCTGGCCTGCAACTATTTTTCTGCATTTTTTGAAAACTCTTCGGGGAATTTCGGGCACAATCAAAACCCGATACTCAAAAATGAATAATGCTAATAGAGTGGAAACGACGTTCCAGACTCAACGGAACTGACGAAACTTTCATGCGAGGTCATTTCAGAGAAATGATGACCCAAGTCAACACTAGCTAAAAGGAACTCAAGGGCTCAAAATGAGTCCGGCTCACCCGGAACCTGAACCAACCACCTTCCTAGCCCAAACTCAACATTATGGAGCTGATGGAATTATCGGATTTCGAATCCGACACTCTGATCATCGAAAGTCACCTGAAGTTGCACTTTCAGCTCCAAATGGCCTGAAAACAGAGAAAGCAATACCAAACCCACACCAGAAGTTCTCACGCCTCAACTAAAGGTCCAACTAGACAAAACTCAATGCTCTGGAGCTACTGGAACTGTCAAAATTCAATTCCGAGTACGTTAGCTAAGAATGTTAACTAAAGTTAACGATATTCTAAGTTTAAGCTCTAAAACAGGCAAACGACCAAAATGACCAAACGAATGACCAGGGCACCGAACTACCAGTCCCAGCAAGCCATAAATGACTTAGGGCCGCTACAGGATAGCTCTAATAGTACAACGAATGCAAAAATGCGAAGATGACCAGAAGGGTCATCACAGATAAATTGAGATCCATAACTCTCGTACAAATTGTTATAGACAAATCAACAAATAAAGTTGCTTTTGCCTTTGATTTTCTTATTTTATTTTTCTTTTGGATTTTGATCTGGCCATCGTGAAATTATTGTGCAATGGAAGAACATCATAATCAACTTTTTACGGCCTCCCAAAGATCTAACGCTTCAAGATAAGTCTCCATTCTTACTGTTCAGAGATGGTAATTTTCACCATCCAAGACAGGAGGAGCCATTTGAGCAAAATTATTTTTAGAATTCATCTTTCACTCACAGATCCCTCAAGAAAAATGGCTTTGATACAAATTGTTGTTTTTTTAGCAAAGAAAGTAGAGAAATAACAAAGAAAGACTTAAAAAAAATTATTGCAATGTTGTCAAAGGGAATTATGTTATTCAGCTTTGTTGAACTCTACATTTATAAGAACAAAAGCAGTAAAAAGATAATAATAAACTAGCCTAGAATATCTCTGCAAAATATATCTTAACTAACTAATTACTAATAAATAGGAAAATCTAGCTAACCAACTAGTAACTAGGATTTATTCAAAAAACTAAAGCATTAAATAAAATTACTGCAGTTTAAAAGCATAATTCTAACAAAAAAATAGTGACTATACCCTCCTTGAACACTACATTTATATATTTTCATCCTTTTTCACCTTTTCAGCCTTTAATCTCCTTTTCTTCTTTTTCTCCCCTTTTCTATTCTTCCATTGACTCTGGTGCAATTTTTTTCACCAATGATTCTATATATTTATATTTTTTTCTTCAAATTTTATTTTCTATTTTTTTGTCTTTTTCTTCCACATCAGGTCATGGTATAAACATAACTGCTTCTCCACCCAAACTTAGGTTTGAAGCCTCAACTATCACCTTTATTTTCACCCTTCACCCCTAACTTAGGCTTTTTATGTTTCATCTTTAACTTGCAGTGTCAAAAAGAAACATGCTTCAAGAGTAGAATTATTTTAAACAAGGTATATGGGTTTTCAGTTACGTCTACCAATAAAAAGGTTTATAAGGTCTAAATGGGTGAATAGAGATATTATTATCATATGAAAAACTATTTAGGATAATAGTGACTTTGATAACACAAAGAAAGCCTAAGTTCATCCATAAATTAAGCTATCATTGGACATGTGGAATAACTAACCATGTTAGTTTTAGATTATAAGCATAAACACAAAAATAAGAAAAATTAACTTACAACATAATGCCACTAGACTAAATTCAGCTATTGTGTTTCAACTCCTAAACATTTACTTTAACCATTTTTAGAATTTATTTTCTATTTCACAAAAGGAGATAAATGTGTCAATCTATATAAATGAATTTCATGAAATTATTTTTTGGAAGGATCCTTTTTTGAACAAACAAGTTTCATGCCTTTAGAAGACAAACTACCACTATATATGTCAAACTCGCTCTATTCTACTCAAACTAAATAGGAATTATTTTCTTAAAAAAGTCACCTACAAAAATATCATTGGGAAAATATGGACTCAAAAATTGTCTTGGTTCAACATTAAAGTGAACTCCCCGAAAAGAACCATGGCTAAGAAAAATTAGGAGGTGACTCAATTAAGACTGACACCTAATTTGATAAAAGATATGATAACAATCCTTATGTTTGACCAAAAGTCTTATCATATATACTCCTACTACTACTATCCCACCCTAGCTAAAACTTATTGCATTTTCCCGGAAGCAACAAAATAAATAAAAGACAAAAGGGGGTAAGAACTCCCCGTGGCGCTTAAAGCGTACTAGTCCGTAGGCGGCTTCTTGCAAGTTTTCTGACACGTAATATGCTACTTTTTTAGCTTAGCTCCAATAGCATGCATTGGTATTTTTGCCCCATTAGCTTGCATTAGTATTTTTGCGGCCATTGTTGATCAACTTTTATGGAGTCTTGTTAGTTTTATTGGGACTTCCATATCCCCGGGGGCTGTTATTACCTTTGTTTCTATATGATGTCATGGCCTAGAGGATATAAATGATGATATAAAGTTTGAGGGAGTGCAGAAATAGTGAACAAGCTCTTTTTTTCATCATAAGCAAAGTCTTTGTGAGATCATTTTGTATCATATATTTCGTGCACTCGACTCTGTACGTGGGAAATGGGTGTATCAATAGAACCTTCAATTCCTAGTTGGGGAAGGAATGGTTTATTCCCTTAGCCTTAGTTTTGTTGGATTGTCACTCTTTATCTGATATCTTTCAGATTCATCTTGCATCATTGATTTTTTTTGTGGAGTTTCCCTTTTCCTGATTTGAACATTGCTTTCCTGCCTCCATAGATAAAAAGTCTTAGATTCATCACCTGTAATAACATTGCTAGTACTTAAATAGTTTATACAAAGACAAAGAAGTATACCATATGGCATACACCAGTTGTGATTTCGTTAGATTTTCTCAAGAATTTGTTAGTGAAATAATTAAGGGACCATGAATTAAATGTACAACCATATCTTTAACCAAAGATGGACTCTATCAAGATATTCTTCTGTAAGTTATGTCTATGAAGTTTTCTTCGAAGTAACTTATGGACCGTGAATTATTTCACGATCATGAGTTGCTTCATAAACTAGAAATTCCTCAAATAGATCTCTGAAATTTTTCGTGAGGTGGTTTATAGAAGGTGAATAAATTCATGACTCTGACTTACCTCATAAAATAGAAGGTTCCTAACCCCAGTCTTCATAGTTTTTTATGATGGGATCTACAACTCATAAATTTCTTCATGGTCGTGAATTCCTTCATGGATTCGGGATTTTTTCTTGCTTAGCATTTTTTATATTTAAATGATCTAACACACCCATAAGTGAAATTCCTAGTTTTTACAACACACCCATTACCCACAACTCTATAGGGAACCCATCCTCTAGATTTTTTAAGATCTATGAAAAATGAAGTATTTTCACCCTTTCATGGTAGGAAATCGCTTATGCATAAGGACCCATGGTGTTTTTTTGTTCTTTTTTACGATGCCATGGATAGCAATAGACCATCACAACGATGAATAAATACGTTGGTTTTACACATTAGCATAAAGATCAAGAAGAAATCTTACCTTCATCTTAGAGAATGTGAGAAAATCTAGAAGTGTTGGTGTTGTGCATGCATATATGATAGAGAGAGGAAATCAAGGAAGAGCATCAGGGATTTGAGGGAGAGAGCATAGGAGAGTGTGTATGTTTCTTTGAGATTAAATATAGATGAGGGAAAGTGAAGAGTTATTAATACTATCTTGCAAGAGAAAAAGGTAAGAATTTTAAAATGTGGGGTCGGGGTTATTAATACTCATTTCTTGGTTTACAAACCCATTTATGATCGTGAATGGAACATAAGTTCCAAAACATTGCTCAAACAAGGTTCCTTACCTTATCCTAGTTTAAATTAGATCCACGATAATGAATTGGCTCGATTTTATTCGTGACTTGTGGGTTCCTTACATGGACCATGCATTTTTTTCCCAAACCTATAGTCGTGCATTCATTCTTGGGTCCAAATGTAGACCATAATGTTCTCCATGAAAAACATTTAAGACTTGTTTTTATGCAAAAATTTCAGGATCTTCTTATTTAACACTCTCATGTGATAATTCCTTGTTCATTTAAGATTTTCACCACAACACATATTAAAAACAAAAATACTATTCTAAAAAGTAAAAACATAAAAAGAAATAAGAGGAAAAAAAAGCTTGGATGGCCTCCCAAGTAGTTCTTGATTTAGCATCACGTTATGATAAAAGTTATGATCTCATCAGCTTATATATTGATAGACTAAAAAGTAGGGGTTTCCTTTACTATATTTATGTTTTATGACATTTTAATATTTCTGAAGTAGTTCCATCAATTTTCCTATCTTAGAATTAGTCAATGATGTTGAGATGATCTATCTCACCTCTACCAGTTTTAGGTCTAGACCAGGATCTTTTCCTACTTATTCTATTATTTTCATTAAAGAGATTACTGCATAAGACCTTGGGATTTGTAAATGTCTTCAATCTCTAAAGACTACCTCATGACCCCTGAATCGAAATATTATTTAGTTTTTTTTTGAGTCCATAAGTGCCCTTCTTGTTGCTAGAAAGGGTCTTCCAAGGATAATAGGGATCACTTTATCAATTGCATAATCCAGGATGATAAAGTCAACCATTAATGTAAACTTACCCACCTTTACTAACTTATCAACATCTATCCAATGGCTTTCTACTATTTTATCAGTCATTTGCAACTGCATGCTCATAGGTTTACGCTTGCTTAGCCCAGAGTGCTTGTAGATAGACAATGATATCAATTTGATTCTAGACCAATTATCACATTGGTCTCTACCAAAATTGTGATGTCAAATGGTGCAAAGAATGGTTAAAGTTTCTTGATCTTCCTTTATTTTGACTTCATATGCACAAACAATAGACTTAACCCGCTGAGTAATCTTTACCTCTTCTTATTGAATGTCCTTTTTCTTTAATATCATGTTGTTTTTTAGACACTTAGTGATTCCAAGAATTTCTTTTATTGAATCAAAGAATAGGGAATTCAGTACTGCTTGTTTTAGAACTCCAATGTACTTTTCAGCTATGTCTTCTTTGCCTTCTTAATAAATCTCTGAGGAAAAAAAGGGACAAACTTTGCAAGAGGTGGTATAGTTTTTGGAACCTCAATAATTTTATCCTCAGCCATAGAACTACTACTTTTTTTCACATCAGTTGTATCAACTAATCTCTTCTCAGCAACAACAGTTGGTTTAACAACTTCAAAATTTTCTACCTCCTCTCGGAGCAACCTGCTTCTCTAAGTGATAATTTACATGCAACAATATAAAGACCAACTTCCACTACTTTTGTGATCTATTGTGTTTCTTGGATATTGCCTTTTAAGGTGATTTTTGCCCTCTTAAGGTGTCTCTTATTCACATTTCAAGTTTATGTATAGAGACAACATTGGAGCTTATTGTCTCGGATATAGTGAAAATTGTAGCATTTGTACGTTCTTGAATATGCAAAACATTACCAAACATACTTTCCAATTAAGGGTTATTTTTCTTATAAGAAGAACTATCTTGCCACTAATATGAGTTAGATGCCTTCCCTATAGGAGTGACATATAATTTTTCTCTCCTAAGTTTGAAATTATTGATGTTACCCTTGTTACGTTGAATCTGATTTATTTAGTTTTAGTACTTGGTCCCTTTTTAACCTTGATTTTGCACTTATGGTCTCCATTGTCTCTGGTACTTCTGACCTTGGTAGTTTTGGCATTTTTCACCATTTTGAGCGTTGTTCACATAATTAGCTTCCTCAAACTACATTGTAGGAGCTTTTGAATACTGCATCTTCAGCTAAATATAAATTACTTGTGACATAACCTGCACATCTTTGATCACTTTAACATTCATTAGATTTCTTTTCACAAATCTCTTGGTCATCAGCTCTATATTTGTAGACATATTAGAGATTAGTTGATCTCTTTCATGGTTATCATTGATAATCACAGTGAGTGAGGGGTTACCATATGAAATACCGCTACTGTTGTCTGATAAGTATAATGGATGGATGAACCTTGTGACCCTATCATTTATCTCGCATACATAGGCATACGACTTGTTCATTAAACAACCCCCAGTCGCATTTTTAGCTACATATTAGTTCAAAGCATCAAGATCTATATGAAACTTTTCCAAAATAATATTCTCTGAAAACATGTAATTTGATGACCTTTGGATGTATTACTTGAATCGCTGCCACGATTAATATAGTTTCTCCCTAGGTACCTATTTAAAGTGTAATATTTTGTCTCTAAATTAATCTTTATTGCTTAAAGGGAATCATTCATTAATATTACATTGACCAACTATGCCCATGTGGTGATGGAGAGTCGTGGAAAGCTAAGGAACCAAGTTTGTGCTCCTCCAGTGAGGGAATACTTTAATACCCCTAGTCTAATAGCATTGTGAGTGACATTAAAATGCGTATGCATTTCATACAGTCAAATAAATTCTTCAAGTGTCAATGGGGGCCATCATCTGTAGAATTTCAAAATAGTCCCTCTGCCTTGAGAATTGTGCAGACGTTTGCATACACCTTGAAAGCTGGATCATTCACTTGGGGTTGAATTATGACATTAGCATATTCAATTTCCCTATTCAGGTTAGCAAACACATTGACCATTTCTTCTTGTTTGATCTACTCTAGAGCTACTTAAGAAGTTGTTTTTGCTGCTTCTGCAGCTACTTATAGAGCTTGTGCTTTCTTGGTTGCTGGTTGTGCCATGATTAACCTCTTTCACAACTAAAATAAACAAATGTTCGATGGAACACAAAGACCTAATCACAATAAACACCAATAGTAGCTTTCTAATTGTATTCACAGATAATGGTGCCAAAATTTGATACACTCAAGATACACCTTCAGCTGATTTAACACAATTATGTAGAAATATAGTAACTCAAACAAGCTTGGGGTTGAATTCCACAAGGAATATGGAGAAACTACATGTTATTGGGATGAATACAAGATTTAAAGTTAATTTCTATTCTATAGAAATTGAAGAGATTTTGTATAACTAAAGTTAATGAATGCAGTAAATTATTTGTCATGCCCTAAACTCGGGGGGCACAACTAGCACATGATACCAAAACTTAGGCGAAAGATTACATTGTTGAACCCTTTGCCAATGGTGCATAGCAGCCACACAAAATCAAGAAAATAAATAAGTATATCTTGGCTTAACAACCAACTACGGCTGGCAAGGCCTTGGTCAACAGCTCTAGAAAGAAAACAGCTAATCCCAATAGTTCATATAAAGCAATAGGTAGGTAACACACAAGTCTTGTTATGGTTGTCAAGGCCTCCATGATATCTAGGAAATAATAAATGCTATATGGGTCATCGAGGCCACCATAATCTCTATACAGAAATTGAAAACATGTATATACAAAGTAAACTAGGCCAATAAGCCGCTAAGCTTCCAATACAACAACAAGGCTGAACTGGCTAACAAGCTACAACTAATAAACATACAAGGCAAAAATGGCCACCATCATAGCTATGCAATCCAACAGACTAGTTTGCAAACCTCTATGAATACAATACTTAGTGGGATAGGGTGCCAACCTACCCAAAAGCTATAAATAGAAAAAATGCAAATCTTTGAGACTCTGGTGACCCCTAGAAGGAAAGGAGTCAGCTAACTCGCTAAAAGTTCAGCTATGCTACCCAACATGTCTATTTTGTTCTTACTCAGAACTTGCAGGCATGAATGCAATATCACCAGTCAATGGGGCGTCAGTACAAAATAATGTACCAAGCATGTAAGGCAAACAAAAAACTGAAACTGAAGTATAAGGACTCAACAAAAGGGTAGGAGTAAAATAGAAGTATAATAACTTACCTTCATGTGATAAGATACCATCTAATGCACATAGCAAATAATAACCTGATCTGGCCCCATAACCCTAGCAGGTACAAACAACATACAATCTTCATTAGTCCTAACAGCCCCCTTACCTGGACCCCTGTGATAATCTGATCTGAATTTTCTGAATGTACATGTGTCATCAATCCATACAACTCTGAGACTCTGTGGTACAATATAAGTTCTACCCCATAGGTACAACCTCTACGTCCTCTAGGTACAATGTACCCAACCCATAGGTACGGTCTACCCAGCTCGAAGGTGCGATAATGTAATGTAATTACTGCCCCATAGTTACATCCTGCCCGTCCGTAGGTACGGTCTGCCCAGCCTAAAGGCATGATAATATAATGAAATTTGTGACTCATAGGAATAGCCTACCCATGTTATAGGTACGTTCTACCCAGTCTAAAGGCATGGTAATAGTAATCAAAATATAGGCTCAAAATCCTACAGTGTCAGCATCTGCTGAGGCCAAACAAAGCTCATAGGCGGCATCTAGATGATAAAAATAGCACAACAATAGCAAATGATCATAGAAAACCTTAATACAATGATAACATGATTTTATAGGCCCCTAAGCAAGGAATAAAATGCTGCTGGTGGATACTATATCATGCTATTGTAGCAAACTCAATGGTATAAGGCTCCAGTTGAATAACAATGTTATACAAGCTATAACAAGCTTAAGCCTTGAGGTCATGCCTTAAAGTTAAAATGAAGCCTTAACATACCTTTTAGGTGAAGCCCCAAAGGTGTCTATACGAAGCTTGACCAACGAAGGTAATGCTACAATTACTAGATTCAATAAAGCTGCAATAATAACACATAGACAACTGATAAAACATTAAGGTCATCATAATCTCTATCCAATAGCTATTAACCACAGCAAGAAGATATCTGTATCTCATAAGAGCCGCGAGCTCCAGAGGAAATATAACAAGGCATATTTCACGCTGCTCAATAAAACAACCATCGTATGTGACTCTAATATGAATCGAATCAACCCACAGTCCCTCTATCACCTTAAAACCATAAATATACAACAATAATAATGCAACGCAATAATACAAAAGGGCTACCCAGAGCTATGGTATCTGAAATACCACTTCGTGGCTCAAAAATCTATAAAAATGATACTAGAATATGGAATTATAAAGGAGGATCGTAGGTAGTATATTACCTTGAAAAAGGATATAAGATTCCAAGATAAATGAGCTGCTTTTTTGCAGTAACAACAACCAAAGTCAAATTGATGAGAAAACTATATCACAACGATGAGCTCGCTTCGTAGAGCAAATTTCGTTAAACTTCCAAGTTGAAATCACCAACTCCCATGGAGTATGTAGGAGATTTTTCTCTGAATTTTATGGGTTTTTAGTCATATTATAACGATAAAAAATGCATAAGGTGGTTTTTGATAAAGCACCACCGACTTTGGGGCTAGTGGGACCCACTTTCAGGTGCCTGCTTTTGCAATCTCATAAAAATGTGAATATCTCTCTATTCTGAAGTCGTATGGATGAATATTTTAGAGTGTTAGAAGAGAGACTCGTAGACCTTCAATTTGATAGGTTGTGGTCCTTCTAATTCATTAAATATTGGAAGAAAATCTTTGAGACATTTGACCCAAATTTCAAAGAATTTCTTAACGGAGTTTACAATAACTTCTGGCGACTTTTATTTTGCAACTTGTTTGACTTTAAAACATAACATAAGACCATTTTGCAATTAATATACTTCATAAAACATCCTTTCTACATATTTAGAACTCTTAGTGTTACCCCAAATGTACGAGATAATCCAACAATCGAACGAGCGGTGTATTACATTTTCCCCCCTTAGGGACATTCATCCACGAATGAATATAATGTACATTACATCACATGAAACATCACAAGAACATATAAATACCAAAGTAACGTACCTTAAGTACTCAACTGTGGGTCTACTATCCATCTGTTCTGAACATCATCTGAAGGAGTGAACAGGCGAGGATATTTGGACTTCATGTCCTCTTTAGCTTCCCACATCATCTCCTCAATAATACGGATTTGCCACAGCACTTTCACTGAAGCTATATCCTTATTCTGCAATCTCCTAATCTTCCTGTCTACTATGGCAATGGGGACTTCTTTATAAGATAATTCCTCTAAAATCTGAACATTTGTTATTGGTACTATATGTTTGGATCTCAGATACACTTCCATAACATAGAAACAAAAAAGACTGGGTGCACTGCCTCTAAGTCTGGAGGCAACTCTAGCTGGGAAACAACTCTGCCTATCCATTGCACAATATGATATGACCCAATATATCAAGGGCTTATCTTGCCCTTCCTCCCAAATATGCCTTTCATTAGCAAAACGTTTAAAAAGACCTAGTCATCAACATTGAACACTAAGTCCTATCGCCTAATATCTAAATATTATTTATGTCGGCTATGAGCTGTCAACAACTGATATCTGATCAGCTTAACCTTTTACATGGCCTGCTACACTAGGTTATCTCCAAACATCCCTGACTCTCTAACCTCAAACAAAAAAAGAGGTGATTTATATGTCTACCTATATAAAGCCTCATACGGTGCCATACCAATACTAGAATGATAGTTGTTACTATAAGAAAACTCAATAAGTGATAACTGATCATATCAATTCCCGCTGAAAATCTACCATACACATCTATAACATGTCCTCAAGCGTCTAGATTGTATGTTCATCTTGGCCATCAATTTGAGGATGAAAAGTCGTATTAAGATTAACCTAAGTCCCCAAACCTTTCTGGAAGGATCTCTATAAATATGGTGTAAACTGTGCCCTTCTGTCTGAGATAATTGATATTGGGGCACCACAAGTCTGACTATCTCTCTAATGTACAACCCAACATAATATTTAGTGAATAATATGGCACTGACTAGCAAGAAATGGGCTAATTTTACAAGCCTATCGATAATCACCTTGATAGAATAAAACTTCCATCACGAATGAGGCAAACCTATTATAAAAATCCATATTTATTGCCTCCCACTTCCATAATGGAATTGTTATCTCCTAAATTAGCCCACTGGGCTTCTGATGTCTACATTTACCTGTTGACAATTTGGGTACTATTCCACAAACTGAATTATGTCTCTCTTCATTCTCGGCCAGCAATAAATCTATTTAATATCATCATACATTTTCGTGGATCCTAGAATAGTAAGAATGGTATGACTCTTCAATTTTCTGCTACCTAAGATTTGCAACTTCTGAAACACATAATAGATCATTGTATTTGAGGACTCCATCTCCTGCTATATCAATGGCTAATGACTCATGCTGCTGATCCTTGCCTCTAAGCTGCTCTAAGTTAAAATCCTCATGCTGCCATGCCTTCACCTCAAAAACTAGAGATGAAATGGCTGTGTCCTGAACTGTGACCCCAGTATTATCGGATTCTATTAATCTAACCCCCAAACTATCTAGCTGATGGAGCTCCTAGGCCATATCCTACTTATTAGCTCCCAAATATGATAGACTTTCCATAGACTTACGACTGAGGGCATCTTCTACTATATTGGCTTTCCCTAGATGATATAAGATATCCACATCATAGTCTTTCAATATTTCAAGTCATCACTGTTGTCGCAGGTTCAACTTTTTCTGTCTAAAAATATATTGGAGGCTCTTATGATTTGTATAAATATCAACATGAATTCCATACAAGTAATTCCTCCAAATCTTTGGGGCATGAATAAATGTAGCCAACTCTAACTCATGGGTTGTGCATTTCTTCTCATTCTTCTTTATCTTTTTGAGAAGCAATAACAATCACCTTTCCTTGTTGCATCAGAACATAAAGTAGCCTAATGCTTAAAACATCATAATACATTGTGTAGCGCTCTGGACCCTCTGGTGAGGTCAGAACTGGTGCTGAAGTCAATCTATCTTTCAGCTTTTGGAAACTCTGCTCGCAAGTTGTGGTCTTTTGAAACTTGGCTTCTTTTTGAGTCAGCTTTATCAAGGGTGCTGAAAGTGAAGAAAATCCTCCATAAACCTTCTAATACCCTACTAAGTCCAAAAAGCTATGAACTTCTATCAGAATCGTGGGACTAGGCCAACTCTTCTTGGACTTAATATTCTGTAAAGCAACCTAAATACCAACATCTGATACAATATTGCCCAAAAGGCCATATAATGCAACAAGAACTCACACTTCGGGAGCTTAGCATCTCTGATCTCAGAGTACCTGAAGCACTGCTCGGACATGGTCTCTATGCTCGGTATCTAAATGAGATATACCAAAATATAAGCAATAAACATAATGACAATAAGTCAGAAAAAGGCCTATATAAACATAATGACAACAAGTCAGGCACGAAAGATTATTGCAAAGGTGTTTTTATATCACTTAGTCCAAGTAAGAGACCTTGCAAATGAAAAATAGATGTCAACTCTTCAGTCAGTGCCATTGGTGAATGAATATCCTAATGTGTTTCCTGATAAACTTTTAGGATTACCTCCTATTAGAGTAATCGACTTCGGTATTGATGTAGGTCCTGGTACTCAGCCAATATCAATTCCACCTTATTGAATGTCTCCTGCAGAGTTGAGGGAGATAATGGAGCAGTTGAAAGACTTGATTGATAAAGGATTCATCCGACCTAATATATGACCTTGGGGTGCACCAGTGTTGCTTGTACATAAGAAAGATGGCACATTAAGAATGTGTATAGACTATAGGAAGCAAAATAAAGCGATAATAAAGAATAAGTACCCTTTTCCCTAAATAGATGATTTATTTGATCATCTATAGGGATCTAAATGCTTTTCAAAGATTGATTTGAGGTCCGGTTACACCAACTAAGGATTCGTGAAGTAGACATTCCCAAAACAACTTTTCAAACAAGATAAGGGCACTTCAAGTTTCTTGTCTTGTCATTTGGACTGACAAATGCCCCAACAACCTTCATGGATATGATAAATAGGGTTTTCAAACCCTTACTTAATATGTATGTGATTGTATTTATCAATGACATGTTGGTATATTAATTTTATAGAGCAGAGCATGCATATTATCTAAGATTAGTAATATATACACTCAGAGAGCACCAGTTATACTATAAGTTTTCTAAATTTGAGTTCTGGTTAAGCTTAGTAGCCTTTCTTGCCCATGTGGTATCTGGAGAAGGCATTAGAGTGGACTTTCAAAAGATAAAGGCTATGAAGAATTGTCCTAGACCAGCCACTCCCACAGAGGTACGTAGTTTCTTAGGGTTATCCGGTTACTATAGGAGATATATAAAGGGCTTTTGCTCTATTTATACCTCATTAACTAAATTGATGCAGAAAGCAACTAAGTTCCAGTGGACAGATGCTTGTGAAAGAAGCTTCCTAGAGCTGAAAGATAGATTGACTACATTATCAGTATTTGCCTTACCAGTGGGCATTAAAGGGTGTGTTGTTTACAGGGATGCTTTAGGTGCTAGCCTAGGTTGTATCCTAATGCAGCATGGAAATGTTATAGCCTCTTGGCAGTTGAAGAAGCATGAATGAAATTATTCCACTCATGATTTAGAGCTTACAGTAGTTGTATTTTGCACTTAAGATTTGGCGCCACTATTTGTATGGGGTGCATGTTGATGTCTTTACGGATCATAAGAGTCTTTAATATCTATTCAAGAAGAAAGATTTGAATCTGAGGTAGAGGAGGTGGATAAAGTTATTGAAGGACTACGATAACGATATGATTTACCACCCATGTAAAGGTAATATTATAGCGGATGCTGTCAGTCAAATGTCTATGGGTCACCTAGCATATTTTTCACCTGTTCAGCATGAGGTAGCTAGAGATGTTCATAGATTAGACACCCTAGGAGTCCGACTCATGGACTCCAAAGATAGTGGCATTGTGGTATTGAATATGGTAGAGTCGTCATTAGTGGCATTGGTGAAAGAAAAATATTATGATGATGCCTTATTGCTTCAATACAGAGAAGGAATTAGATAACACCAAGTAATAATATTTGAGCTAGAAGGAGATGGCACTTTGAGATGTCAGGGTAGACTATGTGTACCTGATGTAGATATCTTGAGACTATAGATTATGGTTGAATCACATTGCTCTCATTACTCAATCTATCATGGCTCTATGAAGATGTATCATGACCTTAAAGAGGTCTACTGGTGGAACAATATGAAGAAAGATATAGCAGAGTATGTAGCATAATGCTCTAACTGCCAGCAGGTGAAAGCAGAGCATCAAAGGCCCGGCAGCCTAAGTATTCAAGTATGGAAATGTGGGGCTTTTATTATGGATTTCATCACAGGTTTGCCTTCTTCTTTTTAAAGACATGACTCCATTTGGGTAATATTTGATCGGCTCATAAAATCATCTCATTTCTTACCTGTTAATTCAACCAACGCAGTTGGGGATTATGCTAAGCTATATATAAAGGAGATTATTCGCTTACATGGGACCCCAGTGTCCATTATTTCTAATAGAGGTGCAAAATTTACAGCTTATTCTTGGAGATCATTCTAAAGAATCTTAGGAACACAGGTGAATCATAGCAATACTTTTCATCTATAGATGGACGGCCAAGCTAAGTGCTTCTTCAAATGCTCGAAGATATGTTGAGATCATGTGTGTTGGACTTTAAAGGTAACTGGTATAATTATTTGCCACTAATAGAGTTTGCCTATAATAACAACTATAACTCTAGCATTGGCATGGTCCAATTTAAAGCTTTATATAGTCAACAATGCATATCGCCTATCAGTTGGTTCAAAGTAGGTGAGAAACAAATATTAGGACTAGATCTAATCCACCAAACTATTGAGAAAGTCAAGTTAATACAAAAGCGGTTGAAAACTGCTTAGAGTTGACAAAAATCAAATATAGATGTGCAACATAGAGATTTAGTGTTTTAGATTGATGATTTGGTACTTGAAGGTATCGCCTATGAAAAGCGTTATGCGATTTGGAAAGAAAGGTAAGTTGAGTCCCAGATATATTGGGCCTTATAGAGTTATACAAGGAATTGGTCAAGTTGCCTATGACATGGAATTACCTCTGGAGCTAGCTGCAGTACACCCCATCTTCCATATGTCTATGCTACACAAATAATTGGGAGAACCTTCACCTATTATCCCTATAGAGGTTATCGAGCTTGCAGGAGACTTATCATTTGAGGAAGTCCTGTGGCTTGGACCGGAAGGTAATGAAGTTAAGGACCAAAGATATAGCTTCGTTCAAAGTACTTTGGAGGAACCAAAATATAGAAGAAGCCACCTGGGAAGCAAAAGTTGATATAAAAGCTAAATATCCATACTTATTCCAAGAACCATCAGAAGGTTCTTAAACTATTTGTCTCTTTTATATGATCATTAGTTTCTATTGTATTTGTTTAGTTGTTATCTGATTCTCTCATGATATGTTTAGGTATCTGATGTACCCCTATTATTCTAGAGTCTCACATAGATGCAACTTCCAGATACAGAGTATAAGTTAAGCTTCAGAATTTGTTATACCTTTTGTGTGAATATAAGGCCAAGCAGAGCCTCATATATTATTTATTGAGTATGGTAATTGCAGTGATGCTCTATTAAACGTATGTGTATGTATTCTGCGAGCTAACAAGTTCCCAATAGGCCTATTTACATTGGAAATTCTACCAAAATTAAGTCATTTTAAACCTATTTAGATGGGGTTTTATTCCCACTTGGCCTAAGTTCTCTCCCATTCTTTTAATCAAGTTCAAAAAGAAGAAGAAAAGGAGTTCCATCCTCTCAAGCTTCAAGTTAGGATTTCAAGCTCCATAGCAAGGGATACACTCCAAGTCTCCATTCTTCTCAATTTTGAGTGGGCTAGCTTCAATCAAGTTATGTGCGTATTCAATAAGGGATTCCTTCACCCTTATGCCCAAAACCCCAATCTTTTAAATTGAACTTATGGATTTTTAAACTAGGGTTCTTACCCAATTCTTATGGGTCCTTCTAAAATTGTTTCCTCATGATTCCTCTATGGATTTTGGCTCTAAATTGCATGAATTTGCATGGGTTTTTATAAGTGATTTCTTATTCATGATTTAAAGGCTAATCCTTCTCTAATTTATGAAAGTTGGGTGCTTATCCAAATTGGGGAAAATTGATGGGATTCATTTTAAAGTGTTAATTCATGACTTCTTATTTATTACTCATGTTTTAATTGTGGTTCCTTGAATGATTACAAAAGCTCATATGTTGATGATGAATTTTAGCATGATTTCATTGATTTGCATATTTTCAAGCAAAATTGACATGTTTAGACAACATGGCCTCTATTATCATGAAATTACATGTCTAATTCTTCAAGCTATGAATTTAGAAAGAAAAGTATATTTTGAATTATGGCTATGCTATGTTTTAAGACTTATGAATTGAAATTTGCATGACATCAAATATGTCCCTATGTTTTTATGAGAAGTTTAGCATCTAGACATGTCTACCTAAGCTATGAAAAGATTTGACATCAGATATTTTATTAGTTATGATCAGTTCGGGCATTAGATATGCCCTAGTACTATGTGAGCAATAAGTATGTTTTGGGAGTAGTACTGAGCACCGAGTTGGATTGGGTTAGCGTACCCTTTGTATATCCCAGAACTACGTGACCCCATAGGTTCTAAGTCCCCTCTATTGGGCATCAGATTTAGTGATCACGCTATAGTCATGACTCTATACCCTGGCAAGGTATATTGGGTCCTAGAAACTCCTTATGTCATGTGTAGAGGCTTTTCAGACATAGACAATATTCAAGTCTCTTGTTTTGGATTGTGTCTCATCTTGACTTATTATTTTGGTGTTGGGTTTTCTAACTTTATGTTTATGCTTTCGCCATGTTTCCTTTATGAATGACTGAGTATGCTATGATCAAGGGTTAGCTTGGGGCACTCATGGTCCCAGGTCCCATGTTACGTCCAGAGGGTAGCCTCGGGGCGTGATAAACTTGGTATAAGAGCATTAGGTTCAAGAGTCCTAGGGTGTCTGAAAGCTGCATCAAGTAGAGTCTCTTTCATGGGTGTGAAGCGTGCCACACTTATTAGAGAGAGGCTACGAGGTATTTTAGGAAAAACATCACTTCTTCATGTTCACTATTGTGTGATAGAGTTTGACTCTACTTACCCTTCTAATCCATTCCGTACACATTTCCGATAATGTCTCCGCAAAGAAACCCCATGAGGAGTGCTAATCTTACCACTCCAGATCATGAGGTTACAAATGTAGAATTTCGTGAAGCCATCTATATGTTGGCTCAAGATATGACAGCTCAGTTGAATGAGAAAGAGAAACTAAAAAGGAGGAAGAGGAAGAGCAAGAAGACTTGAACATGGAACCAATCATCTTCTCAGTAGAGGTCATCTGGACCAACCCCATCTTCTGTTAGCACATCTTCCCTCGATTCTCAGTCTTGTCACAATAAGGCTCCAAAGACCTTGAGGTACCCTCATTGTAGTAGATGCATAAGTTTCACCTAGGTGAGTGCCTTGCAGGCCAAGAGAGGTGTTTTAGGTGTAGTAAGTTAGGCCATAGGATTAGGGATCGCCCCCAGCTAAGCGGAACAACTGTGGTATTCAGCTCTAAAACTGATTCCTTTCATTGCCCTTCCAGTCGGGTCAGAGTACTCCTCCAGAAGTTAAATCATGTACGTCACTAGATTTTCTTCCATTATGCCTCCATAGTCCTTGTACCCCTATTCTTGTTTGGTTGTGAGTTGTCTTAACTTAGAACAAAGTGGAGATATAAAGGTTGAGGCCTATACTTTTAGGTGAAGGAGAGTCTTAGACTATAGAAGGAAGTGGGTATTCGTGCTAGATTCTTGAGTAGTATATGTTCTATTAGGGAAAAATGATCATAGTTCCTTTGAGAGGTTGATGAGAGGTCCATAGACTTAGGAGGGTAGCATGAACCTAAGGGGGAGATGGTAGAATGTAGAATTGGTCATATTTTAGAGGCTCAGGTAGCGATGCTTGTGGGTGTTAGAATAAAGTCAAGAGGGGAGGCAAAATCTTACTTCCATCCTAGCATTCGAAGTGTACTTCTGCTATTATGATACCTTTTGCGTGCCTTGTGTGTCAGGGCCATGATCCTATTTAAGATTCACGCTCATGTTCAGATTCTAGATGGAAAGTGATTGCTTTAAACAAGGATTCTACTCTTATCCTGCAATTCTATAATTTCTAGCTTTATGCCATGAGGTTTGTTATCTATGTAAACTCATGTCTCTCAGTATGCTCGGTCCTATTTGCTCAGTTCATTCTTCATACATGCCTCTATGGCTAATTAAATCATGTTATGTTATGTATATGCTCCCACCTGATTTTTGAAATGGTTCGCGCTTATGATTTCCTTGCTCTAAAGGCCTTAACCTTCGCCTTTGATGACGAGGGGTGGTGATCTCCACTATTCATGCCTTACGTTCCCAGTATGTGAAATACTCATGCCTATTGCGCTCGACTCCCCAAGCCTCACCTTGAGTGTCTAGATCACGCTAAGTGTAAGTCTAGACCAATCAGAAATCCTTCATTTATGACGCTCCTCCTGCCGCTCTTTTCTTTCAATAATTCTGGTTTATGTTGTTATAATTGTTAGGGGAGAAAGCCTTGTAGTATCCTAGCTGGGAGGTAGCATATTCCTTTTCCTTGTTAGTGTACTTGTTCCACCTTCACTTCTAGGTGTGGGTGAATTATAAGGTAAGGATTATTCATGCGAAATAGTTAGATAAGGAAGTTTAGTATGTCCCTCTGTAGAAGTTCTTGAATTTTCGATTCCTAGTTATGATAGGTGATAAATGCTCAAATTGTGCTCTCCAATTAGGAGGTCACGGTGATGCGTAGTCAAAACAAAATTTATAATCCAACGGATGTCGGGGTCGAACGCAAGGGACCTGATTTACCTCATTGGAGATTGTGCGAAGCAATTTCAAAGTGAGAGTAGTTGTTTAACAAAACAAAAACAATAAAATGAGGGAATTGGGAAAGTTGTCACTACTAACTCAATTCAAATAAAATCTATAAAATCGAGATGGGTGTACCAAATAGAACTAGATGACTAGGGGTGCATTTCCGATGGGTCATTTTCTATAGGATAGGGTAATCACTAATTCACTCAAATTCTCACCTATTGACATGGGTAGCGTTGGTCATAAGTGTGGAATGCTATCTCTCGATCAACATCCACATATCCGATGATTTCGGTTAGAACATCATTCGGTGTGATAAATAACCAACCAACATTTGCTTAGGGAGGTCGTCAAGTGCGATCCACCATCGCTAATAATGGAATGAGGTGTACCAAATCTAGAAAAGATGTGTTTTTTATGAAAGGCAGTCACACTTCTCCCCTCATTATTTGGTAAGGCCACCGCTTCGACCCATTTGGACACGTAGTCTACAGCCACTAAGATGTAGGTATTCCCTTGTGAGATCGTGAAAGGTCCCATACTCGTGAAAGGTCCCATAAAATCGATACCCCATACATCAAATAATTCTACCTCCAGAATGGGGGTTAGTGGTAATTCATGGCAGCGAGATATGCCTCCTCCGTGCTGACACTTGTCACACCCTTTCACCATATCATGAGCAACGTGGAATAACATAGGCCAATAGAACCCGCTTTGTAATACCTTAGAAGACGTGCGCATTCCACCATGGTGTCCTCCAAAAGGGGATGAATGACATGCTCTAAGAATAGGTAACATTTCAATTTTAGGAACACGTCTCCATATCATCCCATCGGCGCAAATCCCGAACAAGTAGGGCTCGTCCCAATAGTATTTTCGCACATCATGGAGAAACTTCTTTTTCTGATTAGAGTTCAATCCCTCTGGGAGTAGATCACTTGCTAAGAAATTAGCAAAATCAGCAAACCAAGGTATCAAGTCATTAGATGCAGCCAAAATTCGCTCATCCAGGAATGAGTCATTAATTTCAAGTTCTCCCACCGGTCTTCCTTCTTCTTCCAAATAGGATAGGTGTTCAGCCACCTGATTTTCACACCCTCTTCGATCCTTCACATCAAAATCAAACTCTTGAAGAAGTAGAACCCACCGGATTAATCTTAGTTTGGCATCCTTTTTAGCCATCAAATATCTTATAGTAGCGTGATCAGTGTGCACCACCACCTTAGTGCCCAAGATATATGCCAAAAATTTCTCAAAAGCAAACACTACAGCCAGCAATTCCTGTTTTGTAACCGTGTATTTTGTTTGTGCGGCATTTGAAGTTTTTCTTGCATAGTATATCGGGTGAAAAAGCCTCTCTCTTCGTTGACCAAGAACTACCCCTAAGGCTACGCTACTGGTGTCACACATAAGCTCAAAAGGCTTTGACCCTTCTGAGGCAATGATAACCGGAGTGGATGTGAGTTTTTCTTTCAAGGTGAGGAAAGCCATCATGCATTTATCATCAAAGTTGAATGTTGCCTCTTTTTCTAAAATCCTACACAACGGATGAACCACCTTTGAGAAGTCCTTGATGAATCGCTGATAAAATCCAGCGTGCCCCAGGAAACTCTGGATGCCCTTCATGGTTCTTGGAGGGGGTAGTTTCGATATAACCTCAATCTTTGCTTGATCAACCTCCTGCCCTTTTTTGGAGATCTTGTGTCCCAAAACTATCCCTTGTTTCACTATGAAGTGACACTTTTCCCAATTTAACACCACATTTGTTTCCTCACATCTTTTAAGTACCTCCTCTAAGTGCTCTAAGCAATCATTAAGCTCATCCCCCACCACCGAGAAGTCATCCATGAAAATCTCCATTGTGTCCTCCACCATGTCTGAGAATATCGACATCATAAACCTTTGGAAGGTAGCCGGGGCATTACAAAGTTCAAAGGGCATTCTTCTGAAAGCGAAGGTGCCATACGGACATGTGAAAGTGGTCTTTTCCTGGTCCTCAGGGGCAATTGAAATTTGACTGTACCCAGAATATCCATCTAGAAAACAATAGAAGCCATGGCCCGTCAACCGATCTAACATTTGATCCATGAACGAAAGAGGAAAATGCTCTTTTTCCGTCCATGAATTCAAGTTTCTGTAGTCCATGCACACTCTCCAACTGGTCACGGGTCAAAGGGAGATCATATCATCTTTCTCGTTTGGCACACTGTAATTCCTCCCTTGTTTGGAACACATTGCACCGGGCTAACCCACGTGCTGTCCGAGATGGGAAAGACTACTCCCGCATCCAACCACTTGATAATTTCTTTCTTCACCACTTCTTGCATAGGTGGTTTTAGTCTTCGTTGGTGCTCAATTTAAGGGAAACTTTCCTCTTGGAGGTTTATTTTATAAGTGCATATTCTCGAAGGTATGCCTTTTATATCTGCAATGGTCCACCCTATAGCTTTGATATATTTCTTTAACACTCGAAGCAAGGTTTCCACTTGCGTGTCACTTAACTTGTTGGAAATAATGATCAGCAAGGTCTCATTAGCACCCAAGTATGAATACCTCAAATGAGAGGGAAATGGTTTGAGCTCCAAGCTAGGGGGCTCAATGATGGATGGTTTCAATGGTGGGGTTTCCGTGTTCTTCATATCAAGATCAAGTTTCTTTGGGTTATAAGAGTAGGATCCCATGCCCACCAATGCACAACAAACTTCATAGAATACCTTAATACCCTCACCATCATGATTCAATAGCGCTGCTTCTAAAGCTTCATCAACGAATCCCTCTCTCATGTACAAAGTGACACTCTCCTTGATTTTTTCAATTGCGAATGTCATTTGGATATCGCTTGGTTCCCTCATAGATCTACTCATATCGAATGTGACTTCGTTATCATTCAATGAAAACTTCAATTCTCCCGAGTTCATTTTACTAAAGGTGTGCCCTATTTTTAGAAGAGGATGACCCAAGATGATGGGTATATCGAAACTCCCCTTACAATAAATTATCACGAAATCTGCTGGATACACCACTAGCCTCACCTTAATCAAAATGTCACAATTGATTCCCATGGGTTGCCGTATTGATCGGTCTGCCATGCCCAGCTCCAAGCACGTGCTAGTGGGCTTCCCCAACTCTATTCGCTTGAAAGTGGCTAATGACATCAAGTTGACACTTAAGTTTTCGTCACACACTATTATAGCTGACTTGTGGACTCCTTTCGAATCACACACCGTGTGTAGACCCGATATTAATGCTTCATTGGAGAAATTTCCCGCAAGAGTAGCACTACTAAAGGGGGATAGTTGGACTACCCCTATCTCTTGTAAATTGCATATGGTGCATAAATCTTTCACGCATTTAGCACATTCAGACATTTTGTCAAAGTTGGAGCTTGCAGGCGCGTTTATGGTTATTCTCTTTAATGAATACTTAAAATCATTTGTGTTCTCCTCCACATTTTCATGCAAGACTCATTGAGGGAATGGAGGTGGACAAGAAGGGAGTGGTTTAAGAATTCATGTCTCCTTGATCTTATTTTGACAAATCTTGGTCATCCCTACCCTTGAGTTTGCCTTTTCTGAGGTATGCTTATCGTTGGCATCTTAACAATCCTCATTCTCGTCTCGCCTAGATTGGAGTTGTGAATTCAGCCAACGCATTCTATCTTCAAGACATTCAATGGCTACGGAATGCGCTTGAATGGTTTGGGCAAGAACCCCAAGCTTATCACTCAATTTCTTGACGATTCCATGGGTTGCCCCAACTTTCTCTAAAACTTCCATAACCATATTCTCCATTTTAGAGTCTTCATGTTGCCCGTTTCGACGTTGATTCCCATGATCGCGCCTACCCAAGCTTTGAGGGCTATCATGGAAACCCACCTCGTGGTCTTCAATAGAGGCCTCATCACTACATTCACTCGAACTCACACAATCCTCTACAATCCTAATACCCTCGATAGCACCAATGGCATTAATTGTTTCTAGCAGCTCGTTCGAAATGATCTTTACCATGAATTCAAGGAGAGTGGAAGTGATTGATATCTCTCTACTCCTTCAAGCTTCATTTTCTAACCAATCATCAATCTCGTTAGCAGAGGTAGCACCCATTGCTCCCTCGGCTCCCAAAAATCCAACTTAAGGTCCGGCTAGGTATCAAGGTTAAGAATAAATGGCTCGAATGGGAAGTATTTGCCTTTATATTCGAATGAAGCATGCCTGCAAATTCACCAACAACAACAACAAAAATTAAAAGAAAACAAGCACTCTCAAATTGACTTCACAACAACAATCAAAAACTAGCTAATACTAAAGTCCCCGGCAACGGCGCTATTTTTTATGAACGGTCAAATCATGCTCTCCAATTAGGAGGTCGCAGTGATTGCATAGTCAAAATAACATTTATAACCCAACGGATGTCAGGGTCGAACCCAAGGGACCTGATTTAGCTCATTAGATATTGTGCAAAGCGATTTAAAACTGAGAGTAGTTATTCAACAAAACCAAAACAATAAAATGGGGGAATTGGTAAAGTTGTCACTACTAACTCAATTCAAATAAAAGCTATAAAATCGAGATGGGTGTACCAAATAGAACTACATGACTAGGGGTGAATTTCCGATGAGGCATTTGCTATAGGATAGGGTAATCACTAATTAACTCAAATTATCACCTATTGACACGGGTAGCGTTGGTCATAAGTGTGGAATGCTATCTCTCGATCAACATCCACATATCCGATGATTTTGGTTAGAACATTATTCAGTGTGCTAAATAACCAACCAACATTTGCTTGGGGAGGTCGTCCTAGCTCGGACCCTTAAATGGGAGATTCTGCGATTGGAGCTATGTCTAGCCTCCCATCTAAGTGGATTCCCAAGTACCCACTAGCAATTTCAAATCCACAACTATAAAATTCTCTCTCGAGTAACTAAGTAGCCAAGTAAGGTAAATTCATGTTTGCAACCATAAATTATTAGATTAAAACATGGTGAAATTACTATACCCATATCAGATAAGCAATTATAAGAGTGATTTAGCAACACCCACACCCATTAGCTATATACCCATAATCAATACACCCCTAGACAAGAGAAATTAGCCACTCATAGAAGGCGGAGAAGATATACCAGCTGGGTAAATCAAATTCCCATCCCTTGTAGTTGATTCTCAAGTTCTAGAGTCAAATTAGCACACGATTTGTTAACCAAAAGATTGGATTGAAAACCCTCTCTCAATGAAGATGGAGAAAAGTGTTTACAAGCCAAAAATATCTCAAAGTTCTCTACTGAAATTCTCTGCTCAAACAAAATAAGCCTAAAATTGCCTTTTATATGTTCCCAAAATTGTCACATAAATTTAGGACAAAATTGCCCTCCGGGTGGTGTGCGATGTGGTGTGCAGTTCGCACGTCATAGTGTGCACGTCGCACACCTTCTTCAGAGTGACCAGTGACTTCATCCGCTTAAGTAGGCTTTGTGCGAAGGTGATGCATTTCACACCAAGGGATGTGCGCATCATATGGCGACCACATGATATGGTAGAATCTTCATTCATCTTGCAGCCTTATGTGGAGGAGATGCAAACCGCTCCTTGGCTTGTGCATGTCGCACAACCACCACATCTCTTGGCAGATTCTCCAACTTTTCTCAACTCTTCACACTTAGCTCTTTTTGGCTCTTTTTGGGTTCATATCCTTGTTTCTCTTCTTCTATTCAAAGTACCTACATAGACATCAATAAAGGCCATAAGAACCTCTTAATTAATTCAAAATGTAGCAATAATTCATGGATATAGGCTCAATAAGTTGGTAGATTACTGACTTATCAATAAGGAAGAGAAGAGAAGTCTTAAATAGGGTAAGGTACGAAACCATAAGGTGACCATAGTAATAAGCTTGAATATCGTGA
Source organism: Jaltomata sinuosa (assembly GCA_003996215.1). Lineage (NCBI taxonomy): Eukaryota > Viridiplantae > Streptophyta > Magnoliopsida > Solanales > Solanaceae > Jaltomata > Jaltomata sinuosa. The sequence continues at coordinate 321,765 of QJPP01007303.1, read as the reverse complement.
TGGAATACATGTGGATATTTGTTTTGTGAAACTAGTGACCCTTTGGTTGGGAGCCCTAGGTTAGTTGGTTCTTGTGATAAGAGGGGATATTATCCTTAGAAGACGTTCTTGATGCAAGAGATCTGGTTGAGATAGGTTTGAACATGGAGACTCAGGTAGTTAGACTCAGACCTTAGTACCTCTATGTACGTTGTTGAGGTTGTTAGTTTCAAATGGTAGGAGTGGTATTTAAAAGAGAATAGTTTTCCAGTATATCTACTTCTCTCAGTGTGGTGTCCCTTTCGGTTAACTGCAATTTCTAAAGTATGTTTGTTATTTATGACTTTTAGCTAAGTTGCTACTCTCATCCCAGACCAGTTATCATATGGGATATCCAGTTCCTGTCCTATTGGTTGTTCTTACATTCTCAGCATACATACGTGACTCATGAATCCAGCTCAGTTTTTGTTTCAATTAGAAGTCGGTTACCACGATAGTACTTCAGCTTTTACAACTCAGTTGAAGGAGCTACTTGGGAAGTAGAATCATCTATGAAGGCCAAGTACCCTCACCCTTCTCCTTTCGATCAGGTTTATGCTTGAGGTAGTAGTTCCATCCTTAGTATATCCCTCTGATTCTATTGGAGCGGTTTCTCTCATGATCCTAGCATGTATTCATGTTTTCAAAATTGATTCAGTCATGTTTTAAGTTTAAAAGTTTGGTTTTATGTTTATTCTTCAGTTTTCATGTTTTGTTTTTGGTTGGATTGTTTTCTCTCTAGAGTTCCCTTGCTTAATCTTCATTCGAGGACGAATAATCCCAAGGGAGAGATATTGTAACACCCTAAAAATCCTAAGCTAATACCCAAACCTTTTCCATGAGTGTAATGATCATTTTTCTAGTGTGGTGAGTGCTTTGGATGCGAATCTTGTTCATAAGAAACTCCTATCATCAAGTTAAGTCGCAAGCACCTCATCCAAGTAAGTTTTCATGTAAGATTAAATTAGGGTAAACTTCAATCGATCATTCCTCCTAAAATGTAAAGAGTTAGGTGGCCTTGTACCACCAAATTAAAGGTTTTTGAGTCTTCTTTCCAATTCCACCGACCATGCATTAATCCGAGTCCGGAGTAACAAGTTATGGGCAATTTACTACAGCACTATCAGTGACTACGGACAGGGATGACGAACCGTGGTTCTGAACCACGGTCCGTACTGTGACTCGTGATTTCTGACCTGAACCTTAAAATTTTTTCATCTTCAAAACCACTGGTTGGTTCACGACCCATATACAAAAACCATGGTCAGTAGAGTGACCCATGGTTTGTCAAAATTCAGTTTTTCTACCCAGTTTCCATGAATGACATGATGGGTTGTCATTTTGAAGGACGGTCCATCCTGTAACCCATAGAATCACCTTCAGAGAGGTATCAAGTCCTCTAAATTCCACGAGTGGGTTGACGACTCGTCAACCTATTCCACGACCCATTCTTACTCTCATAATCCTTGAGGATCTTCATATCCTAAAGTCAGAACCACGAGTCAACAGGACGGTCCGTCATCCTGAACCAGGGACCGTTGAGTGACTTATGGTGTTGAGTTCTAGTAGACCCCTATAAGTGGCATTTGAAACCATGGATCAGTTGACGGCTTGTCCTTTAGGATGATGGACCGTGGACTGACTCGTGGTCTCTGAAGATGACTTTTTCCAGCTTTTTCCAAGTTTATGTCCAGGGGTATTTTTGTAATTTTCCACTCTTTTAACTCCTATACTAAGTCATTCTTAGCCTATTTAGAAGGGTTTTTATTCCCAATTGGCCTAAGTTCTCTCCCATTCTTTTAATCAAGTTCAAAAAGAAGAAGAAAAGGAGTTCCATCCTCTAAAGCTTCAAGTTAGGATTTCAAGCTCCATAGCAAGGGATTCACTCCAAGTCTCCATTCTTCTCAATTTTTAGTCGGCTAGCTTCAATCAAGGTATGTGGGTATTCAATAAGGGATTCTTTCACCCTTATTCCCAAAACCCCAATCTTCTAAATTGAACTTATGGATTTCTAAACTAGAGTTCTTACCTAATTCTTATGGGTCCTTCTAAAATTGTTTCCTCATGATACTTTTATGGATTCTAACTCTAAATTGCATGATTTTGCATGGGTTTTTATGAGTGATTTCTTATTCATGATTTTAAAGCCAATCCTTGTCTAATTTATGAAAGTTGGGTTCTTATCCAAATTGGGAAAATTGATGGGAAAGTGTTAATTCATGACTTCTTATTCATTACTCATGTTTTAATTATGGTTCATTGAATATTTACAAAAGCCCATATGTTGATGATGAATTTTAGCATGATCTCATTGATTTGCATATTTTCAAGCAAAATTGGCATGTTTAGACAACATGGCCTCTATTATCATAAAATTGCATGCCTAATTCTTCAAGCTATGAATTTAGAAAGAAAAGTATATTTTGAATTATGGCTATGCTAAGTTTTAAGACTTATGAATTGAAATTTGCATGACATCAGATATGTCCCTATATTTTTATGAGAGGTTTAGCATCAAGACATGTCTACCTAAGCTATGAACAGATTTGACATCAGACATGTCATTAGTTATGATCAGTTTTGGCATCATATATGCCCCAGTACTATATGAGCTATAAGTAAGTTTTGGGAGTAGTATTGAGCACCGAGTTGGATTGGGTGAATGTACCTCTTATATATCCCAGAACTACGTGCCCCCATAGGTTCTAAGTCCCCTCTGTTGGGCATCAGATTTAGTAATCACGCGACAGTCATGCCTCTATACCCTGGCAAGGTATATTGGGTCCTTTTCGATGGGGCGTATACATCGAATTCCATGTAGCTCACATTGTCTATGTTGGTTAGAGAACCTCCCACAAAAACAGTTTCAAGTTTAAAAATGTATTGACTCTTTGCTTTCAGATTTCAGACTTGCTAATTATGATTATGTTTTTAGCTTATGATATTGCATTGAGTCATTACATTAGAGATTTTACTATTACCACATGATTTCAGCTTCAAGGATAGTTTAAGCATGTTTTATCACAAATTATGCATGATCTCAGTTTTAAACACGCTTTCAAGTATATTTTATCATGATCTATGCATATCTCATATACTCAGTAAATCCTATAGTACTGACGCATACTTTGCGTTGCGTCCTCTTGATGATGCTGATTCAGGTTCCCTCCCTCAGGAACGTGGCTAGAGACCGTAGGCCGTTTCCAGTTAGTATTGGTGAGTCCTCATTGTTTGAGGGCTAGTTGTGATTCTAGATAGTTTTTAGTTATTTACTTCCATACCTTGAGTTATCTAGGGTCATGTCCTAGCAACTCCTTATGTCATATGTAGAGGCTTTTCATACATCGACAGTATTCGAGTCTCTTATTTCAGATTGTGTCTCATCTTGACTTATCATTTTGGTGTTGGGTTGTCTAACTTTATATTTATGCTTCCGCCATGTTTCCTTTATGAATGACTGAGTATGCTATGATCAAGGGTTATCTTGGGGCACTCATGGTCCCAGGTCCCGTGTTATGTCCAGGGGGTAGCCTTGGAGCATGACAAAAGGTGTGTAACATGGTTGCCAAGAAAGGTCAAAGGCTCAAAGGGGTTGACTAGGATCTATATTAAGGGAAGGAAACTTTTGGTAAAGTAAATAGCCAAAGAGGGACTAAGGTCATCTTCCAAGCTAAGAAATATCTAGAATTTGGCTTTTAATCACATTCAGGGAAAGTTCCAGACGATATGCATACAGAAGAAACGACTAAGGCCTTACAACAAAAAGCATCACAATCACTAGGAGTAAACAATTATTCTCAAAATCAATTGGAACAAATAACTTTTTACAAGCTATTTCAAGTTTCGCACAACTCATTTGTGAATGAGAAAGCCAAGCGAAGAATGTAAAAATCACGACAAGAGAATGCTTTTCAAATTAATTTCCCCTCTTTCTCAGTTTCCAAATTCTTTTGCCAAGAAATTTTTTGGTGGTCCTATTTGAGACAAGTTCAAAATAGACTCAAAATAAACACTAAAACTTGAAATTTTCCCTTATGAAAGTCGCCTCTCAATCTATCATAAGGAAATGTCACCCGGCTCGACAAAAAATAAACAACATAAAAAAATTCTCCTTGGGAAAGAACTGTGGTATAAAGAAAAACCTCAGAGTTTATTCAGAACTAACTTTTATCTACAAAGGTAGTACTTAATTATGCACTAATGGATCATTTGATAATGAGACTTGGTGAAGGCACTAAGCATAATTTGCAAAGCACATGTAGAAAGAAAATTGGCATGTAAAACTAACCCGGCACTAAGATTATACACCTACCACGAACAAAAGCAATGCATTATCCCCAATGCACAATAATAAAGGAGAGTGTAATGACTTCATGAAATTATGTAGGTTTCTTAGACTGGCCTCTTAACTGGCTCTGGATCAACTGTGGCTCAAGAATGCCACATGCGAGTGCACTTGGCGTGCAAGTTCCTGAGTTCTGCAGCAGTGGTTTGCTTTGCATATTCATCTCACCTATGAGTCGTAGGTAGGCTCATGTGAGTGAATGTGGATGCATATCAGGTTTGGAAATCATCAAAACTACCAGTGGTCTATTCCTTATATGCGCTAGGCCTGCATGCAGTGGGATGAGACATGCACTTTGCATGAAGAGTGCATGTGGGCTCCAAAATCCTACTGAAGTTTCAATGTACCTTTCCCCATATGGATCATGAGTGCATGTCACTCCTTGATTCTTATGATTCTAAGGGTTGTTTTGAGCCCTTTCATTGTTCAATTTCTGCTCATTTTTTGAGGATGTGCTCCTGGCAATATTGGGAGCATTGTAGCAATTTCATTTTTGGTTTTGGGTTACGAGGCCCATGGGTCCACTTTTGACCTAGATTTTGACCCTTCTAAACTTTTAGCAATATGGGTGTCATTAGATTTGTTTTAATGCGTAGATTACGTACTTGATAGTGTGATTTCTATTTAGAGTTTCTCAAAGTAGTTTGGGCTTAGGCTTTGGCTTCTCGACAGCTTATTTTCGGATGCCAAGTAGGTTACGACTTCCCCATTACATATATAGGCTATAATTTTACTATTTAGCATCCTTGGGTTGGGTTTACTAGGTTGGCACCCTAGATCTTGTCCGCTTTCCTTCTGTCTGTTCTATTTCATACGTTTGTTTTAGTATTTGATCTTATTTTTTGTAGTATCACCTCTTGTGGCTTTGTATATGCCTTTGGACCATAGATAGTGGGATAATTGGGAAATATTTGTTTGTCCCGGATATCAATTTACTTTTATGAGATAGTTATCTGTTCTATAGAGTGGATTCAGCCTATGCAGGACTGGTAGGTTGATTATGAGCCATTGGGCTATTGATTGTTTGCGAGCATATCATCATTATCATGCAAAGGATTTTTTGCATTGATTTTTATTACTACTATGGTTGTTGGCCAAATTATCACTGATTTTGTATCTTTGCATAGCCCCAAGGGTCTATTTTCCGTAAAAAAGGGATATTAATGGATTCTAAACTATTTTATGGATCTTCTTGGAGTAAAAGAGATTTTTTAGATGATTTTCACATTAATTCTTGACTCAGCTAGGCCAGAGTGCTAAACATGATTTACTACTGATTTGGAAATTATTGGAACAGTTATTGAGACACTGAGAGTTGTATGTGGTCGCAAAGACCTCCATAGACTTTTCCAATATAGACTAGGGGCTACAGGCCAAGAGTACCAGAGGAGGGGTATACGGAAGAGTAGAGGTATACAGGGGAAGCCTACTATGGGTCCTACCTACTGGGCCTATGAGCACCGGAGGGATGTATATGGTATCACCAGAGTACATCATATCACATCATTCATTGTTTGTATGGTTACACCCTTGTTTGCTATTTGTTGAGGGTACGCTCTGGTAGTATATGATGTCGGAGGGTTTGTTTTCACTTGTATGTGTTCCTCGACTGTATGTGCACCCGTTGGGACTGTAGGTAGATCAGCTTTCTCGATCCTATTATAGTGTTTGTTCATATTATAGCTACTTGTGAGTTATTCTATGATCATCTTTACCTTGTGAGATTTATTGCTAGCATGACTATGTTGAAATGCTTTTCCTTTTTTCCCTTTTATTTGAGGTTACCGGTATAAGGCCATTTTCTTAAACTCTCTATACATATTGTTGTTGAAAGGATCCAGGTGCATTCTCTTTTCCTTCACCTGCATTCTGTGATATGTATTTTATGTGGCTAGCATAGTATACTTGTTTTTCCTTGTCTTCTATCTTTTGCTAGCTTTCGTGTGTTTCCTCTGTCTGCCTCTATGACTACTTCTTTTTTATCTGCTATTTACTACTTCTATATCTTACATGCACTCAGTTGGCTTATGATGCCTACTAGGTACCCATTACTTTGCAATTGGTGCTCATACTACACTTTTGCACCTTCTGGTGCAGATCCTAGTGTGAGCTATCACCGCTGAACGCACAGAATCGTGCAGCTTCTAGACACCTGAGACTTAAGGTGAGATCCTGATAACAGAGGCTTGGCTTTATCTCGTCTTTTGCAATATGTACTCTTTTGCTATTCAGAGACAGTTGTATATTCTCATTTTTTATCCTCTTGTACTCTGTATATGTTGTAGTGGCTTCTATACTATGATACCAGGTCATGGGATGGTTTAGCTTCCGTATACCTATATAAATATTTCAGGTTATCTTCTCTTTTATATCTTTTTTTTAGCCTTCCGCTTATTACTCTTTCGTGTATGTTCTTCACTTCTTTAGTGGCCCATTACTAACCGTTCTGGGCCACGGAGAATTGGTACACCTACAGGGGGTTTGTAGGTTCCATTATGACCTGAGAAATCAGTACGCTTACTAGGGAGGGGGTTTGTAGGTGCCATTATGACATGAGAAATTAGGTCATGATAAGTAGGTATCAGAGCCTAGGTTCACTAGTGTCATAGGTATAGGAGCCAATGTCTAGTAGAGTTATGCGAATCCGGGCAAATATGTTCGTACTATATCTTTGGGAGGCTACAGTGGAATTTTAGGAAACATAAATCTCTTCTTGCTTCGATATCATGCATCTTATCCTAGATGGTTTTCTAGAAATCTCATTTGTTCTTGTTCACTCTTCTGCAGATGGCTTGTATGAGGTCTTCAACAGTTGACAAGGGTGAGCCTTTGACACCAGCACACTTGATTCCAACTAGGGGCCGGTGTGGTTGTAGAGGTAGAGTTTGGGGACTTGCCCGAGTAGTGGCACCAGTTAGAGCTCTTAAGGCCGAGTTTGAGCCTGAGTTAGTACCAGAGCAGGATTTTATGGACCAGGGGTAGCACAGGTGCCACCAGGACTAGTAGCAACATCAGTACCAGACCCGGCTCCTTCGTCAGATATCTAGCGTCTGCTTCTTAAGCTACTAGGTATGATTGGGGGTTAGTCTTCAGATGTAGTACAAACATTCGCTCAAGGGGAAACCTTGGGTGCTCAGAGTTCAGGAGCGCAGCCTGCTACTGTGGCTCCCCTACAGAGGTTCTTTCAGTACCTTCAGTTTGTCAGCCTCTCGCTCCTCACCCAATAATGATAGAGCTGGAGCAGAAGGCATTGGGACAATTTCTCAGCTAGTTCATCCTGACACGGTGGGCCATCAGGTCCATGCTATCAGTATGGTAATATTGGTCAGTATGATAGAGAGTGCCCCTAGTGGGGTACAGTTCAGCCATCTCTCAGCCTCTTAAAGTAGTATAGCCACCGGTTAGAGAAAGTGGTGTTCAGGGTAGAGGTGGTGCCAATCATGGCAGGGCAGGTGGTTAGGATGGCGGTTGGTCAAGATGGCAGTTGGTCAGGTGGTGATCAACATCGCTTTAGACTTCAGGTGGACCTTAGTTTGATCATGGTCATAGTGGTAAGCATGGTTACAGTGGTTAGTCATCGAGGGGTACAACATCTGAGGCATCAGGTCGTATTAGTCATACCAGTTTAGCTAGTTCATCCCGATAGGGTGGGATATCAGGGCTATGCTATGAGTGTGGTATTATTTTTCAATATGATAGTGAGTGCCCCTAGTAGGGTACAGTTCAGCTAGCCCCTCAGCCTCTCAGAGCAGTATAGCCACCAGTTAGAGGAGGTGGTGTTCAGAGTAGAGATGGTGCCAAGCATGGCAGGGAAGGTGGTCAGGATGGGGGTTGGTCAAGTGGTGGTCAGCATAAGTTCTATGCAGTACCTGGTATACTAGAGGCAGAGGCCTCAGATGTGGTGATCACAAGTATGATTTCTGTCTGCCGCCAGTCAGCTTTAGCATTGTTTGATCCTAGTTCTACATGCTAGTACATATCTACCTACTTTGTTACTTGTTTTGGGTTGGATACTGAGCCATTATCTGTTCCTATATGTGTTGCTACCCCAGTAGGTAATTTTGTAGTAGTGGATTATGTTGTTAGATCCTATTTGATAGTTGTTGGTGATCTTAAGACTTGGGCTGATTTGATGATTTTAGACATGTTAGATTTTGTTGTGATTCTGGGCATGGACTGGTTATCACCTCACCGAGCAGTTTTGGATTGTTATACCAAGACCATTACCATAGTCATGCCTGATGTATCCTGATTTTATGGCAGGGATCTATTAGTTGCACACCATCTAGGATTATTTCTTGCCTTCAAGCTAGGAATTTGATTTCGCACGGGTGTTTGGCTTATCTAGCTTATTTACGAAATCGCCAACACTTCTTCTCCTGAGTTGGTTCATGTGGTCAAAGATTTCCTAGATGTGTTTCTGACTGACCTGCCAGGCATTTCACCTTAGAGAGATATTAACTTTGCCATTGAGTTAGAGTCGGGTACCAGGCCTATTTCTATTACTCTGTACCGTATGGCCCCAGCTGAGTTAAGGAAGCTTAAGGATGAGCTTTAGAACTTATTATCTAAGGGTTTTATCAGGCCAAGTGTCTCGCCTTGGGGTGCACTAGTTCTTTTTGTAAAAAAGAGAGATGGTTTGATGCAGATGTGTATTGATTATCGGCAGCTGAATAAGGTGACTGTTAAGAATAGGTATCCAATGCCACATATAGATGACTTATTTGATCAGCTCCAAGGTTTGGTTGTGTTTTCTAAGATAGATTTGAGGTCAGGATACCACCAGTTGAGGATTAGGGTGGAGGACATCCCTAAGACAGCATTCAGGACACGTTATGGCCACTATGAGTTCCTGGTGATTTGTTTTGGGTTGACTAATGCCCCCGCAGCATTCTTGAACTTGATTCATAGGTGCTCAAGACATACTTTGATTTATTCTTGATAGTCTTCATTGATGACATATTGATATACTCGCGGAGTGCAAAAGAGCATAAGCAACATTTGAGGATCGTACTCCAGACTTTGAGAGATCATTGGCTTTATACAAAATTCTCAAAGTGCGAGTTTTGGCTTGATCCAGTAGCATTCTTAGGACACATGGTGTCCAAGGATGGGAATAGAGTGGACCCAGGAAAGATCACAGCCATTCATGATTGGCTGAGGCCTACTACTTCTACTGAGGTTCACAGTTTTGTTAAGTTGGCAGGGTATTATAGGCGATTCATTGAGGGGCTCTCTTCCATAACAACACCTTTAACTAGGCTTACTAGAAAGGATGTTCCATCTGAGTGGTCGTACCAGTTCAAGGATAGTTTTCAGAGTCTTAAGGCCTTATTAACTTCAGCTCCAGTGTTAACATTGCAAGTTGAGGGTCAAGGCTTCTCAGTGTATTGTGATGCTTTGTCAGTTGGTCTGGGTTTTGTGTTAATATAACCGGGTTGTGTGATAGCGTATATGTCAAGGTAGTTGAAGGTTCACGAGCGCAACTACCTCACTCACATGAGTGGGCGGCGGTAGTTTTCGCACTCAAGATAAGGAGACACTACTTATATGGAGTTCAATGTGAGATCTACAAAAACCACCATAGTCTTCAGTACATCACAAGTGGGTGAGAGCTGAACTTTAGGTAGTGGAAATGGGTTGAGTTACTAAAGGACTATGACTTTACTATTTTGTACCATCTGAGCAAGACAAATGTGGTAGCGGAAGCCTTGAGCTGGAAGGCAGTGAGTATGGGTAGATTGGCTCCTCTTTCTATTTTAGAGCGACCGTTGGCCTTGGATAAGTCTTTTGCTAACCGTTTTGTTAGGCTTGACTTGTAAGATTCTAGAAGAGTTCTTGCCAGTATTGAGGTCTGTTCTACTTTGGTTGATCAGATTCAGTAGCGTCAATTTGAGGATCAGTGGTTGTGTGATATTCGTGATGAGGTTGTTCGGGGTGAGGCCAGTAAGGCTACTCTAGATTCTGATGGGGTCTTGAGGTTTGATAGTTGCCTTTGTATTATGAGAGTTGGGGATTTAATTCAGTTGATTCTCTATGAGGCACATTGTTCCAGATATTTCATCCATCTATGTGCAGCTAAGATGTATAGAGATTTGAGGCAGCTTTACGGGTGGAGTGGTATGAAGAAGCACATAGCAAAGTTTGTATCTAAGTGCTTGAACTATCAGCAGGTTAAATTTGAGCACATGAGACCTAGTAGATTGATGCAGAGACTTCCCATTCCTGAGTGGAAGTGGGAAGAGATTACTATGGAGTTCATAGCATGGTTGTCATGCACTTCTTGAAGGTTTGACTCTATTTGGGTTATTGTTGATAGGATGACTAAATCTACACACTTCTTGCTGGTTCATTCTTCCTATTTTGCAGAGAGGTTGGCCTAGATTTATCTTCGTGAGATGGTTCGTTTACATAAGGTTTCAACTTCTATCATTTCAGACTGCAACATTCAGTTTACCTCTTAGTTTTGGAGGACTATTCAGAAGGCCAGTCTGAGAGGACTATCCAGGTCGTGGAGGACATGTTATGGGCCTGTATTATTGACTTCGGGGGTTTATGGGATCAGTACGTGCTTTTGGCAGAGTTTGCTTATATTAATAGTTATCACTCGAGTATTGGTATGGCACCTTTTGAGGCATTATATGGTAGGCATTACAGATCCCGAGTGGGTTGGTTTGATGGTTTGGAGTCCAGGCCGCAAAGTACAAACTTGCTTCGTGATTCCTTTGACAAAGTCTGGGTTATTCAGGACAAACTTTGGGCAGCCCAGAGTAAGCAGAAGAGCTACGCAGATCATAGACTTCATGCTCTAGAGTTTAGTGTTGAGGATCTGATATTCCTTCGAGTGTCATCCATGAAGGGTGTGATGAGATTTGGTAGGCGGAGGAAACTCATCCCTAGGTATATTGGGTCATTTAAGATTCTTCAGAGGATTGGTAGCATTACTTATCTATTAGCTTTTCCTCTGATATTTTCAGTTATGCATCCAGTCTTTTATATATCGATGTTGAGGCTGTATGTTCCAGATGAATCACATATGCTGCAGTGAGATTCAGTACAGTCGGATGAGAGTTTGACCTTTGTTGAGGAGCCGATAGCCATTCTAGCAAGAGATGTCAGGAGATTGAGGTCCAGAGACATTCATGTGGTTAAGATTTAGTGAAGGCATCATCCAGTCGAGAAGGCTACCTAGGAGACTGAGAGAGAGACATGAGCTCCGTATCCACAGTTGTTTGAGCATTTAGGTACTCCTTTTTCTTGGCTTTCGTAGACTAAAGTTCTTTTTTAGTAGTGGATGATGTAATGACCCTTTCGGTCATTCTCATATTTTCGCTTTATTTGTACTGTTAGAGCTTGCATATAGAGGCCCCAAGTTATTTATGACTTGCTGGGATTGGTGGTTTGGTGCCCAGGCCATTCATTTGGTCGTTATGACCATTTCCCTATTTTAGAACATTAACTTAGGAAATCCTTGACTTTAGTCAACATCCTTAGCAAACGTGCTCGGAATCAATTTCCAATAGTTTTGTTAGCTCTAGAGCATGGATTTTGTCCTAGTTAGAACTTTGGTCGCGGTCTGGGATCTTTCAGTTTGGACTTATCTTGCTTTCTGTGTTTTCTAGCTAGTTGAGCTTATAAGTTTGAATTTGGTCAGTATTCGTAGAAAACAGCCTCAGATGTAAATTATGTTAGCGTTGTTAGCTCCGGAATGTCAACCTTGGGCTAGAGGGACCTTTGGTTTGGGTTTCGAGGCTTTCAAACTCATTTTGGGACATTAAGTTTTATTTTGGAAAAGTTGGCCAAAGGTTAGTTTTGGGCATGGGTCCCACTTTTCATTATATCGACCTCTGTTGGGAATTTCATTGGTTTCGTTAAGTCTGGAATACCATTTTTATTTGAGTAGCATAGATCATTTGTATTCGCGAGACCCCAGATGCATTCTCGAGGGTCCATCTTAGATCTTCTTATGGTTGCCTTTTTGCTGGTTGTTGGTGGCTGCTACAGCACCAGCTAAGCCATCACCCATGCATGGGCCGGTGGCATGCGCACATCAGCCCATCCGACCCCTCCCTTTGTTGGCCATCTCCTAGGCAGCAAACGTGTGCCTGCACGCATAGTGGCCATCCCACGTGCAAGCTAGCATGCCGCTGGCCTAGCCTTGGTGTGCGCGTGTGTCCGTTCGCATTCGCATGTCCGCTTGCACAGCGCCTGGCCGCGTGCGCCTAGGCAGCGCTGGCAGCCTTTATATTGTCTTCTTCTCCACTTTCTTTTTAAACAACACCCAAAAATCATTTTTCTCCAATAATCTTGAGCTTCAAATCTCCATTCTCTGTGTTGATTCACTCCAAATTGTTGGGGTGATTATTTTCTAGTCCGTGCTCATTTCCTCAACTTCAATTGGTAAGTTCCTTCTGTAAATTCCATTATTTCTACGTTAATTCCCTCTTTGATTCTTGCAGTTCTAAGGGTTGTTTTGAGCCCTTTCGTTGCTCAATTTCTGCTTTTTTTTTAGCATGTGCTCCTGGCAATGCTAGGAGCATTGTAATATTTTTCATTTTTGGTTTTGGATTTCAGGGCCCACAGGCCCGCTTTTGATCCAGATTTTGACCCGACTAAATTATTAGCAATATGGGTGTCGTTAGCTTTGTTTTAATGTGTAGATTACATTCTTGATAGTGTGATTGTTGTTCGGAGCTTCTCGGAGCAATTCAGGCTAGGGCTTTGGCTTCCCAATAGCTTATCATCGGACTCGAGGTAGGTTACGACTTCCCTACTTTAGTCTTTGCATATATAGGCTATAATTATACTATTTAGCATCTTTGGGTTAGGTTAACTAGGTTGGCACCCCATACCTTGTCCGCTTTCTTTCTACCCTTTCTATTTCATACGTTCATTTTAGAATTTGATCTCATTTTTGTAGTATTACCCCTTCTAGCCTCGTGTGGCCTTGTATATGCCTTTGGACCATAGATGGTGGGATAATTGGGAAATATCCGTGAGTCTCGAACATCAATTTACTTTTATGAGATGGTTATTTGTGTTGTAGATCGTATTGAGCCTATACAGGACTGGTAGGTTGATTGTGAGCCGTTGGGCTATTGATTATTTGTGAGCATATCATCATTATCATGCAAAGGATTTTCTACATTGATTTTTATTACTACTACGGATGTGATTTTTATTACTACTATGGATGTGGGCTAAATTATCACCAATTTTCTAACTTTGCATTGCCCCAAGGGCCCTTCTTCATATAAACGGATATTAATGGATTCTAAACTGGTTTTATGGATCTTCTTAGAGTAAAAGATATTTTTGAGATGATTTTCACATTGATTCTAGACTCGACTATGCAGGAGTGCTAAACATGATTTACTACTGATTTTGATATGAAACTAGGCTCAGTTGGGCCAGAGCGCTAGACATGACTTTTTCTACTGATTTTAGACCCGAGCAGATTTTGGGCATGGTTATTAAGATACTGACAGTTGTATTTGGTTGCGGAGACCTCCATGGACCTTGCCAATCCAGACTAGGGGCTACGGGCCGAAAGTGTTGGAGGAAGGGTATACGGAGGAGTAAAGGTATATGGGGGAAGCCTTTTATGGGTCCTACCTACTGGGCCTACGGGCGTTGGAGGGGGGCATACGGTACCACCAGATCACATCATATCACATCATTCATTGTTTGTACTATTCTAACCTTATTTGCTATTTTTTGAGTGTACGCTCCGATAGTGTGGGATGTCGGAGGATTTGTTTTTACTTGTATGTGTTCCTCGGGTGTATGGGCGGCCGTTAAGACTGTAGCTAGATTGGATTTCTCGATCCTATTTTAGTGTTTGTTCATAATATAGATACTTGTGAGTTATTCTCCGATCATCCTTACCTTGTGAGATTTATTAGCATGACCTGTTTAAATGCTTTTCCTTCTTTCCCTTTTATTTGAGGTTATCGGTATACCGTCATTTCTTAAAGATCTTTGTATATATGCTATTCCTTCATCTGTGTTCTGTGATATGTATTTTCTTTGTCTAGCATAGAATACTTGTTTTTCCTTGTCTTATATATGTTGCTAGCTTCCGTGTATTTCCTTTGTCTGCCTTTGTGACTACTTCTTTCTTATCTGTTATTTACTTCTTTTATACCTTATATGCGCTCAGTTGACCTATGATGCCTACTGGGTACCCGTTGCTTTGTAATTGGTACTCATACTACACTGTTGCACCTTCTGCTGCAGATCCTAGTGTGATCTATCACCACTGACCATGCAGACTCGTGCAGCTTCCAGACATCCAAGTCTTGGGGTGAGCTCCTGATAACCTGGGCTTGGCTTTATCTCATCTTTTGCACTATGTACCCTTTTGTTATTCAGAGACAGTTGTATATTCTCATTTTGTACCCTCTTGTACTCTGTATATGTAGTAGTGGCTTCTATACTATGATACCAGGTCGTGGGATTGTTTAGATTCCGTATACATATATATATATTTCAGGTTATCTTCTCTTTTATATCTTGTTTTCCGTCTTTCGCTTATTACTCTTTCGTGTATGTGCTTCGCTTCTTTAGTTTCCCATTACTAATTATTCTGGGCTACGGATAATTTGTACGTCTACAGGGGGGTTTGTAGGTTCCATCATGACCTGATAAATCAGATCGTAACAAAAAAAGAAAAGTACAGCTGACTATACCACGGTTGCATCTTTTGAGATCGTGTTTCGTATCATACAGATACTTCAAAGCTCTCACCAGGTGTATGGCACTTTAAACCAAATGAAATTGCTTCAAACTGTAGTAACTTGCATCAATAAAGTAGTTAAGTTAGACTCATTTGTCTCCTTTTGTTATTGTTATTGTAACTACGAATCTGCTATTTTAAGCACTTGAAAAAATCTACATTCAAGATCCTTGATTGTATATCTATTCGTGATATGTGAAATGTTATTCTTCTCTAGATTGATAAATTTTTTGCATGTGCTTGGAACTTCCTGAAAAGAGTTACACCAAAAAGTACCTGCAAAAACAAAAACAAAGCTAGCAAAAAAATTAGCAAGAGTATCCCCCCTTATGGAGTGTTGTACTTTTACTGGTATAAAATTTCTTTTTTTTGTTAATGGATCATTGACCTCTATTCCACACTCCAAGGGATGTCCCAACTACAATTTAGTATATGAACGATGGACATAGAATCAATTTCTAGGATGATATGTGAGAAATGACTATCCAAAGAACACTACAAGCCTTATCTCATACAACTGCTTCAGCCACAAAATTAATTAAGTCTAGAATCTTATTTTCTATTGCAACCACCAAATTACAATTATATTCCCTTGGCTGCCCATTTATATTGGACTTTATTAAATCAAGTGGAGGGGAGAACCACCTGACTATTTTGTGTAAAAACATGACATGTAGTTGTGATGACCCTTCCGGTCATCTTTGTGTTTACATGTTCATTGTACTGTTAGAGCTTTCCTGTAGCGGCCCCAAGTCATTTATGGCTTGCTGGGACCGGTAGTTTGGTGCCATGGTCGTTCATTTGGTCGTTTTGGCCATTTGCCTATTTTAAAGCTTTAAACTTAGAATATCATTGACTTTAGTCAACATTCTTAGCTAATGTGCTCGAAATTAAATTTTGACAGTTCTATTAGCTTTGGAGCGATCAGTTTAGTCTGGTTGGACCTTTAGTTGAGGCTTGAGAACTTCCGGTGTGGGTTTAGTGTTGTTTTCTTTGTTTCCAGGCCTTTTAGAGTTGAAAGTGTAACTTTGGGTGACTTTCGATGATCGGAGTGTCAGATTCAAAATCCGATGATTCCATCAGCTCCAAAATGGTGATTTTGGGTTAGGAAGGTGATTGATTGGGTTCTGGAGGCTTTCAGTTTCATTTCATCTCGGTTTGTGTGTTTTAGCCAAGTTAAACTTGGAAGTTTGACTTTGGTCAATATTTGGAGAAGACGGCCTTGGATGGATGTTTTGACAGCGCTGTTAGCTCTGGAATGTCGACTTTGGGATAGGGGGACCTTTGGTTTGGGTCCCGAGGTTTCCGGGCTCGTTTTAGGCCTCGGTGTTCTATTTTGGAAAGTTAGGCCTACAGTTGTTCTTGGGCGTGGGGCCCACTTTTCATGCTATCGACCATCGTTGAGGTTTTTAATGATTATGTTGAGTCTGGAATGTCATTTTTAGTCAAATAGTTCAGCTTGTTTGCATTCGCGGGACCCCAAACTCTTTATCGGGGTACATTCTATGAAAATCTGCCAAAGTTGGCATGTCCTGTTGCTATTGCTGTCATGGCCGCCGGAGTGTGGCCTTCGGCACACCTGCACTAGCGCGCCAGGCCAGGCTATGCCTCCAGCGCCCCTGCGCCTTCCTTCGCCGCCGGTGCTTGTGCGCACCTGGACTCAAATGGGCGCCGTGGCGCCTAGGCTGGCCAATTTCCAGCTCCTATTTATTGTTTCAAGTTCGATTTTTCCAACCATCTGCCAACACTTAAACTCTTAAAACTCTCTCCCAAATTTCTCCTGCTCATTCCTAAGCATGGGGAAGTTGTTTGTTCTTCATTAATTCGTGATTCTCCGATTCTTGGTAAGTCATCTTCCCTACTTGCTTCCTTTTGGTTTTCCCGTCAAATCCTCCATTATTGCTAAGTTCCGGAAGCTTGTATTCCATGGTAGATTCCTCCCCCTCACTTATGCATGTTCGTGGGCTCGTTCTTTCCACATTCTTGGCTAATTCTTCCATTTGGTAAGTGTTTCCGACCCTTTTTGATTTCCCTTCCTTAATTTCCATACCTTTGGCTTCTTAGCTTTTGGGATTGTTTTAGCTTGGAAATATTGCCCAATTCCCTTAGTCTTCCGGGCATATACTCCCATGATCTTGGGGATCATAATGTGAGTTTTCATTTTCGGTTTTGGGTTGTGGGCTGGGCTGGGCCTGCTTTTGACATGGATTTTGACCCGGCTAAAATTGTAGCAATATGGGTATCATTAGACTCGTTCTAACTTATTACTTGTTTTTTTTTAGTTTGATCATCGTTCGGAGTTTTTCGGAGTGATTCGAGCTTGGATTTCATCGTTCCTTATATATCAGATAAAATTGTACTAGCTGGCATCCTTGGGTTGGGTTATTAGGTTGGTACCATAGACCTTGACCGCTTTTCCATGATTCGTCCCATTTCTTTCCTCCGTTTTGTGTAGTACTCTTGGTATTTGATATTATCATCCTTGTGGTCCTGTGAGGACTTGTTGACTCTGGAACATAGATGGTGGGATTATTGGGAATGTCCGCGAGTCCCAGACATAGAAATATCCTTCTAGGATAGTTATGCTTGTTGAGTAGCTTCGGAGCCTGTGCAGGGCCGTTAGGTTGATTGTGATCTGTTGGGCGGCTATTTATGTTAATCATTCATTTCCATGCATGTAAAGAGGGTTTATCCATGTTTTACTACGGTTTTTGCTTCGGGCTTACTGGAATTATTTCCTAAACTTTACATGGCCCCGGGGGCCCATTTTCTATGGAAATGAATTGGAAATGGTTTTGACTTAACATGTGAATCTTCTTTGGGTAAAAGAAGGTTAAATTATGATTTCTATCACCAATTTTACTACTATTGCTAGACTCGATCGGGTTGAGGTGCTAGTTGAGTTTTCTTACTGATTTTAGATGACTTTAGCCTCAATCAGACCGAGCCTTTGAGTTGACTTTCACTGTTTTAGACCCGGCTACTCCCCGGGCACCCTTGGAGGGATTTTTGAGATGTCATCTACTACTTTAGTTTTGTACAGGGTCTTGGCATGCATATTTGAGATTTAGCCACTGGCTTGAACTCGAACTTATTTCTGGAGGACATATTTTTTATACTGAGTTTTTGTATGGGGTCTGGGACGTCAATGCACCTTGCTGCCCCAGGCCTGAGTCTTTGGGATGCGTGTTTTGGGGGAAGGGTATATGGTGGAGTAGAGGTATACGGGCAGTGTCCTTCTATGGAACCTACCTGCTGGGCCCGATCGAGAATGGAGGAGGTACATACAGAGTTTTATTCCTCCCTGAGATTATCATGTATCATATCATTCATTACTTGAGATTCCACCCTTGTTTGATGTTTGTTGAGTGTACGCTTTAGTTGTATGGGTGGCTGGAGGGTTTGTTTTCACTTGTTTGCGTTCCCTGGTTATATGGGCGGGCGGGCGACTGTAGGTAGACTCTTGTTACTGTATTACTGTTATAAGTATGAGATTGGTTAATGCAAGGTTGTTAGTTATGCATTGAGATTGTCATGCTTAGCTTTGTTATTGATTTCTATATTCCGAGCATGTCTACCTTTATTCCACTCTCCCATTTCTTTTGCTTGAGGTTACCGGTATACCATCCATTTCTAGTACTCATTATGTATATACTGTTATTGCAAGGATCCCAGGTGCATTATTTCTTACTTTCACCTGTGCCTGTTGTGTATATGTTCCATTTGCTAGCATTGTATGATGTTCTTGTTGTCTTCCCTCTGGGATAGTTCCTGTGTACTTTTCATTGATTTCCGCGACTGCTTGCTTCTATTCTGTCTGTTATTATTCTTTTATCTTATATGTGCCCAGTCAGCCTATGATACCTACTGGGTACCTTATGCTTCGCATTTGGTGCTCACCCTACACACTGCATCTTCTGGTGCAGATCCTAGTGTGAGCCATCGCCGCTAGCTCGTGGGAGACTCGTGCTTGGAGTTTTGTGACATCCCGACTGAGGGTGAGCTCTTAGCAACAAGAGCTTGACTCTAGTTTATCTTTTTGTATATTTTGTACTCTTATAGCTTTGAAGACATGATGTATATATATTACTTTTATATCCTTTGTACTCCTTATGTAGATCGGGATCTTATATGCTATGATACCAGGTTTTGGGTAGGTTTAGCTTCCGCTTTGTATTTATATTACTCCTGTTATCCAGTTTATTCATCTTGTTCCCTTGCTTCTGCCTATTTATTTGTTCTTCTACTTAAACTGTTAGAAGGTAGCCCATTACTGACCGTTCTGGGCTATGGGGATTGGTTTGCCTACTGGGGGTTGTAGGTGCCATAATGACTGAGAAATTGGGTCGTGATAGCTTGGTATCAGAGCTCTAGGTTCTCCAGTGTCATCAGTATAGGAGCCAATGTCTAGTAAAGTCCTGTGAATTGGGGCGGAGACGTCCGTACTCAATCTTCGGGAAGCTATAGTGACATCTTAGGAAGATGGAATTTTCTTATTTCTCTCTCCTGCGTAGTATCTTTGAATGTTTCTGGAAATCTCACTTATTCTGGTTCACTCTTCCGCAGATGGTTCGCACGAGATCTTCAGGTTCTGGCAGAGGAGAGCCTCCTACCCCTGCACCTACGACTCCAGCTAGAGGCAAGGGTGGTTGCTGGGGTAGAGGTAAGGGTCGAGGGCGCCCCAGAGCAGTGGCACCAACTAGAGCTTCTATGGTTGAGGTAGAGCCAGAGTATGATTACTATCCAGAATTTGCTCCAGAGCAGCAGCATTTGGACCCGGGGATAGCCCAGGGGCCAACAGCTCCCATACTAGTTCCAACACCAATTTTTGTGCCAGCTTCAGCCCCAGCTCAGTCTTTTGATATTCGCGGTTTACTTGTTCAGGTTTTGGGTATGATTAGAGAGGGTCCTTCTAAGACAGCCCAGACATCCCCTCAGGGGGCAGCCCTGGGTGTCCATAGTTCGGGAGCGCAGCCTGCTACTTCGGATCCCCGTGGTGAGGTTGTTCTAGTCCCATCGGTTGCCCAGCCTCTTGCTCCTCGCCCTACTATTACATAGATAGAGCAGAAATCCTTAGGAAGGTTTCTGAGATTGGCACCGCCGAGATTCGCTGGTACAGCGGGTCATGACCCACATGCTTTCATTACCACTTGTGAGGAAATGTTGCATCATTTAGGATTGTTAGAGACTCACGGGGTTAGCTATACTTCATATCAGCTGGAGGGTCCAGCAAATTTATGGTGGAGGGCACAGGTTTCTTGCAGACCTTTTACATCACCTTCTTTGACCTGGTCTGAGTTCTATGAGGTATTTATGGCTAAGTTCCTACCTCAGAGTGATCATGAGCATCGCAGGGAGCAGTTTACTCATCTTATGCAGGATTCTATGACTGTCTCGGAGTATAAGACCCATTTTCATCAATTAGCACCGTTTGGAGCTATGATCATTCCTACCGAGACAGATAGGATTCGTAGATTTGTATGGGGTTTGAGGTCAGTGATTAGGAAGCTAGCTGAGATATTGGTTGTTGGTGGTCGATCATTTCAGTCCATCGCCGACTATGATCATACTGTGGAGGACTTACAGTGACATGATCAGGGGTCTAGAGATAAGAGGCCTCGACATCAGGGTGGCTATAGTGGTTCCAGGTATAGTGGTAGAGGTTCGGGCCAGTAGGGCTGAGGTAATCATCCACAACAGTATCAGGGTCATTCTATATGACCGGTACAGGCATCACTCCAGACTTCTGGTACTCAATTTGAGCAGGGTCAGAGCAGTCAACGTGGTGTCAGTGGTCAGTCTGCGAGGGGTAGTACTTTTGGGACATCAGGCCGTGGTGGTCATTCGACTTTTGTTGGTTAATCCTGACCGAGTAGTTTGCCTGGAGCTTGTTTTACTTATGGTGTGGTTGGTCATTTTGCTAGAGATTTCCCCTAGCAGGGCATAGTTCAGCCAACCAAGCCTTTATGAGCAGTTCAACCTTCGTCCAGAGGGGGTGTTGGTCAGGCTAGGGGTGGTACCCCGCATGGCATAGTAGATGGTAGGGATGGCAGTCGGGCAGGTAGAGGTCGTCGTCAGTTTTATGTGGTCCCTGGGAGACCGGAGGTAGAGGCCTCAGATGCCGTGATCACAGTTAATAATTTTTGTATGTTGTCAGCCATCTTATGATTTGTTTGATCCTGGATCCATTTGTTCATATATATCTGCCTACTTTCTGCCTTGTTTGGGGTTGGCTAGTGAGCCATTATCTGTTGTTGTTTCTGTTTGGACCCCAGTAGGAAATTCTTTAGTAGTGGATCAGATTGTGAGATCCTGTGTGATATTTGTTGGTGGTTTGGAGACATGGGTTGATTTGATGATACTTGATATGTTAGACTTTGATGTGATACTGGGCATGGACTGGTTATCCCCTCATCGTGCGATTTTGAATTGTTATGCCAAGACTATTACTATAGCCGTGCCTGGTGTATCCCCAGTTGTGTGGCACGATTCTATCAGTCTCGAACGGTCTGGGATCATCTCTTTTCTTCGAGCTAGGAAGTTGATTTCCTGTGGGCGTTTAGCGTATCTAGCATATGTCCATGATGGTAGTGCTGACCCTACGTCTTTTTAGTCCATTCATATGGTTAGAGACTTCCTAGATGTGTTTTACCTACCCTCTAGGCCTTTCACCTGAGAGAGATGTTGATTTTGCCATTGAGTTAGAGCCGGGCACAAGGCCTATTTCTATTCCTCCCTATCGTATGGCTCCTGCTGAGTTGAGAGAGCTTAAGGAGCAGCTCCAAGATTTGTTAGCTAAGGGGTTTATTAGACCGAGTGTGTCTCCTTGGGGTGCTCCTGTTCTCTTCATGAAAAAGAAGGATGGGTTGATGCAGATGTGTGTTGACTATCAGTAATTGAATAAGGTGACTGTGAAGAATAGGTATTTGATGCCCAGGATTGATGACTTATTTTATCAGCTTCAGGGTTCTGCCATGTTTTCAAAGATTGATCTGAGGTCCGGCTACCAACAATTGAGGATTAGGGCGGAGGACATCCCTAAGACAGCATTCAGTATGTGTAATGGCCATTATGAGTTCCTGGTGATGTCTTTTGGGTTGACCAATACCCCCGCAACCTTTATGGATTTGATGCATAGGGTGCTTAGCCCATACTTGGATATGTTCGAGATAGTCTTCATTGATGATATTCTGATATACTCGAGGAGTAGGGACAAGCACGAGCAGCATTTGAGTACTATACTTCAAACTTTAAGATATCTTCAATTTTATGTCAATTTCTCAAAGTGTGAGTTTTGCCTTGAGTTAGTTGCATTCGTAGGACACGTGTGTCTAAGGATGGGATTAGAGTTGATACGGGTAAGATTTCTGCAATTCGTGATTGGCCTAGACCCCCTACTCCTACTGAGATTCGTAGCTTTGTTGGGTTACCTAGATACTATAGATGGTTCGTTGAGGGATTTTCTTCCATAGCATCACCTTTAACTATGCTTACTAGGAAGGATATTTCATTTCAGTGGTCGGATCAGTGTGAGGATAGCTTTCAGAGGCTTAAGGCCTTATTGACTTCAGCTCTAGTTTTGACTTTACCGATTGAGAGTCAGAGTTTCTCCGTGTATTGTGATGCTTCAGGGGTCGATCTTGGTTGTGTGTTGATGCAGCATGGTCGAGTGATAGCATATGCGTTGAGGCAGCTGAAGGTTCACGAGCGCAACTACCCCACTCATTACTTTGAGTTGGCAGCGGTAGTTTTCACTCTCAAGATCTGGAGGCACTATCTGTATAGAGTTCACTGTGAGATCTTCACCGATCACTGTAGTCTTCAGTACATTATGAGTCATCAGGAGATGAACTCGAGGCAGAGGAGATGGATTGAGCTACTGAAGGACTACAATTTCACTATCCTATACCATCTGGGCAAGGCAAATTTGGTAGCGAATGCCTTGAGTCGGAAGGCGGTGACAATAGGCAGCCTAGCTTCCCTTTCAGTTTCTGAGCGACCATTGGCCTTGGACATTGATAACGCTCAAAGTACCACTCCAATTACGAAGCGTAAGCGATCGTTGTCAAATATAGAACCCAACAAAGGTTGGGGTCGATCCCACAGAGAATATGGTGAAAGTTAAGTCTTTAGTGAACTAGTTGACTAATGGTCAATAGTTTCCGGTAAATAAAGGGGGGGTTTTGTGTGAACAATGTGTAAACAAAACGAACAATAATGTAATCAAGATGAGAGAGGACTAGGGAAGTGTTTACCATGGCATTGGTAACGACGTCGATCCTAAGCTTAACCGGGTTCTTTCTATATGCGTGTCACGATGTGATTGAATTAATGGTATCGTCTAAACGTTTCTCAACCAAATAGACGAATTTACTTTTCAATTCTCTCGAACTTGAAAAGGTGTGCTTTTAGATTTCAATCCTAAACATCAAGTAGATTAATCTAGTTACAACATTAATCATAAGACGAGAGTTGGTAGTCTCGAATCCTCGTCGTTAATCTAGTTTCCCGGTTTTAATCTCTTTACTCAAGCAAATTTAAACCTAGGCATGTTCTAATGTTTGCAACCACTAGAAAACGTTAAATAATGAATGATTAACAACGTGACAACATATATATTGAACCCGTCGCTACCCGGAATCTATATCGCTACTTTAGCCATGGCTCCCACAACCCTAGTTGTGGGAGGTTTAGTTAATCATGCTTGTAGAAGAATAGAAGAAAGTCATACTCATAATAAAGAAAATAAATCCTTACAATGTAGTGAAAACAATCTTCAATTATTCCAAGAACAAGAAAACAAAGATCCCAAGAACAAATCAAGACCAAGATTCAAGGAGGAGGAAAACGTGTGTAGCGTGTTTCCTCTCTCTAAAATCGCTCAAAAACTCCTAAAACTATTGGGAGAACTATTGTAAAAAGCTTGACAAATAAAATAAACCTAACATAGGGTATTTATGGGAGTCTAGGAAACAAATCCCAAAAATGCTCGGATTCCGCGTCGCGAACTGCCTGGGTGTGATGGCCAGGCTGACGGACCGTCACTGGCTTGACGGACCGTCGCCTGGACCATCGTCACTAGGCAGTAGGTTGCCTCAGGGTGACGGTTTGGGTGACGGACCGTCACCCACTTGACGGACCGTCGCCTGGACCGTCACTCTTATCCAGAATGCTCTTTTTGCTCGTATTTCCTTCCGTTTCCATGTTTGTCCCTATTTCCTGAAAACATAACATAAACACATCAAAAACGACGACGGTTGCTTGAAAACGTACGATTGTTCTTAGTTAAAAGGAGTCGAAAGTGCCGTAAAATGGCGGCACATCAACACCCTCAACTTAGACGTTCGCTTGTCCTCAAGCAACATAACATAAAAGAAAAACAACACGATGACTCAATTAAGAAAACAAACTCGTGTCTCTAGCAACTCATGGTCATTCAACATCTTATTCAATTTTAATTCAAGCTCCCTCGTCGCACACAAATGTATGAAACACTAACTTGCATGGATCCAAACATGTCATTCCGATATGATAGAACATTATGCATACACACGCGCAGCTATCCTAACAGTCAATAGATAATACGGAGATCTTGGTGCCCTCACCACAAAGAAGTCCCACACAAGACATGGGACTAGGTAAGCGCTCACACTCACAAACGATTTCAAGCAATGCACATGCGATACCATAGGCTTGCCCTTACTATTCAATTTCAGTTCTTCAGAAAGCCGCTAAGGATCACTACAGGACTTGTTTTGGCTTGTAATGAGGCTTCAGGTGCAGGTAGGATACATTTAGGGGTTAGTGACTAAGCCCTCCTTGGAACCACCGACGTCTTATTACCACATAACTTTACTTTGCCCATCCTTATTCACCTTTTTATTTCCTTCTCTCTAGCTACAGGTACGGCCTCTTTATTTTGACAATTCTTTTTATTACTTTTTCGATTTTTTTTTTGTTCATATCTTTTTATTTTTCTTTTCTTTTCTTAGGCACACACCCGAATTTTCATTCTATTCACAACCAATCTTCTCCATCCTCTTTTTCTTGTCATTCACCTCTATAGTAGCCACCCTCAACTTAGGCTGATTGCCTGGGTTGAGGTGCACGATGTCCACGGAAGGACCAGGGCCAAAACAGGGTTTACCTCTATAGTAGCTACCCTCAACTTAGGCTGATTGCCTGAGTTGAGGTGCACGATGTCCAAGGAAGGACCAGGGCCAAAATAGGGATTCAAAGTTAAACAGGAACGGTGACAGGTTATTGAAAGAACAAGGTCAATTATGGCTCAAACAGGGTTCAAAGGGACTATTTGCACTTGGACGGTCTTATAGGTTAAGTGGACTGCACACAAAAAGGGCCTGTGATCTTTTCCTAAGCAACCAAACTTCGAACCTTAACAAAATAGACCGGGCAAGTTCTAGATGCATGCACAGAGTAAGAATTTATAACAATACGCTCACACACACTTAGCACCAAGAAACTATACCACTACCGACTATCAAGACAACAACTCGGCTTAAGCATACTTATTCCTATCATAATCACACAATGACATTCAAGGATCCAGACAGTCAATCGTTTCAACATAAGCTCAAAACCAGAAAATTTTTCAGAGGGGGCTCCTTTTAGTCAAGAAAAACGCCATGATGCTTTGCTATAGACACTAAAAAAAAATTTAAAATATTTAAAATAACAACCTAAACATGCCGGTTCTACTAGATAGCACACCGGAGGGAAAAGAAACACGGCAATAAAAACCCTCGGTGGTGACTCACAGGTTTCCCCACGCCCTCAACTTAGACTCATGCATTGTCCCCAATGCATCCATATGAAAGCTAAAAAATGTGAGAGAAAGGAATACCTGTGAAGTCGATATGACTCAGATTCTGGAATGATGTTGGAGACCGCCAGGGTCTCCAAAACAGGAGAACTCGATGGAGTGTGTGCATGCGACACACTTCTGTTGCATTCCAGCTTCTTCTTTCATCGACTCCGCAGCTAGTCACGATAACTTTTTCGCTCTTTCTTTGCAGATTCTCTTGCGGTGTTTTCGTTTCCTTGATCTATTTTCACCGCCTTCCTCTACACGTTTCCCTTCTCGCAGCATCCTTCTCACAACAGCTAGAGTCTCGACCAAACCCTTTTCTTCAAGATGCACCTCCGCAGGAGCTTCCTCAATAACATTTACGACCGTGACCACCCTCATGTCACTTGGTTGCTTCATCAGTTTAGACACATCAAACTTGACAGCTTCATTGTTTATCCTAAAGGTCAGTTCATTTCTTTCCATGTCAACCAATACTCTTGTCGTGGCTAGCAATGGTCGTCCCAAGATTATGGGAACTTCAAAATCCACTTCGCAATCCAAGATCACAAAGTAAGCGGGGAAGATAAGCTTACCGATCTTTACTAGCACATAAGATCCACGGGTCGCTTTACCGAACGGTCAGCCATCAACACTCTCATGGACGTTGGTTTAGGAGCTCCCAAACCCAGTTGTTTATAGACTGCTAGCGGCATCAGGTTGATGCTAGCACCAAGATCACACAAGGCTCTTCCGAAGCCGAGTTTCCCAATAGTACAGGGAACAGTAAACACACATGGATCTTCCTTTTTGTCTACTAACGACCTTGAGGAAATAGCACTGCAGTGGTGGAGGTTGTCTTCCGGTTCAAAACTTACCGACCTCTTCTTTGTAATCAAGTCCTTCATGAACTTGGCATAACCGGGCATTTGTTCAAGCGCTTCCACCAATGGGATGTTTATTGATATTTGCTTGAGCACGGTCAGGAAATTCAGGAACTTACCATCTTTCGCTTTCTTCTTCAGGCATTATGGGAAAGGAGGTGGTGGTCGAGGCATCATAGTTGGAAGCTTTTCAGCTTCCTTGCTTTTCTCCACGGGCTCTAGAGTAGCCTCCTCGACATCCTTGTCGTCCACGATCTTACCCTCTTGAGTCTGAATTACCGGATGTGATTCCGGTAATATTTTTCCGCTTCTTGTGGTGATCGCCATACAACTCGCGTCATTCCTCGGATGAGTAGTGTCACTCGGCAAGGTACCTGTCTTCCTTTGGTTCAGAGATGCCGATATTTTCCCCACTTGCTGCTCTAATTGCTTGATCGAAGTGGAATGCACCTCCACTATTTGATTCATGGCCAATAACTCAGTCCTTATCTCCTTTACCCCAGAGTCAGTCGATTCTACCTTCAGCAGCATCTTCGCCATCATGTTCTCTAGCTTGGAAGTCCCTGCCTCGTTGCTAGCTTTGTCCCGATTACCAGGTGGTACATACAAGCCACCTCTATCGGTGTTATTCCTCCAGTTTCCTTGATCGCGATTGTAGCCAGCTTTCTCATAGTAGTTGTCCTTCTGATAGGTCCGACCTTGGTTTCCTTGGCCATTGGCCTGGAAACCCCCCAAGTAATTCGCCTCCTCATCAGTTTCCAACTCTGCTGATCTACCTTGGGAACCCACAGCTTTTACCTTCTCCATACCTCCTGAGAACAAGTGCTTTGTCAGTAGGTCCAACTGCATTTTCAGATGCGCCATGTCTTGGTCGCGCTCCTCCTCTTTTCTGCGCTGTTCAGCTGACATACCAACTGCATAAGTGCTAGCTGCTACCTCTGTATCCCGTGTATGCCAGGCCCTGTTGGTTTTGGTGGGCCTGTCCAAAATAGTTGTGGCATCGGCAAAAGTGCGACCCATAAATGCTTCACCTGCTGCGTTGTCTAACGTTGGCTTGGTAGCCGAATTCAGTGCCCTGTAGAATATTTGCATCAAAAATTCGTCGTTCAACTGAGGGT
Source organism: Jaltomata sinuosa (assembly GCA_003996215.1). Lineage (NCBI taxonomy): Eukaryota > Viridiplantae > Streptophyta > Magnoliopsida > Solanales > Solanaceae > Jaltomata > Jaltomata sinuosa. The sequence continues at coordinate 293,855 of QJPP01007303.1, read as the reverse complement.
TAGGGCATTGTGATATCTTCTTTTTAAATCGCAACCAGGTCTCGTGCAATGCTTCGTGAGGTTGATGTCTGAAATTGCTAATCTCATCCCTCAATTGTATCATCCTAGAGGGAGGAAAAAACCTTTCTAGGAAAGCTCCTTTCAACTCTCCCCAAGTTGCGATAGAGTCGGGGGTCAGCTCTGTCAACCACAATGCTGCCTCATCAGACAGAGACAACGGAAACAACCTGAGCCTGATCGCTGTCTGACTCACTCCAGGTAACTCAAACGACTTGCAGATGCCCACGAAATTCATCAGGTACTGGTTTGGGTCATCCCCAGCGGCACCACGGAACACTCCTCTCAAGTTCAACAGCTGGATCATCGTGCTAGTGATGTTGAACTTGGCTCCGGGCGCTAGCGGTGGAAGAGCAATGGCGCCCGTAGCGCCAACTCCATCCAAGTCGACATCCTCATCATTCAGCATAACATCGTCCTACAGACCACCAGCATTCAGATTGTGTTGGGCCTGCAGTTCTGCAGCGAGCCTTGCTGCCTCTTGTTGTGCGGCCATATTCCGCCTCAATGTTCTAGCAAGCTCGGGGTCGTAAGGTAATGTTGATTCACCCGAGCGCCGGGTACTTCGCATGCACAACTTTGTACCCTGTCAGAAACAAAAACAACAAATAAACGTAAAAGCAGGAAAGTATGACTAAGAGTCAAATAAACACACCGGACTTAACAAACAACCGTATTCCCCGGCAACGACGCCAAAATTTGATAACGCTCAAAGTACCACTCCAATTAAGAAGCGTAAGCGATCGTTGTCAAATATAGAACCCAACAAAGGTTGGGGTCGATCCCACAGAGAATATGGTGAAAGTTAAGTCTTTAGTGAATTAGTTGACTAATGGTCAATAGTTTCCGGTAAATAAAAGGGGGGGTTTGTGTGAACAATGTGTAAACAAAACGAACAATAATGTATGAGAAATAATCAGTAGGAGAATGAACTAGGGAAGTGTTTACCATGGCGTTGTAACAATGTCGATTCTAAGCTTAACCGGGTTCTTTCTATATGCGTATCACGATGTGATTGAATTAATGGTATCATCTAAACGTTTCTCAACCAAATAGACGAATTTACTTTTCAATTCTCTCGAACTTGAAAAGGTGTGCTTTTAGATTTTAATCCTAAACATCAAGTAGATTAATCTAGTTACAGCATTAATCATAAGACGAGAGTTGGTAGTCTCGAATCCTCGTCATTAATCAAGTTTCCCAGTTTTAATCTCTTTACTCAAGCAAATTTAAACCTAGGCATGTTCTAATGTTTGCAACCACTAGAAAACGTTAAATAATGAATGATTAACAACGTGACAACATATATATTGAACCCGTCGCTACCCGGAATATATATCGCTACTTTAGCCATGGCTCCCACAACCCTAGTTGTGGGAGGTTTAGTTAATCATGCTTGTAGAAGAATAGAAGAAAGTCATATTCATAATAAAGAAAATAAATCCTTACAATGTAGTGAAAACAATCTTCAATTATTCCAAGAACAAGAAAACAAAGATCCCAAGAACAAATCAAGAACAAGATTCAAGGAGGAGGAAAACGTGTGTAGCGTGTTTCCTCTCTCTAAAATCGCTCAAAAACTCCTAAAACTATTGGAAGAACTATTGTAAAAAGCTTGACAAATAAAATAAACCTAACATAGGGTATTTATAGGAGTCTAGGAAACAAATCCCAAAAACGCTCGGATTCTGCGTCGCGGACTGCCTGGGTGTGATGGCCAGGCTAACGGACCGTCACTGGCTTGACGGACCATCGCCTGGACCGTTGTCACTAGGCAGTAGGTTGCCTCAGGGTGACAGTTTGGGTGACGGACTATCACCCACTTGACGGACCGTCGCCTGGACCGTCACTCTTATCCAGAATGCTCTTTTTGCTCGTATTTCCTTCCATTTCCATGTTTGTCCCTATTTCCTGAAAACATAACATAAACACATCAAAAACGACGACGGTTGCTTGAAAACTTACGATTGTTCTTAGTTAAAAGGAGTCGAAAGTGTCGTAAAATGGCGGCACATCAGACATCCAGTCCTTGGCTAACCGTTTAGTTAGACTTACTTATCGGATCCCAGTAGAGTTTTTTCCAGTGTTAAGGTTTGCTCCACTCTAGTTGATCATATTCAGAGCTGACAATTTGAGGATCAGGGTTTGTGTGAACTTCGTGATTAGGTAGTTCGGGGCGAGGCCAGCTAGGCTACTTTGGGTTCTTATGGTATTCTGAGATTCGATGGTCAACTTTTTGTTTCGAGGGTTGGTGGCTTGATTCAGTTGATACTTTGCGAGGCCCATTGTTCCAGATATTCTATTCATTCGAGCACCATGAAGAAGTATAGAGATCTGAGGCAGCTTTACTGGTAGAGTGGCATGAAGTAGGACGTGGCTGAGTTTGTATCTCGGTGCTTGAACTCTCAGTAAGTTAAGTTCGAGCACATGAGACCGGGTGGTTTGATGCAGCGACTTTCCATTCATTAGTGGAAGTGGGAAGTATTACTATGGACTTCGTTGTTAGTTTACATCATACTTCTCATGGGTTTGATTCTATTTGGGTGATCGTTGATAGCCTGACTAAGTCAACACACTTCTTTCCGGTTCAATTTTTTTATGAGGAAGAGAGGCTAGCTCAGATCTACATTCCTGAGATTGTTCGGTTGCATGGGGTCCCAGCTTCTATCATTTCAGACCATGGCACTCAGTTCCCATCTCAGTTCTGAAGAGCTATACAAAGGTATTTGGGTACAGAGGTTCATCTTAATACTGCTTTCCACCCTCAGACAGATGGCCAGTCCGAGAGGACTATTCAGGTCCTGGAGGACATGCTTCGGGCTTGTGTTCTTGACTTTGGGGGTTCATGGGATCAGTTTGTGCCATTGACCGAGTTTGCATATAATAATAACTTCCATTCGAGAATTGGTATGGCACCTTTTGAGGCTTTATAAGGTAGGCATTGCAGATCGCTGATTGGTTGGTTTAATGGGTTAGAGTCCAGACCGCAGAGTATATATTTGCTTATAGATTCCTTAGACCAAGTTCGTTTGATTAAGGACAGGCTTATAGCGGCCCAGAGTAGGCAGAAGAGCTACGCTGATCGTAGACTTTGTTCCTTAGAGTTCAGTGTTGGTGATTTGGTTTTCCTTCGAGTATCGCCTGTGAAGGGCGTGATGAGGTTTGGTCAGTGGGGCAAGCTTCCCAGGTTTATTAGGCTGTCTGAGATTCTACTGAGGGTTGGTAGTATGGCCTACATGTTAGCTTTGCCTCCGAAGTTTGCAGCTATTCACCTAGTTTTTCATGTCTTGATGTTGCATTTGTATGTTCCCATTGAGTCTCATGTGTTGCATTGGGATTAGGTTCAGTCGGATGAGAGATTGTCATTTCTTGAGGAGCCGATAGCTATTCTGTCTAGAGATATCAGGAGATTGAGATCTAGGAAGATTTTGATTGTGAAAGTTCAGTTAAGGCATCGTCTGGTCGAGGAGGCTACTTGGGAGACTGAGAATGAGTTGCGTGCTAAGTATCCGCAGTTTTTCAAGCCTTCAGATACTCCCTTCTTCTTGACTTTTGAGGATGAAAGTCTTTTTAGTAGTGGATGTTGTGATGACCCTTCCGGTCATCTTTGCGTTTATGTGTTCATTATACTGTTAGAGCTTTCCTGTAGTGGCCCTAAGTTATTTATGGCTTGCTGGGACCGGTAGTTTGGTTCCCTGGTCGTTCGTTTGGATGTTTTGGTCATTTGCCTGTTTTAGAGCTTTAAACTTAGAATATCGTTGACTTTAGTCAATATTCTTAGATAATGTTCTCAGAATTGAATTCTGACAGTTCCTTTAGCTCCGGAGCGATGAGTTTGGTCTGGTTGGACCTTAAGTTGAGGCCTGAGAACTTCCGATGTGGGTTTGGTGTTGTTTTCTCTGTTTCCAGGCCTTTTAGAGTTGAAAGTGTAACTTTGGGTGACTTTCGATAATCGGAGTGTCAGATTCAAACTTCGACAATTCCTTCAGCTCCATAATGGTAAGTTTGGGTTAGAAAGGTGATTGATAGGGTTCTGGAAGCTTTTGGTTTTGTTTCATCTTGGTTTGTGTGTTTTAGCCAAGTTGAACTTGGAAGTTTGACGTTGGCCAACATTCGGAGAAAACGGCCTCAAATGAAAATTCTAACAGCACTGTTACCTCTGAAATGTCAATTTTAGGCTAGGGGGACCTATGGTTCAGGTCCCGAGGCTTTCGGGCTCATTTTAGGCCTCGGTGTTCCATTTTGAAAAGTTAGGCCTAAAGTTGTTCTTGGGTGTGGGGCCCACTTTTTGTGCTATTGACCTCCGTTAAGGTTTTTGATGATTCCGTTGATTCTGAAATGCCATTTTTAGTCAAATAGCTCTGCTCGTTTGCGTTCACGGGATCCCAAACTCTTTTTTGGGGGTCCATTCGATGAAAATTTGCCAAAGTTGGCATGTCCTGTTGCTGTTGTTGTCATGGCCACCGGGACGTGGCCTTGGGCGTACTTGAGCCAGCGCACCTGCACCTGGGTAGTGCACCTGCGCTCCAGGCCAGGCCATGGCCTCCAGCGCCCCTGCGCCTTCCTTGGTCGCCGGTGCGTGTGCGCACCTGCGCTCAAATGGGCGCCGTCACACCTAGGCTGGCCAATTTCCAGCCACTATTTATTGTTTTACGTTTATTTTTTCCATCCATTCTCCCAACACTTAAACTCTTAAAACTCTCTCCCAAATTGCTCCTGCTCATTCCTAAGCTTGGGGAAATTGTTTGTTCTTCATTAATTCGTGATTCTCCGATTCTTGGTAAGTCATCTTCCCTACTTGCTTCCTTTTGGTTTTCCCTTCAAATCCTCCATTATTGCTAAGTTCCGGAAGCTTAGATTCAATGGTAGATTCTGGCCCCTCGCTTGTGCATGTTCGTGGGCTCGTTCTTTCCACACTCTTGGTTAATTCTTCCTTTTGGTAAGTGTTTCCGGCCCTTTTCGATTTTCCTTCCTTAATTTCCATAGCTTTGGCCTCTTAGCTTTTGGGGCTGTTTTATCTCGGAAATATTGCCCAATTAGTCTTCCGGGCATGTACTCCCATGATCTTGGGGATCATAATGTGAGTTTTCATTTTCGATTTCAGGTTATGGGCCCCGCGGGCCCACTTTTGACCCGGATTTTGATCCGACTAAAATTTTAGCAATATGGGTATCATTAGACTCGTTCTAACTTATTACTTATGTTTTTGATAGTTTGATCATCATTCGGAGTTTCTCAGAGCGATTCAAGCTTGGATTTTGTCGTTCCTGCAGCGTTTCATCGAACGACAAGTAGGTTACGGCTTAACTCCAAGACTTAGCATATATCGGATAAAATTGTACTAGCTAGCATCCTTGGGTTAGGTTATTAGGTTGGTACCACAGACCTTGACCGCTTTTCCATGATTCATCCCATTTCTTTCCTCCATTGTGTGTAGTACTCTTGGTATTTGATATTATCACCCTTGTGAACCTGTGAGGCCTTGTTGACTCTGGAACATAGATGGTGGGATTGTTAGGAAGGTCCGCGAGTCCCAGACATAGAAATATCCTTCTAGGCTAGTTATGCTTGTTGAGTAGCTTCGGAGACTGTGCAGGGCCGTTAGGTTTATTGTGAGTTGTTGGGCGGCTATTTGTGTTGATCATTCATTTCCATGCATGTAAAGAGGGTTTATCCATGTTTTACTATGGTTTTTCCTTCGGGCCTACTAGAATTGTTTTCTAAACTTTGCATGGCCCTGGGGGGGCATTTTTGATGAAAATGAATTGGAAATGGTTTTGACTTAACTTGTGAATCTTCTTAGGGTAAAAGAAGGTTAAATTATGATTTCTATCACCAATTTTACTACTATTTCTAGACTCGACCGGGTCGAGGTGCTAGTTGAGTTTTCTTACTGATTTGGGATGACTTTAGCCTCGGTCGGACCAAGCCTTTGAGTTGACTTTCTACTATTTTAGACCCGGCTACACCCCAGGCACCCTTGGAGGGATTTTTGAGATGTCATCTACTATTTTAGTCCTGGACAGGGTCTGGGCATGCATATTCGAGATTTAGCCACTGGCTTGAACCCGGACTTATTTCTGGAGGACACATTTTTGATACTGAGTTTTGGGATGTGGTCCGGGACCTCCATGGACCTTGCCGCCCTAGGCCTGAGGCTTTGTATTGCGTGTGTTGGGGGAAGGGTATACGGCGTAGTAGAGGTATATGGGCTGCGTCCTTCAATGGAACCTATCTGTTGGGCCTGATCGGCACCGGAGGAGGTATATACAGAATTTTATTCCACCCTGAGGTTATCATGCATCAAATCATTCATTGCTTGAGATTCCACCCTTGTTTGCTGTTTGTTGAGTGTACACTTCGGTTGTATGGGCGAACAGAGGGTTTGTTTTCACTTGTTTGTGTTCCCTGTCTGTATGGGCGGCCGGGGGAATGTAGGTAGACTCTTGTTACTATATTACAGTTATAAGTATGAGATTGATTACTGCAAGGTTGTAAGTTCTGGATTGAGATTGTCATGGTTAGCCTAGTTATTGATTTCTATTTTCCGAGCATGTCTACCTTTATTCGTCTCTCCCATTCCTTTTACTTGAGGTTGCAGGTATACCGTCCATTTCTAGAACTCGTTATGTATATACTTTTATTGCAAGGATCTCAGGTGCGTTGTTTCTTACTTTCACCTGTGCCTATTGTGTATATGTTCCATTTGCTAGCCTTGTATGTTGTTCTTGTTGTCTTCCCTCTAGGCTAGTTCCTGTGTACTTTTCGTTGATTTTCGTGACTTCTTGTTTCTATTCTGTCTGTTATTATTCTTTTATCTTATATGTGCCCAGTCGGCCTATGATACCTACTGGGTACCTTATGCTTCGCATTTGGTGCTCACCCTACACACTGCATCTTCTGGTGCAGATCCTAGTGTGAGCCAACGCCGCTAGCTCGTGGGAGACTCGTGATTGGAGTTTTGTGACATCCAGACTGTGGGTGAGCTCTTGGCGACCGGATCTTTACTCTAGTTTATCTTTTTATATATTTTGTACTCTTATAGCTTCGGAGACATGATGTATATATATTACTTTTGGATCCTTTATACTCCTTATGTAGATCGGGCTCTTATACGCTTTGATACCAGGTTTTGGGTAGGTTTAGCTTCCGCTTTGTGTTTATATTACTCCTGTTATCGAGTTTATTCATCTTGTTCCTTTGCTTTTGCCTATTTATTTGTTCTTCCACTTAAATTGTTGAAAAGTAGCCCATTACTGACCGTTCCGGGCTGCGGGTATTGGTTCGCCTACTGGGGTGTTGTAGGTGCCATCATGACCGAGAAATTGGATCGTGACAGTAGTTTTCAAGAAAAGCTACCATCAGAGGCCAAATTTGAGGGATATTCCGAGAGCACTTGAACCTTACTCTGATAAATTTGTGAATTGTGGAATTGATTTTCCAATTTACGTTGCCTCTAGAGTTTGAGCCTCCATGAAGAACAATGTTTCTTCTTTCCAATAGAAATTACAGAATAATGATACGAGTAGCTTGATAGCCCATTTTCATTTTAACATTCTGATGTGCTTCCCACCATTTCTTAGATTGTTTCACCTGAATTTAAGGACCATTGATACATGTTGTTCTTGTGTAGTGTCTTCAAACATTAGTAGCTAGGTCTCCTTTTTCCACCTTCTTTCCATCATATTTATAGAGGGTATTTTTGTGACCAAATAATTTTTAAAAAAAATTTATGCAATGCATGTTATTTTTAATACACCAAACCAAATGTTGCATAAGAAATAATGTCAGCATAACTAATATCAGCATTACTAATACACTATATTTTTCAACTATTCTTATACACCCTAGAAAACGACCACTTTTATGTCTTTTAATTAATCAATTAATTATTCCTTTAATAGAGGATAATTCTTCATCCTTGTGGATCCAAAAAAAAAAAACAAGTGGATGATTTTGACCATCATTTCTATATGTTGGGTTATGTGACCACTTGAGAATTGGACCACAACGTGCCTTAATTTAATGCAATAAGGCCCCTTTCGTACTTTATAGTTTAGACGTTATCATGATATGCAATTGCATCATCCTTCGTAGGGACCAATTACACAGTTCCCACTTATACTTGATCATGTGATGAGAGACATAACCCTTATGTAGTTTGCTCCATCCTACAATTTTCAAAAAAAACTTGAGAAAGAAGAATTTTTTTTTCATTTAAAATTTTTATGCAATAGAAGATATAAAAATCGTCCATACAAGAGGCAAATTGTAGGGCCTCTTAAACAAATTGTGCTATAACTAATTTAAAATTATTTATATTGAAAATAAAAATCCAACTAAATAGTTAAATGATTTTATATTTTATTTTAGGATTATTATATTTTATTCCATAAATCAAACAACCCCGTACTTCAGTTTAACAACTGCCTCAAAAGTGCTTGTTTGGTTACTTGTGGGCTTTTCTTTGATAATTATCTTTCTTTGACTAATCTGAAAATAATTATCAAAGAAAAAAGGGTAAACTACATGAATCTCGAAACATTCTTATTATATCTATTTATTTTTTCACTATTTCAAATTAATTACTTAATATCCCACAATAAATTCAGATACGCGGTTACATATTATAACCACGCGGATACATATCGTAACCCTCAGATACTTGCAGATACATGGTATAACCCCTCAGATACATGTGGATACATGCGATGTATCTGAGACTTAACCATGTATTCGGACACCTTAACCATGTATCTGGATGCCTTAACATGTATCTGCATGTATCTTGAGGGTTACTTATCTTGTATCCGTGAATAACCATGTATCTCAACTACACAATATATACGCCTCACTTTTAAATGAGATATTATGTAATATTAAAAACCTATGGAAGAGAGAGAAATTAACTCCTATAGTAATGATATTTATGTTGTTTACTCGAAAAAATTTATTATGAGAGAGGCTCAATCAACAATAGTTGTGTGAGGCACCATTTACCTTTTGACACTTTGAAAGTGGGTTCATTTATTTACTTTACATGTCATTTATCACTATTCCTTTTCTTCTTTCATTTTTTTTATTCTTCTTATTCTTAACCAATATCAAACATTTAAATACATAATTAAGTAATTTGATAAATATATTTTCTCTTAAAATAGCTAAAGCGTCTTGGAACTGTTAAGACTTTGATTCATTATTAATAACACTATTTAGAAAATGCTAAAGTTTTACGAAAAAAGACTGGCGGATGGACTTAGTCAATTCGTCAAAGATTTTTAAAAAAAACTGTCATCTTTTTGTTAGTTATTTTTCACACAAAAATGCACATAAACTATAAAAAAAAATATTAATTTGTAAAGAAAATAATAAAAATAAATTGATAGACATCCGTCAATTTTCTTTATTAAATAGGAATATTTTTTATAATTTTTGTGCATTTTTGTGTAAAAAATAATCAACGAAAATACGTCGATCTTCTTAAAGTCCGTCAGTTTTTTTAAAGAAAAAATCATAGAAAATCTGACAGAGTTCGGCAGTCTTTTTCGATCAAATTTTGGCATTTTTTTAACAGTATTATTAATAATAAATCAAAGACTTAATAAATATACGGAAGATTCAGTTATTTTAAGAGAAAATATATTTATTAAATTACTTAGTTATGTATTTAGAAGTTTAATATTGGTTATTGATTAAAAATATATAAGAAGAATTAAAAAATTAAATTAAAAAAAGGGTGATAGTAAATAATATGTAAAGTAAATAAATGGACTCGCTATCCATGTGTCATAAGGTAAATAGAGCCTCACACAACTATTGTTGGTTGTGCCTCTGCCATCATAAAATTTTAAATATAAGACCACAAAGTTACCTTTTTCCACTGGCGAAATTATATTTGTTGTTTTATGCCAAAGTCTGAACACATATCTCGTGACGTATCCACCATGTCCTTTTCTTATTAGGGGTGAATATAAATATCAACAAATCAAAAGCAGATTGAATTAATATAATTCGATTCTTTGAATCTGCAATCTAATTTTGATTTTTTTCTAATTTCAGTATTCAATTTCATTGTTAATTTTCATTATTTATTCTTTTATTTGATCAAAATTTAATAACATAAATTCAGATATTCGAAATACTGCACTAGAGACCAAATTAACATGTGCTCAACCGAAAAAAATTATAAATTGTTTTTCCAATTCATGAGACTCTGATATAACAGAAGAAAAAAATTGATTTGAACGTTATAATTAAACAAGAAAAACTCTTTCTTTAATCGTTCAGTAGTAAGATACTCACGTCACCAACCAAACATATCCAAGGGGCATAATTGTTCAGGTAGTAAGATACTCAGGTACTACAAGGGGCATAATTCAAAAATTAACTAAACATATTCTTCTTTTTGCAAAAAAATATTTATTTTTCTCTTTTAAAATTGTGACATGGAACAACTAAATCCACTTATTTAATGAACTGATGCAATTTTAACCATAATTATGATTCGTCATCTTATTTAAGAAGAGGCAAAAGTGTCAAGTGTCAGCACCACAAATTTTTAATATTATTAATAAATCAAAAAAACAAAAAAAAAACAACAACTTCACATAAAAAACTAAAATTGAAAAAGATGAGGATATGTTTGACAACTCAATGCAACTGACATTTAGTTTTAAATATATATTTTTCTAAAATATAATGAAGAGGTTTTTTTAGATACAATTCTGTGCAACTGACATTTAGTTTTAAATATTTTTTTTAAAAAAAAAATGATGATGAAGAGGTTTTTTTAGATACAACTATGCAACTTACGTTTGGATTAATTAATTACTTCAGTAACAATTAAAAAAAATTAATTATTATTGAAGTAAATAAAAATATTAACCACATAATAAAGAATATCAATTAAAAAAAGGGATTGTCACGACCCGATTTCTCGGTCATGATGGTACCTACAACCCCCCAGTAGGTGAACCAATCCTCGTAGCCCCAAACGGTTAGTAATGGGCTACCTTCTAATAATTAAGCGGAAGAACAAATAAATAAGCGGAACCAAGGGAACAAGATGAATAAACTGGATAACTGGAGTAATATAAATACAAGGCGGAAGCTAAACCAACCCAAAACCTGGTATCATAGTGTATAAGAGCCAAAACTACCACAAGATTACAAAGGTACAAGAGTAATATATACATGATGTATCCAAAACTACAAGAGTACAAAAGACATCGAGGATAAACTAAAGTCAAGCTCTGAACGCCAAGAGCTCACCCTCAGCCTGGATGATCCAAAAACAGCTTCCCGCATGAGTCTCCGGCGCTCTAACGGCGATGGCCCACACCAGGATCTGCACCAGAAGATGCAGGGGGTAGGGTGAGCACCAAATGCGAAGCATAAGGTACCCAGTAGGTATCATAGTCCGACTGGGCGCAAATAAAGTAAAAGAACAGTAGCAGGCAGAGTAGAAATAAACAGTCACACAAATCAACGACAAAGTACACAGGAACTATCCCAGAGGAATGACAACGGAAAGCAACAAGAAAGGCTAGAAATTAGGATATATACGTGGCAAACAAAGGTGAAAATAAGAACGATGCACCTGAGATCCTCGCAAAAATAGTATATATACATAAGTCTAAAAATGGACGGTATACCGATAACCTCAAGTATAAGGAATGGGAGAGAAATGCAAAGTAGACATGCTCGGAAACTATAATAGTAACCACACTAATCATAACAACAGTCACCAACAGCCCCGATGTACCCAAGCTCTAACCACACTAATCACAACAATCTTATTCTAGAAACCAACAGCCCCGCTGTAACCAATCTTACGCTCAAGACATAAGTAATGTGATAAGACTCTACCTAGAGTCCCTCGGTAGCCCATACAACCGAGGAATGCAAACAAGTGAAAACAAACCCTCTGGCATCCCATACTATCGGAGCGTACAATCAACAATCAAGAAACAAGGGTGGTACCTCACGCATATGAATGATATGATGCCATTCTAAGTAAAAGTGATCAAAGTACCGTATGTCACCCACTTCCGGTGACCTATAAGGCCCAGAAGATGAGATCTATGAAAGATCCCACCCGTATACCACTACTACACCGTCTACCTTCCCTCTGACACCCGCAGCTTACAGCTTCTTGTCCGGAATGGCAAGGTCCATATAGGGCCCCGACCAACATACTAGATGCCCCGCATCCTCAAGACAATCCCCAAGTAAAGCTGCCTGGAGGGAATACAGGTCTAAAACAGTAAGCCCAAAAGCTCTAGTACTCGGCCCCGCCTAGTCCAGCAACACCCCAGAAGCTGTAGTATAAAAGTAGGGCGCCCGACCTCGTCGAGCCCAGAAAAGTGGAACTATTGATAAAAATGTCTTTGAAAACTTTCCTTACCCCAAGAAGATCCACAAGACAAGTAAAAACCATTTCCAAATCATTTCCGTCGAAAATGGGCCCCCCGGGCCATGCAAAGTTTAGAAAACAGTTCCAGAAGGCCCGAAGCGAAACCGTAGTAAAATGAGTGAAAACCCCAATGGAGGTCGATAGCACGAAAAGTGGGCCCCACGCCCAAGAACAACTTTAGGCCTAACTTTCCAAAACGGAACACTGAGGCCTAAAACAAGCCTGGGATTCTCGGTACCCAAACCAAAGGTTTTCCTAGCTTAATGTCGATATTCCAGAGCTAACAGCGCTGTCAGAATTTCCATCTGAGGCCGTCTTCTCCGAATGTTGACCAAAGTCAAACTTTCAAGTTCAACTTGGCTAAACCCAAAAACTATCACAAAACGAATCTGAAAGCTTCCATAATCCGACCAATCACCTTACTAACTAAAACTCAGCATTCTGAAGCTGATGGAATTGTCAGATTTTGAATTCGACACTCCGATCATCGAAAGTCACCCAAAGTTACACTTTCAACTCCAAATGGCCTAAAAACTGAGAAAATAACACAAAACCAACATCGAAAGTTCTCAAGCCTCAATAGAGGGTCCACCTAGACCAAACTCATAGTTCCAAAGCTAACGGAACTGTCAGAATTCAATTCCGAGCACGTTAGATAAGAATGTTGACCAAAGACAACAATATTCTAAGTTTATGCTCTAAAACAGGCAAACGGTCAAAATGACCAAACGAACGGCCAGGGCACCGAACCACCGGTCCCAGCAAGCCATAAATTACTTGAGGACGCTAAAAAAATTCTATAACAGTGCAATAAATGCGAAAATGCAAAGATGACCAAAAGGGTCATCACAACATCCACTACTAAAAAGACTTTCATCCCCGAAAGTCAAGAGGAAGAAAGTACCTGAAGGCTCAAACAACTTTGGATACTGAGCGTGCAACTCACTCTCGGTCTCCCAAGTAGCCTCCTCAGCTGGACAGTGCCTCCACTGAACTTTTACAACCGGAATCTCCCTAGATCTCAACCTCCTGATATCTCTGGCCAGAATAGCTATCGGCTCCTCAACAAATGATAACCTCTCATCCAATTGGACCAAATCCCAATGCAATACATAAGACTCATCTGGTACATATCGGCGCAACATCGAGACATGAAACACTAGGTGAATAGCTAAAAACATCATAGGCAAGGCTAACGTGTAGGCAACACTACCAACCCTCTGCAGAATCTCAAACGGCCCAATGAACCTGGGGCTAAGCTTGGCCCTCCAACCAAATCTCATCACACCCTTCACGGGCGTTACACGAAGGAAAACCAAGTCACCAACACTGAACTCCAAGGCATAAAGTCTACGATTAGTGTAGCTCTTCTGCCTACTCTGGGCCGCTCTAAGTCTATTCCGGATCAAACGGACTTGGTCCAAGAAATCTCTAAGAAAATCCGTACTTTGTGGTCTGGAATCTAACCCATCAAACCAACTAATGGGCTATCTGAAATGCCTACCATACAAAGCCTCGAAAGGTACCATGCCAATGCTCGAATGAAAGCTATTATTAGATGCAAACTCAGCCAATGGCACAAACTGATCCCATGAACCTCCAAAGTCAAGTACACAGGCCGAAAGCATGTCCTCCAGGACCTGAATGGTCCTCTTAAACTGGCCATCTATCTGGGGGTGGAACGCAATACTAAGTTGAACCTCTGAACCCAAGTCTCTCTGTGTAGCTCTCCAAAACAGAGATGTGACCTGAGTGCCACGGTTTGCAATAATAGAAGATGGGACCCCGTGCAACCGTACAATCTCACGAATGTAGATTTGAGCTAACCTCTCCGCCCCGTAGGAAGTCTAAACCGTCAAGAAATGCGCTGACTTGGTCAGCCTATCCATGATCACCCAAATGGAATCAAACCTCCGAGTAGTACGAGTAAAACTAACAATAACGTCCATGGTAATACCTTCCCACTTCCACTCAGGAATGGGAAGTAGCTGCATCAAGCCACCAGGTCTCATGTGTTCGAACTTCACCTGCTGACAGTTCAAGCACCAAGATACAAACTCTGTCACGTCCTGCTTCATACCACCCCACCAGTATATCTGCCTCAGATCTCTATACATCTTTGTTGCGCCAGGATGAATGGAGTATCTGGAACAATGTGCCTCACGGAGTATCAACTGTATCAAATCACCAATTCTCGAAACACAAAGTCGACCCTCAAACCTCAGAACCCCATCAGAACCCAAAGTAGCTCGGCTGGCCTCACCCCGAACCACCTGAACACGAAGGTCACACAAACTCTGATCCTCAAACTGCCGGCTCTGAATCTGATCAACTAGAGTAGAGAGAACCTCAACATTGGCAAGAACTCTGCTGTGATCCGATAAGTCAAGCCTAACCAGACAGTTATCCAAGGACTGGATGTCCAAGGCCAAGGGTCGCTCAGTAACTGAAAGTGAAGCTAGGTTGCCCATACTCACCGCCTTCCAACTCAAGGCATCCGCTACCACATTTGCCTTGCCCGAATTGTATAAAATAGTGAAATCATAGTCCTTGAGCAACTCAACCCATCTCTTCTGCCTCAAGTTCAGCTCGCGCTAACTCATAATATACTGAAGACTATGATGTTCAGTGAATATCTCACAATGAACTTCATATAGATAGTGCCTCTAGATCTTGAGCGTGAAGACTACCACCGCCAACTCTAAGTCGTGAGTGGGGTAGTTGCGCTCGTGAACCTTCAGTTGCCTCTATGCATATGCTATCACTCAACCCTGCTACATCAACACACAACCAAGACCGACCTCTGAAGCATCACAATATATAGAGAAACCCCGACCCTCAACCAATAAAGTCAGAACTGGAGCTGAAGTAATAAGGCCTTAAGCCTCTGAAAACTATCCTCGCACTGATATGACTACTGAAATGGAACATCCTTCCTAGTCAGCGTAGTCAAGGGTGATGTTATGGAAGAAAATCCCTCAACAAACCGCCTGTAATACCTGACTAACCCAACAAAGATACAGACCTCGGTAGGAGTAGTAGGTCTAGGCCAATCACGAACCGCAAAAATCTTACCCGAATCCACTCTAATCCCATCCTTAGAGACCACGTGTCCTAGGAATGTAACTGAATCAAGCCAAAACTCACACTTTGAGAACTTGGCATAAAGTCGGTGAGCTCTTAAAGTCTGAAGTATAGTCCTCAAGTGCTGCTCATTCTCGTCCCTACTCCTCGAGTATATCAGAATGTCATCAATGAAGTCTATCACGAACATATCCAGGTGCAGGCTAAGCACCCTATGCATCAAATCCATAAAGGCTGCGGGGGCATTAGTCAACCCAAAAGACATCACTAGGAACTCATAATAGACATAACGTGTCCTGAATATATCTTAGGGGTGTCCTCCACCATAATCCTCAACTGGTGGTAGCTGGACATCAAATCAATCTTAGAAAACACGGAGGAACCCTGAAGCTGATCAAACAAGTCATCAATCATCGGCATCAGATACCTATTCTTCACTGTCACCTTATTCAATTGCCGATAGTCAATACACATCCACATCGACCCATCCTTCTTCTTTACGAAAAGGACATGAGCACCGCAAGGAGACACACTCGGTCTAATGAACCCCTTAGCTAACAAATCTTGGAGCTGCTCCTTAAGCTCTTTCAACTCAGCAGGAGCCATACAGTAGGGAGGAATAGAAATGGGCCTGGTGCCTGGCTCTAACTCAATGGCAAAGTCAATATCCCTCTAAGGTGGAAGGCCTGGCAGGTCGGTAGGAAACACATCTAGGAAGTCTCTAACCACAGGAACAGACTCAAGAGATGTAGGGTCAGCACTAGCATCTCAGACACATACTAGATAAGCTAAACACCCACGGGATATCATCTTCCTAGCTCAAAGACAAGAAATAATCCTAGACGGTGCATGGCTAACAGAACCCTGCCACACAATCGGGGATACACCGGGCACGGCTATGGTAATGGTCTTGGCAGAGCAATCCAAAACCGCACGGTGAGGGGATAATCAGTCCATGCCCAGTATCACGTCAACATCTAACATATCAAGTATCATCAAGTCAGCCTAAGTATCCAAATCACCAACAGATATCACACAGGATCTCACAATCTGATCCACTACTAAAGAATCTCCTACTGTGGTCAAAAAAGAAATAGGCACAGACAATGGCTCACTAGCCAACCCCAAACAAGGCAAAAAGTAGGAAGATATATATGAACAAGTGGATCCACGATCAAACAAAGCATAAGCTGGCTGACGACATACATAAATTATACCTATGATCACCGCATCCGAGGACTTTGCCTCCGGTCTCCCTGGGACCGCATAGAATTGACGACGACCTCCACCTGCCCAACTGCCATCCCTACCCCTTGCTCTGCCACACTAAGCAACACCTCTACCCTGACCACCACCTCCTCGAGTCAGTGGCTAAACAGAGTGAAAAGGCTGAACCGCACCCCGCTGGGGGCAATCTCTAGCATAATAGCCACCAACTCTGCACTCATAACAGGCGGTACCCCACTGGAGGCAATCTCTAGCAAAATGTCCGCTAACACCAAACTCATAGCACGGCCCTGACGGCCACCCTGTCGAGACGAACCTACTGAACCTGTGTGGCCCTCTCGGTCTGATGCCCCTGAAGTAGTACCCCTCACAGACTGACTGTTGTGACCATGCTGGCTGCTCTGACCTTACTCAAACTGAGAACCCGAAGTCTGAAGTGAAGCCTGAACTGGTGGATTAGACTGACCCTGATATTGTTGTGGCTGATAACCTTGGCCCCACTGGCTGGAACCTCTACCACTATGCCTAGAACCACTGAAACCCCCTGATGTCGAGGCCTCTGATCTCTGGCCCCGGTGTCATGACAACGCGAATGCTCAACTATACGGGCATAGTCCGTAATGGCCTATAATGACCGACGGCTAGCAACTAGTATCTCTCCAGACTCTCTGAACTCTCTCTGTAGCCCCCAAACAAATCTACGGACCCTGTCGGCCTCAGTAGGCATAATAATGGCCCCAAATGGAGCAGGCTGATGGAAATGGGTCTCGTACTCTGAAACACTTATAGAATCCTGGGAATGTCTAGTGAACTCCTCCTTCCGACACTCCCTATCGCTCTGTGGCAAGAACTTGGCCATAAAAGCCTTATAAAACTCAAACCAGGTCAAGGGAGGTGACGTAGAAGGCCTGCAAGCTACCTGTTCTCTCCATCATAACTTCGCTGGACCCTCCAGCGGATATGAAGTATAGCCAACCCTAGTGAGTCTCTAATAACCTCAAGTGATGCAACATCTCCTCATAGGTGGTGATAAAATAGTGGGGGTCCTGACCCTGTGTACTAGCAAATAACAGCGGTGCCAATCTCAGAAGCCTACCCAAGGCCTTATGCTCTCTATCTGTCATGGCGGGGCGAGGAGCAAGAGGCTGGGCAACTAATTGGAGTGGAACAACCTCAGCATGGGGAGCTACAGTAACAGGCTGCGCTCCTAAACTTTGAACACCCAGGGCTACCCCCTGAGTGGATGTTTGTACCACCTCAGAAGGACGCTCACCAATCATAACCAAAAGCTGAACAAGTAAACCCCGAACATCTGAAGATTGAGTTCGGCCTGAAGCTGGCATAGAAACTTATGCTAGAAGTGTCACTGGAGCTGGTGGTACCTGGGCCATCCCTGGATCCACATGCTGATGCTCTCGAGCTAAATTTGGATCGTAGTTATACTCTGGCTCTATAACAATTCTGGCGTCCCTAGCGGGCGCCGCTGCTCTGGGATGACCTCTAGCCTTGGCCATGCGACCACCTTGACCCCTAGCTGGAGTAGGAGGTGCAGGGGAAGGGGCAGGAGGCTCTCCTCCGCCTGAAGCTGACGATCTCGTACGAACTATCTGCAGAAGAGTGAACCAGATAAAATGAGATTTCCAGGAACCTTCAAGGATACTACGCACAAAAGAGAAGCAAGAAAAGTCCATTTCCCTAAGAAGTCACTATAGCCTCCCAAAGATTTAGCATGGACGTCTCCGCCCCGATCCGCAGGACTCTACTAGACATTGACTCCTATACCAATGACACCGGTGAACTTAGAGCTCTGATACCAAGCTGTCACAACCCAATTTTTTGGTCATGATGGCACCTATAACCCCTAGTAAGCGAACCAATCCCCGTAGCCCAGAACGGTTAGTAATGGGCTACCTTCTAACAGTTAAGCAGAAGAACAAATAAATAAGCGGAAGTAAAGGAACAAGATGAATAAACTAGATAACCGGAGTAATAAAAATACAAGGCGGAAGCTAAACATACCCAAAACATGGTATCATAGTGTATAATAGCCAAACTACAACAAGAGTACAAAGGAACAAAAGTAATATATACATGATGTCTCCGAAACTACAAGATTACAAAATACATTAAGGATAAACTAAAGTCAAGCTCTGAACGCCAAGAGCTCACCCTCAGCCTGGATAATCCAAAAATAGCTTCCCGCACGAGTCTCCGGCGCTCTAACGGCGATGGCCCATACCAGGATCTGCATCAGAAGATGCAGGGGGTAGGGTGAGCACCAAATGCGAAGCATAAGGTACCCAGTAGGTATCATAGGCCGATTGGGCGCAAATAAAGTAAAAGAACAGTAGCAGGCAGAGTAGAAATAAACAGTCACACAAATCAATGACAAAGTACACAGGAACTATCCCAGAGGAATGACAACGGAAAGCAATAAGCAAGGCTAGAAATTAGGATATATACGTGGCAAACACAGGTGAAAATAAGAACGACGCACCTGAGATCCTCGCAAAAATAGTATATATACATAAGTCTAAAAATAGACGGTATACCGGTAACCTCAAGTATAAGAAATGGGAGAGAAATGCAAAGTAGACATGCTCGAAAACTGTAATAGTAACCACACTAATCATAACAACAGTCACCAACAGCCCCGATGTACCCAAGCTCTAACCACACTAATCACAACAATCTTATTCTAGAAACCAACAGCCCCGCTGTAACCAATCTCACGCTCAAGACATAAGTAATGTGATAAGACTCTACCTAGAGTCCCTCGGTAGCCCATACAACCGAGGAATGCAAACAAGTGAAAACAAACCCTCCGGCATCCCATACTATCAGAGAGTACAATCAACAATCAAGAAACAATGGTGGTACCTCACGCAGATGAATGATATGATGCCATTCTAAGTAAAAGTGATCAAGGTACCGTATGTCACCTACTTCCGGTGACCTATAAGGCCCAGAAGACGAGATCTATGAAAGATCCCACCCGTATACCACTACTACACCATCTACCTTCCCTCTGACACCCACAGCTTATAGCTTCTAGTCCGGAATGGCAAGGTCCATATAGGGCCCCGACCAACATACTAGATGCCCCGCATCCTCAAGGCAATCCCCAAGTAAAGCTGCCTGGAGGGTATACAGGTCTAAAACAGTAAGCCCAAAAGCTCTAGTACTCAGCCCCGCCTAGTCCAGCAACACCCCAGAAGCTGTAGTATAAAAGTAGGGCGCCCGACCTCGTCTAGCCCAGAAAAGTGGAACTATTGATAAAAATGTCTTTGAAAACTTTCCTTACCCCAAGAAGATCCACAAGACAAGTAAAAACCATTTCCAAATCATTTCCGTCGAAAATGGGCCCCCCGGGCCATGCAAAGTTTAGAAAACAGTTCCAGAAGGCCCGAAGCGAAACCGTAGTAAAATGAGTGAAAACCCCAATGGAGGTCGATAGCACGAAAAGTGGGCCCCACGCCCAAGAACAACTTTAGGCCTAACTTTCCAAAACGGAACACTGAGGCCTAAAACAAGCCTGGGATCCTCGGTACCCAAACCAAAGGATTTCCTAGCTTAATGTCGATATTCCAGATCTAACAGCGCTGTCAGAATTTCCATCTGAGGCCGTCTTCTCCGAATGTTGACCAAAGTCAAACTTTCAAGTTCAACTTGGCTAAACCCAAAAACTATCACAAAATGAATCTGAAAGCTTCCATAATCTGACCAATCACCTTACTAACTAAAACTCAGCATTCTGAAGCTGATGGAATCGTCAAATTTTGAATTCGACACTCCGATCATCGAAAGTCACCCAAAGTTACACTTTCAACTCCAAATGGCCTAAAAACTGAGAAAACAACACAAAACCAACATCGAAAGTTCTCAAGCCTCAATAGAGAGTCCAACTAGACCAAACTCATAGTTCCATAGCTAACGGAACTGTCAGAATTCAATTCCGAGCACGTTAGATAAGAATGTTGACTAAAGTCAACAATATTCTAAGTTTATGCTCTAAAACAGGCAAACGGTCAAAATGACCAAATGAACGGCCAGGGCACCGAACCACCGGTCCCAGCAAGCCATAAATTACTTGGGGACGCTACAAAAATTCTCTAACAGTGCAATAAATGCGAAAATGCAAAGATGACCAGAAGGGTCATCACAACATCCACTACTAAAAAGACTTTCGTCCCTGAAAGTCAAGAGGAAGAAAGTACCTGAAGGCTCAAACAACTTTGGATACTGAGCGTGCAACTCATTCTCGGTCTCCCAAGTATCCTCCTCAGCTGGACAGTGCCTCCATTGAACTTTTACAACCGGAATCTCCCTAGATCTCAACCTCCTGATATCTCTGGCCAGAATAGCTATCGGCTCCTCAACAAATGATAACCTCTCATCCAATTGGACCAAATCCCAATGAAACACATGAGACTCATCTGGTACATATCGACGCAACATCGAGACATAAAACACTAGGTGAATAGCTAAAAACATCAGAGGCAAGGCTAACATGTAGGGAACACTACCAACCCTCTGCAGAAGCCCAATGAACCTGGGGCAAATCTTGCCCCTCCAACCAAATCGCATCACACCCGTCACGGGAATTACACGAAGGAAAACCAGGTCACCAATACTGAACTCCAAGGCATAAAGTCTATGATCAGCGTAGCTCTTCTGCCTACTCTGGGCCGCTCTAAGTCTATTCTGGATCAAACGGACTTGGTCCAAGAAATCTCTAAGAAAATCCGTACTTTGTGGTCTGGGAATCTAACCCATCAAACCAACTAATGGGCTATCTGCAACGCCTACCATACAAAACCTCGAAAGGTGCCATGCCAATGCTCGAATGAAAGCTATTATTAGATGCAAACTCAGCCAATGGCACAAACTGATCCCATGAACCTCCAAAGTCAAGTACACAGGCCGAAAGCATGTCCTCCAGGACCTGAATGGCCCTCTTAAACTGGCCATCTATCTGGGGGTGGAACGCAATACTAAGTTGAACCTCTGAACCCAAGTCTCTCTGTGTAGCTCTCCAAAACAGAGATGTGACCTGAGTGCCAGGGTTTGCAATAATAGAAGATGGGACCCCGTGCAACCGTACAATCTCACGAATGTAGATTTGATCTAACCTCTCCGCCCCGTAGGAAGTCTAAACCGTCAAGAAATGCGCTGACTTGGTCAGCCTATCCATGATCACCCAAATGGAATCAAACCTTCGAGTAGTACGAGTAAAACTAACAATAAAGTCCATGGTAATACCTTCCCACTTCCACTCAGGAATGGGAAGTAGCTGCATCAAGCCACCAGGTCTCATGTGTTCGAACTTCACCTGCTGATAGTTCAAGCACCAAGATACAAACTCTGTCACGTCTTGCTACATACCACCCCACCAGTATATCTGCCTCAGATCTCTATACATCTTTGTTGCGCCAGGATGAATGGAGTATCTGGAACAATGTGCCTCACGGAGTATCAACTGTATCAAATCACCAATTCTCGAAACACAAAGTCGACCCTCAAACCTCAGAACCCCATCAGAACCCAAAGTAGCTCGGCTGGCCTCACCCCGAACCACCTGAACACGAAGGTCACACAAACTCTGATCCTCAAACTGCCGGCTCTGAATCTGATCAACTAGAGTAGAGAGAACCTCAATATTGGCAAGAAATCTACTGTGATCCGATAAGTCAAGCCTAACCAGACAGTTAGCCAAGGACTAGATTTCCAAGGCCAAGAGTCGCTCAGTAACTGAAAGTGAAGCTAGGTTGCTTATACTCACTGCCTTCCGACTCAAGGAATCCGCTACCACATTTGCCTTGCCCGAATTGTATAAAATAGTGAAATCATAGTCCTTGAGCAACTCAACCCATCTCTTCTGCCTCAAGTTCAGCTCGCGCTAACTCATAATATACTGAAGACTATGATGTTCAGCGAATATCTCACAATGAACTTCATATAGATAGTGCCTCTAGATCTTGAGCGTAAAGACTACCGCCGCCAACTCTAAGTTGTGAGTGGGGTAGTTGCGCTCGTGAACCTTCAGTTGCCTCTATGCATATGCTATCACTCAACCCTGCTACATCAACACACAACCAAGACCGACCTCTGAAGCATCACAATATACAGATAAACCCCGACCCTCAACCAACTAAGTCAGAACTGGAGCTGAAGTATAAGGCCTTAAGCCTCTGAAAACTATCCTCGCACTGATATGACTACTGAAATGTAACATCCTTTCAGCGTAGTCAAGGGTGATTCTATGGAAGAAAATCCCTCAACAAACCGCCTGTAATACCTGACTAACCCAACAAAGATACAGACCTCAGTAGGAGTAGTAGGTCTAGGCCAATAACGAACCGCAAAAATCTTACCCGAATCCACTCTAATCCCATCCTTAGAAACTACGTGTTCTAGGAATGCAACTGAATCAAGCCAAAACTCACACTTTGAGAACTTGGCATAAAGTCGGTGAGCTCTTACAGTCTGAAGTATAGTCCTCAAGTGCTGCTCATTCTCGTCCCTACTCCTCGAGTATATCAGAATGTCATCAATGAAGTCTATCACGAACATATCCAGGTGCAGGCTAAGCACCCTATGCATCAAATCCATAAAGGCTGCGGGGGCATTAGTCAACCCAAAAGACATCACTAGGAACTCATAATAGACATAACGTGTCCTGAATATATCTTAGGGGTGTCCTCCACCATAATCCTCAACTGGTGGTAGCTGGACATCAAATCAATCTTAGAAAACACGGAGGAACCCTGAAGCTGATCAAACAAGTCATCAATCATCGGCATCAGATACCTATTCTTCACTGTCACCTTATTCAATTGCCGATAGTCAATACACATCCACATCGACCCATCCTTCTTCTTTACGAAAAGGACATGAGCACCGCAAGGAGACACACTCGGTCTAATGAACCCCTTAGCTAACAAATCTTGGAGCTGCTCCTTAAGCTCTTTCAACTCAGCAGGAGCCATACAGTAGGGAGGAATAGAAATGGGCCTGGTGCCTGGCTCTAACTCAATGGCAAAGTCAATATCCCTCTAAGGTGGAAGGCCTGGCAGGTCGGTAGGAAACACATCTAGGAAGTCTCTAACCACAGGAACAGACTCAAGAGATGTAGGGTCAGCACTAGCATCTCAGACACATACTAGATAAGCTAAACACCCACGGGATATCATCTTCCTAGCTCAAAGACAAGAAATAATCCTAGACGGTGCATGGCTAACAGAACCCTGCCACACAATCGGGGATACACCGGGCACGGCTATGGTAATGGTCTTGGCAGAGCAATCCAAAACCGCACGGTGAGGGGATAATCAGTCCATGCCCAGTATCACGTCAACATCTAACATATCAAGTATCATCAAGTCAGCCTAAGTATCCAAATCACCAACAGATATCACACAGGATCTCACAATCTGATCCACTACTAAAGAATCTCCTACTGTGGTCAAAACAGAAATAGGCACAGACAATGGCTCACTAGCCAACCCCAAACAAGGCAAAAAGTAGGAAGATATATATGAACAAGTGGATCCACGAT
Source organism: Jaltomata sinuosa (assembly GCA_003996215.1). Taxonomy (NCBI): domain Eukaryota; kingdom Viridiplantae; phylum Streptophyta; class Magnoliopsida; order Solanales; family Solanaceae; genus Jaltomata; species Jaltomata sinuosa. Next base: position 269,514 of record QJPP01007303.1, on the reverse strand, counting down.
CAAACAAAGCATAAGCTGGCTGACGACATACATAAATTATACCTATGATCACCGCATCCGAGGACTTTGCCTCCGGTCTCCCTGGGACCGCATAGAATTGACGACGACCTCCACCTGCCCAACTGCCATCCCTACCCCTTGCTCTGCCACACTAAGCAACACCTCTACCCTGACCACCGCCTCCTCGAGTCAGTGGCTAAACAGAGTGAAAAGGCTGAACCGCACCCCGCTGGGGGCAATCTCTAGCATAATAGCCACCAACTCCGCACTCATAACAGGCGGTACCCCACTGGAGGCAATCTCTAGCAAAATATCCGCTAACACCAAACTCATAGCACGGCCCTGACGGCCACCCTGTCGAGACGAACCTACTGAACCTGTGTGGCCCTCTCGGCCTGATGCCCCTGAAGTAGTACCCCTCACAGACTGACTGTTGTGACCATGCTGGCTGCTCTGACCTTACTCAAACTGAGAACCCGAAGTCTGAAGTGAAGCCTGAACTGGTGGATTAGACTGACCCTGATATTGTTGTGGCTGATAACCTTGGCCCCACTGGCTGGAACCTCTACCACTATGCCTAGAACCACTGAAACCCCCTGATGTCGAGGCCTCTGATCTCTGGCCCCGGTGTCATGACAACGCGAATCCTCAACTATACGGGCATAGTCCGCAATGGCCTAGAATGACCGACGGCTAGCAACTAGTATCTCTCCAGACTCCCTGAACTCTCTCTGTAGCCCCCAAATAAATCTACGGACCCTGTCAGCCTCTGTAGGCATAATAATGGCCCCAAATGGAGCAGGCTGATGGAAATGGGTCTCGTACTCTGAAACACTTATAGAATCCTGGGAATTTCTAGTGAACTCCTCCTTCCGACACTCTCTATCGCTCTGTGGCAAGAACTTGGCCATAAAAGCCTTATAAAACTCAAACCAGGTCAAGGGAGGTGACGTAGAAGGCCTGCAAGCTACTTGTCTCTCCATCATAACTTCGCTGGACCCTCCAGCGGATATGAAGTATAGCCAACCCTAGTGAATCTCTAATAACCTCAAGTGATGCAACATCTCCTCATAGGCGGTGATAAAATAGTGGGAGTCCTGACCCTGTGTACTAGCAAATTCCAGCAGTGCCAATATCAGAAGCTTACCTAAGGCCTTATGCTCTCTATCTGTCATGGCGGGGCGAGGAGCAAGAGGTTGGGCAACTAATTGGACTGGAACAACCTCAGCATGGGGAGCTACAGTAACAGGCTGCGCTCCTAAACTTTGAACACCCAGGGCTACCCCCTGAGTGGATGTTTGTGCCACCTCAGAAGGACGCTCACCAATCATAACCAAAAGCTGAACAAGTAAACCCCGAACATCTGAAGATTGAGTTCGGCCTGAAGCTGGCATAGAACAGATGCTAGAAGTGTCACTGGAGCTGGTGGTACCTCGGCCATCCCTGGATCCATATGCTGATTCTCTCGAGCTAAATCTGGCTCGTAGTCATACTCTGGCTCTATAACAATTCTGGCGTCCCTAGCGGGCGCCGCTGCTCTGGGATGACCTCTAGCCTTGGCCATGCGACCACCTTGACCCCTAGCTGGAGTAGGAGGTGCAGGGGAAGGGGCAGGAGGCTCTCCTCCGCCTGAAGCTGACGATCTCGTACGAACCATCTGCAGAAGAGTGAACCAGAAAAAATGAGATTTCCAGGAACCTTCAAGGATACTACGCACAAAAGAGAAGCAAGAAAAGTCCATTTCCCTAAGATGTCACTATAGCCTCCCAAAGATTTAGCATGGACGTCTCTGCCCCGATCCGCAGGACTCTACTAGACATTGACTCCTATACCAATGACACCGCTGAACCTAGAGCTCTGATACCAAGCTGTCACAACCCAATTTTTTGGTCATGATGGCACCTACAACCCCCAGTAAGCGAACCAATCCCCGTAGTCCAGAACGGTTAGTAATGGGCTACCTTCTAACAGTTAAGCAGAAGAACAAATAAATAAGCGGAAGCAAAGGAACAAGATGAATAAACTAGATAACCGGAGTAATAAAAATACAAGGCGGAAGCTAAACATACCCAAAACATGGTATCATAGTGTATAATAGTCAAACTACAACAGGAGTACAAAGGAACAAAAGTAATATATACATGATGTCTCCGAAACTACAAGATTACAAAATACATTAAGGATAAACTAAAGTCAAGCTCTGAACGCCAAGAGCTCACCCTCAGCCTGGGTGATCCAAAAATAGCTTCCCGCACGAGTATCCGGCGCTTTAACGGTGATGGCCCACACCAGGATCTGCACCAGAAGATGCAAAGGGGTAGGGTGAGCACCAAATGCGAAGCATAAGGTACCGAGTAAGTATCATAGGCTGACTGGGCGCAAATAAAGTAAAAGAACAGTAGCAGGCAGAGTAGAAATAAACAGTCACACAAATCAACAACAAAGTACACAGGAACTATCCCAGAGGAATGACAACGGAAAGCAACAAGCAAGGCTAGAAATTAGGATATATACGTGGCAAACACAGGTGAAAATAAGAACGACGCACCTGAGATCCTCGCAAAAATAGTATATATACATAAGTCTTAAAATGGACGGTATACCGGTAACCTCAAGTATAAGGAATGGGAGAGAAATGCAAAGTAGACATGCTCGGAAATAGTAACAGTAACCACACTAATCATAACAACAGTCACCAAAAGCCCCGCTATACCTAAGCTCTAACCACACTAATCACAACAATCTCATTCCAGTAACCAACAACCACGCTGTAACAAATCTCACACTCAAGACAGAAGTAATGTGATAAGACTCTACCTACAGTCCCTCGGCTGCCCATACAACCGAGGAATGCAAACAAGTGAAAATAAACCCTTCGGCATCCCATACTATCGGAGCATACAATCAACAATTAACAAACAAGTGGTACCTCACGCAGATGAATGATATGATGCCATGCTAAGTTAAAGTGATCAAAGTACCGTATGTCACCCACTTCCGGTGACCTATAAGGCCCAGAAGATGAGATCTATGAAAGATCCCACCCGTATACCACTACTACACCGTCTACCTTCCCTCCGACACCCGCAGCTTACAACTTCTAGTCCGGAATGGCAAGGTCCATATAGGCCCCCGACCAACATACTAGATGCCCCGCATCCTCAAGACAATCCCCAAGTAAAGCTGCCTGGAGGGTATACAGGTTTAAAATAGTAAGCCCAAAAGCTCTAGTACTCAACCCCACCTAGTCCAGCAACACACGGGATGTTGTAGCATAAAAGTAGGGCACCTGACCCCGTCGAGCCCAGAAAAGTGGAACTATTGATAAAAAAGTCTTTGAAAACATTCCTTACCCCAAGAAGATCCACAAGACAAGTCAAAACCATTTCCAAATCATTTCCGTCAAAAATGGGCCCCCCGGGCCATGCAAAGTTTAGAAACTAGTTCAAGAAGGCCCGAAGCCAAGCCATAGTAAAATGCGCGAAAACCCCAACGGAGGTCGATAGCACGAAAAGTGGGCCTCACGCCCAAGAACAACTTTAGGCCTAAATTTCCAAAATGGAACACCGAGGCCTAAAATGAGCATGGGAGCCTCGACACCCGAACCAAAGGTCTCCCTATCTCAAAGTTGACATTTTGGAGCTAACAACGCTGCCACAATTTCCATCCGAGGCCGTCTTCTCCGAATGTTGATCAAAGTCAAACTTTCAAGTTTAACTTGGCTAAAACCTAGAAACTAAGACAAAGCGAATCTGAAAGCTTCCAGAATCTAACCAATGACTTTCCTAACCTAAACTCACAATTCCAAAGTTGATGGAATTGTCGGATTTCGAATCCGACACACCGATTTTCAAAAGTCACCCAAAGTTACCCTTTCAACTCCAAATGTCCTGAAAACTGAGAAAACAACACAAAACCAACATTGGAAGTTCTCAGACCTCAACAGAAGTTCTCAGGTACGGGCTAAGAACCCTATGCATCAAATTCATAAAGGCTGCAATGGCATTAGTCAACCCAAAAGACATCACTAGGAACTCATAATGGACATAACGTGTCCTGAATATATCTTAGGGATGTACTCGCCCCTAATCCTCAATCGATTGTAGCTAGACCTCAAATCAATCTTAGAAAACATGGAAGAACCCTGAAGCTGATCAAATAGGTTATCAATCCTCGGCATCAGATACCTATTAGTCACTGTCACCTTATTCAACTTCTGATAGTCAATACATATCAGCATCAAGCTATCCTTCTTCTTCACGAAGAGGACAGGAGAACCTCAAGGAGACACAGTCGATCTAATGAACCCCTTAGCTAACAAATCTTGGAGCTGCTCCTTAAGCTCTCTCAACTCAGCAGGAGCCATACGGTAGAGAGGAATAGAAATGGGCTTGGTGCCTGGCTTTAACTCAATGGCGAAATCAATATCCCTCTCAGGTGAAAGGCCTGGCAGGTCGGTGGGAAACACATCTAGGAATTCTCTAACCATAGGAACAGACTCAGGAGACGTAGGGTCAGCACTAGCATCTCGGACATATACTAGAAAAGCTAAAAACCCATGGGATATCATCTTCCTAACTCAAAGACAAGAAATGATCCCAGACGGTGCATGGCTAATAGAACCAAGACACACAATCGGGGATACACCGAGCACGGCTATGGTAATGGTCTTAGCATAGCAATCCAAAACTGCACGGTGAGGGAATAACCAGTCCATGCCCAGTATCACGTCAAAATCCAACATATCAAGTATCATGAAGTCAGCCCAAGTATCCAAATCACCAACAGATATCACACAGGATATCACAATCTGATCCACTACTAAAGAATCTCCTACTGGGGTTGAAACAGAAACAGGCACAGACAATGGCTTACAAGCCAACCCCAAACAAGGAAGAAAGTAGGCAAAAATACATGAACAAGTGGATCCACAATCAAACAAAGCATAAGGTGGCTGATGACATACAGAAATCATACCAGTAATCACCAAATTCGAGACCTCTACCTCTGGTCTCCTCAAGACCGCATAGTACTGACAATGACCTCCCTGACCGTCATCCCTACCACTTGCTCTGCCATGCAGAGCACCACCTCTACCCTGACCACCGCCTCCCTGAGCCGATGGCTAAACAGAGTGAAAAGGCTTAACCGCACCCCACTGGGGGCAATCTCTAGCATAATGGCCATCAACTCCATACCCATAACAGGTTGTACCCTGCTGGGGGTAATCTCTAGAAAAATGACTGCTAACACCACACTCATAGCATGGCCCTAACGGACACCCTATCGAGACATACCCATTGAACCTGTGTCACCCCCTCGGCCTGATGCGCTTGAAGTAGTACCCCTCGCAGACTGACCGCTGACCATGCTGGCTGCTCTGACCCTACTCAAACTGAGAACTCAAAGTCTGAAGTGAAGCCTGAACTGGTCGACTACACTGACCCTGATGATGTTGTGGCTGATAACCTCGGCCCCACTGGCCGGAACCTCTACTACCATGCCTAGAACCACTGAAACCCCTTGATGTTGAGGCCACTTATCTCTGACCCCGGTGTCATGATGATGCAAATCCTCAACTATACAGGCATAGTCCACAATATCTTGGAATGACCGACCGCTAGCAACTAGTATCTCTGCAGGCTCTCTGAACTCTCTCCATAGTGCCCAAACAAATCTACGGACCCTGTCAGCCTCAGTAGGCATAATCATGGCCCCAAATGGAGCAAGCGGATAGAAACGGGTCTCGTACTCTGAGACAGTCATAGAATCCTAAGAAAGTCTAGTGAACTCCTCCCTTTGACGCTCCCTGTAGCTCTGTGGAAAGAACTTGCCCATAAAGGCCTCATAAAACTTAGACCAGGTCAAAGGAGGTGACGTAGAAGGCCTGCAAGCTATATGTGCTCTCCATCATAACTTCGCTGGACCATCCAGCAGATACGATATAGCCAACCCCGTGAGTCTCTACTAAGCCCAAATGATGCAATATCTCCTCACAAGTAGTGATAAAATCGTGGGGGTCCTGACCCTGTGTACCATCAAATCTCGGGCGGTGCCAATCTCAGAAACCTACCCAAGGCCTTCTGCTCCCCATCTGTCATGGCGGGGCGAGGAGCAAGAGGCTGGGAAACCGATGGGACTGGAACAACCTCAGCATGGGGAGCCACAGTAACAGGTTGCGCTCCTGAACTCTAAACACCCAGGTTTGCCCCTGAGCGAATATTTGTGCTGCCTCAGAAGGATGCTCCCCAATCATACAGAAGATCTGAACAAGTAAACCCCGAACATCTGAAGACTGAGCTGGGGCTGAAGCTGGCATAGAAACCGATGTTGGGGATGAAGCTGGAATAAAAACTGATTCTGGAACAGTCACAGGAGCTGGTGGTACCTGGTCCATCCCCGGGTCCACATGCTGATGCTCTGGAGCTAACTTTGGCTCATAGTCATACTCCGTCTCTATGACAACTCTGACGGCCCTAGCAGGCACCGCTGCTCTGGGATGACCTCTAGCCTTGCCCTTGCGACCACCCTGACCCCTGGCTAGAGTCGGAGGTGCTTGGGCAGGAGGCTCTCCTCCGCCTGAAGCTGACAATCTCGTACAAAGCATCTGCGGAAGAGTGAACCAGAAAAAATGAGATTTCCAAGAACCTTCAAGAATACTACGCACGAAAGAGAAGCAAGAAAAGTCCATTTCCCTGAGATTTCACTATAGCCTCTCAAAGATTTAGCACGGAGGTATCCGCCCCAATCCACAGAACTCTACTAGACAGTGGCTCCTATATTGATGACACCGGTGAACCTAGAGCTCTGATACCAAGATATCACTACCCCATTTCTCGGTCATGATGGCACCTACAACCCCACAGTAGGCAAACCAATCCCCGTAGCCCAGAATGGTTAGTAATGGGATACCTTCTAACAATTAAGCAGAAGAACAAATAAATAAGCGGAAGCAAGGAAACAAGATGAATAAACTGGATAACTAGAGTAATATAAATACAAGGCGGAAGCTAAACCAACCCAAAACCTGGTATCATAGTATATAAGAGCCAAACTATAACAGGAGTACAAAGGTACAAAAGTAATATATACATGATTTCTCTGAAACTACAAGAGTACAAAATATATCGAGGATAAACTAAAGTCAAGCTCTGAACGCCAAGAGCTCACCCTTAGGCTGGATGATCCAAAAACAGCTGCCCGCACGAGTCTCTGGCCCTCTAACAGTGATGGCCCATACCAGGATCTGCACCAGAAGGTGCAGGGGGGTAGGGTGAGCACCAAATATGAAGCATAAGGTACCCAGTAGGTATCATAGGCTGACTAGGAACATATAAAGTAAAAGAAAAGAAGCAGGCAGTGTAGAAATAAATAGTCACAAAAATCAATGACAAAGTACACAGGAACTATCCCAGAGGGAAGACAACAGAAAGTAACAAGCAAGGCTAGCAATTAGGATATATACGTGGCAAACATAGGTGAAAATAAGAACGACGCACCTGGGATCCTCGCAAAAAAGTATATATACAAAAGTCTAGAAATGGACGGTATACCAGTAACCTCAAGTATAAGGAATGGGAGAGAAATGCAAAGTAGACATTCTTAGAAACAGTAACAGTAACCACACTAATCATAACAACAGTCACCAACAGCCCTTCGATACCCAAGCTCTAACCACACTAATCACAACAATCTTATTCCAGTAACCAACAGCCCCGTTGTAACCAATCTCATGCTCAAGACAAAAGTAATATGATAAGACTCTACCTACAGCCCCTCGGCCCCCCATACAACCAAGGAATGCAAACAAGTTAAAACAAACCCTCCAGCATCCCATACTTCTGAGCATACAATCAACAATCAACAGACAAGGGTGGTACCTCATGCAGATGAATGATATGATGCCATGCTGAGTTAAAGTGATCAAAGTACTATATGTCACCTGCTTTTGGTGACCTATAAGGCCCAGAAGACGGGATCCATAGAAGGTCCTACCCATATACCACTACTACACTATATACCCTTCCTCCGGCACCCGCAGGTCACAGCTTCTGGTCCAGGATGGCAAGGTCCATGGAGGCCCCCGACCAACATGCTAGATGCCCCGCATCCTAAAGATAATCCCCAAGTAAAGCTGCCTGGAGGGTATCCAGGTCTAAAACAATAAGCCCAAAAGCTCTAGTACTCAGGCCCGCCTAGTCCAGTAACACCCCGGATGCTGTAGTATAAAAGTAGGGCACCCGACCCTGTTGAGCCCAAAAAAGTGGAACTATTGATAAAAATGTCATTGAAAACTTTTCTTACCCCAAGAAGATCCACAAGACAAGTCAAAACCATTTACAAATCATTTGCGGAAGGGTCATCACAACATCTACTACTAAAAAGACTTTCGTCCCTAAAAGTCAAGAGGAGGGACTACGTGAAGGCTCAAACAACTATGGATACTGAGTGTGCAACTCACTCTCAATCTCCCAGGTAGCCTTCTCGGCCGAACGGTGCCTCCCCTAAACATTCACAATCGGAATCTCCCAAGATATCAACCTCCTGATATCTCTGGCCAGAATAGCTATCGGCTCCTCAACAAATGATAACCTCTCAACCAACTGGACCAAAACCCAATGCAACACATGAGAATCATCTGGTACATACCAGCGCAACATCCAGACATGAAACACTAGGTGAATAGCTGAAAAACATCGGAGGCAAGGATAACATGTAGGCAATACTACCAACCCTCTGCAGAATCTCAAACGACCCAATGAACCTGGGTCTAAGCTTGCCCCTCCTACCAAATCTCATCACGCCCTTCACGGGCGATACACGAAGGAAAACTAGTTCACCAACACTGAAATCCAAGGAACAAATTCTATGATCAGCATTGCTCTTCTGCCTACTCTGGGCCGCTCTATGTCTATCCTGGATCAAATGGACTCGTCCAAGGAATATCTAAGAAAATCTGTACTCTGCAGTCTGGAATCTAACCCACCAAACCAACCAATGGGCGATCTGCAATGCCTACCGTACAAAGCCTCGAAAAGTGCCATACCAATACTCGAATAAAAGCTATTATTATAAGTAAACTCAGCCAATGGCACAAACTGATCCCATGAACCTCCAAAGTCAAGTACACAGGCCTGAAGCATGTCCTCCAGGACCTGAATGGTCCTCTCGAACTGGCTATCTCTCTGGGGTGGAACGCAATATTAATCTAAACCTCCGTAACTAAGTCCCTCTGTATAGCTCTCCAGAACTGAGATGTGAACTGAGTGTCGCATTCTGAAATGGAAGTTGGGACTCGTGAAACCGTACAATCTCATGAATGTATATCTGAGCTAACCTCTCTGCCCTATAAGAAGTCTGAACCTGCAAGAAATGTGATGACTTCGTCAGCCTATCCACGATCACCCAAATGGAATCAAACCTCCGAGTAGAATGACACAAACCAAAAATAAAGTCCATAATAATACCTTCCCACTTCCACTCAGGAATGGGAAGTCGCTGCATCAAGCCACTCGGTCTTATATGTTCGAACTTCACCTGCTGACAGTTCAAGCACCGAGATACAAACTCTGCCACATCCCACTGCATACCACCCCACCAGTAAAGCTGCATCAGATCTCTATACAACTTCACTGCGCCAGGATGAATAGAGTATCTTGAACAATGTGCCTCACATAGTATCAACTATATCAAATCACCAACTCTCGGAACACAAAGTTGACCCTCAAATCTCAGAACCCTATCAGAACCAAAAGTAGCCTAGCTGACCTTACCCTGAACAACCTGAACATGAAGGTCACACAAACTCTGATCCTCAAACTGTCGGCTCTGAATCTGATCAACTAAAGTAGAGCGAACCTCAACACTAGCAAAAACTCTGTTGGGATCCGATAAGTAAAGCCTAACCAGACGGTTAGCCAAGGATTGAATATCCAAGGCCAACGGTCGCTCAAAAAATGAAAGTGAAGCTAGGGTTCCCATACTCACCGCCTTTTGACTCAAGGCATCCGCTACCACGTTGGCCTTGCCCGGATGGTATAAAATAGTGAAATCATAGTCCTTAAGCAACTCAACCCATCTCGTCTTCCTCGAGTTCAGCTCGCGCTGACTCATAATGTACTGAAGACTATGATGGTCAGTGAATATCTCACAATGAACTCCAAATAGATAGTGCCTCCAGATCTTGAGCGCGAAGACTACCGCAGCCAACTCTAAGTCGTGAGTGGGGTAGTTCCGCTCGTGAATCTTCAGCTACCTCTATGCATATGCTATCGCTCGACCCTATTGCATCAACATACAACTAAGACCAACCCCTGAAGCATCATAATACACCGAGAAACCCTGACCCTCAACCGACAAAGTCAGTACTGCAGCTGAAGTCAATAAGGCCTTAAGCCTCTAAAAACTATCCTCGGACTGATCTAACCACTGAAATGGAACATCCTTCCTAGTCAGTATAGTCAAGGGTGCTGTTATGGAAGAAAATACCTCAACAAACTGCATGTAGTACCCGGCTAACCCAACAAAGCTATGGACCTCGGTAGGAGTAGTAGGTCTAAGCCAATCATGAACCACATAAATCTTACCTGGATCCACTCTAATCCCATTCTTAGAGACCACGTGTCCTAGGAATGCAACTGAATCAAGCCAAAACTCACACTTTGAGAACTTGGCATAAATTCGGTGGGCTCTCAAAATCTAAAGTATAGTCCTCAAGTGTTGCTCATGCTCGTCCCTACTCCTCGAGTATATCAGAATGACATCAATGAAGACTATCACGAACATATCCACGTACGGGCTAAGCACCCTATGCATCAAATCAGTAAAGGCTGCGGGGGCATTGGTCAACCCAAATGACATCACCAGGAACTCATAATGGACATAATGTGTCCTGAATGCTGTCTTAGGGATTTCCTCCGCCCTAATCCTCAACTGATGGTAGCCGGACCTCAAATCAATCTTAGAAAACACGGCGGAACCCTAAAGCTGATCAAACAGGTCATCAATCCTCGGCATCGGATACCTATTCTTTAATGTCACCTTATTAAACTACCGATAGTCAATACTTGTCCGCATCGACCCATCCTTCTTCTTCATGAAGAGGACAGGAGCACCCCAAATAGACACACTCGGTATAATGAACCCCTTAGCTAACAAATCCTGGAGTTGCTCCTTAAGATCTCTCAACTCAGTAGGAGCCATACGGTAGGGAGGAATAGAAATGGGCCTGGTTCCTGGCTCTGACTCAATGGAGAATTCAATATCGCTCTCAGGTGGAAGGCCTGGCAGGTCGGTAGGAAACACATCTAAGAAGTCTCTAACCACAGGAATAGACTCAGGAGACGTCGGTTCTGCACTAGCATCTCAGACATATACTAGATAAGCTAAACACTCACGGGATATCATATTCCTAGCTTGAAGACAAGAAATGATCCCAGACGGTGCATGACTAATAGAACCAAGCCACACAATTGGGGATACACCAGGCACGGCTATAGTAATGGTCTTGGCATAGTAAACCAAAACCGCACGGAAAGGGGATAACCACTCCATGCCCAGTATCACATCAAAATCCAATATATCAAGTATTATCAAGTCTACCCAAGTATCCAAATCACCAACAGATATCACACAGGATCTCACAATTTAATCCACTACTAAAGAATCTCTTACTGGGGTCAAAACAGAAACAGGCACAGACAATGGCTCACTAGCCAACCCCAAACAAGGCAGAAAGTAGGCAGATATATATGAAGAATTGGATCCATGATCAAACAAAGCATAAGTTGGTTGACGACATACAAAAATTATACTTGTGATCACTGCATCCGAGGCCTTTTCCTCAGGTTTCCCCGGGACCACATAGAACTAACGACGACTTCCACCTACTCGACTGCCATCCCTAACACTTGCTCTGCCACGTAGAACACCACCTCTACCCTGACTACCGCATCCCCGAGTCGGTGGCTAAATAGAGTGAAAAGGATGAACCGCACCCTGTTGGGGAAAATCTCTTGCATAATGGCCACCAACTCCGCACTCATAACAGGCTATACGCTACTGGGGGAAATCTTTGGTAAAATAACCGCTAACACTACACTTATAGCACGGCCCTGACGGCCACTCTGTCAAAATAGACCCACTGAACCTGTGTGGCCCCCTCGGCCTGATGCCCCTGAAGTAGTACCCCTTGCAGACTGACCGCTGTAACCACACTAGCTGCTCTGACTCTACTCAAACTGAAAACCCAAAGTTTGAATTGAAGCCTGAATTGGTCGACTAGAATGACCCTGATACAGTTGTGGCTGATAACCTCGGCCCCACTGGCCAGAACCTCTTCCACCATGCCTAGAACCACTGAAACCCGCTAATGTTGAGGCCTCTTATCTCTGGCCCCGATGTCGTGACAACGCAAATCCTTAACTGTACGGGCATAGTTCGCAATTGCCTGGAATGACCGACCACTAGCAATTAGTATCCCTGCAGGCTCTCTAAACTCTCTTTGTAGCCCCTAAACAAATCTACGGACCCTGTCGGCCTTAGTAGGCATAATAATGGCCCCAAATGGAGCAAGCTAATGGAAATGGGTCTCGTACTCTGACACAGTCATAGAGTCCTGGGAAATTCTAGTAAATTCCTCCCTCCAATGCTCCCTGTCGCTCTGTGGCAAGAACTTGGCCATAAAGGCCTCATAAAACTCAGATCAGGTCAAGGGAGGTGACGTAGAAGGCCTGCAAGTTACTTGTTCTCTCTATCATAACTTCGCTGGACCCTCCAGCTGATATGAAGTATAGCCAACCCCGTGAGTCTCTAATAAACCCAAGTGATACAATATCTCATCAGATGTGATGATAAAATCGTGGGGGTCCTGACCCTATGTACCAGCAAATCTCGATGGTGCCAATCTCAAAAACCTACCCAAGTTCTTCTGCTCCCCCTCTGTCATGGCGGGGCGAGAGGCAAGAGGCTGGGCAATCGATGGGACTGGAATAACCTCAGCACGAGGAGCCACAATAATAGGTTGCGCTCCTGAACTCTGAACACCCAGGGCTTCCCCTTGAGAGGATGTCTGTGCTGCCTCTGAAGGACGCTCCCCAATCATACCCAAGAGCTGAACAAGTAAACCCAGAACATCTGAAGACTGAGCTGGGGCTAAAGCTGGCATAGAAACCGATGTTGGAACTGTCACTGGAGCTGGTGGTACCTGGGCTATCCCCGGGTCCACATGCTGATGCTCTGGAGCTAACTCTGGCTCGTAGTCATACTCCATCTCTATAACAACTCTAGCAGCCCTAGAAGGTGTCGCTGCTCTAGGACGACCTCTAGTCTTGCCTTTGCGACCACCCTGACCCCTGGGTGGAGTCAGAGGTGCAGGGGCAGGAGGCTTTCCTCCGCCTGTAGCTGACGATCTCGTACGAATCATCTATATAAGAGTGAACCAGAAAAAATGAGATTTCCAGGAACCCTCAAGGATACAACGCAAGAGAGATAAGAAAGAAAAGTCAATTTCCCTAAGATGTCACTATAGCCTCCTGAAGATTTACCATGGACGTCTCTGCCCCAATCCGCAGGACTCTACTAGACATTATCTCCTATACCGATGACACTGGTGAACCTAGAGCTCTGATACCAAGTTGTCACGACCCGATTTCTAGGTCATGATAGCACCTACAACCCCCCAGTAGGCGAACCAATTCCTGTAGCTCAGAACGGTTAGTAATGGGCTACCTTCTAACAATTAAGTAGAAGAACAAATAAATAAGCGGAATCAAGGGAACAAGATAAATAAACTGGATAACCGGAGTAATATAAATACAAGGCAGAAGCTAAACCAACCCAAAACCTGGTATCATAGTGTATAAGAACCAAACTACAATCGGAATACAAAGGTACAAAAGTAATATATACATGATGTCTCTGAAACTACAATAGTACAAAATACATCGAGGATAAACTAATGTCAAGCTCTGAATGCCAAGATCTCACCCTCATCTTGGATGATCCAAAAATAGCTGCCCGTACAAGTCTTCGATGCTCTAACAGCGATGGCCCACACCAAGATCTGCACCAGAAGATACAGAGGGTAGGGTGAGCACCAAATGCGAAGCATAAGGTAACCATTAGATATCATAGGCCGACTGGGCATATATAAAGTAAAAGAACAGTAGCAAGCAGAGTAGAAATAAACAGTCACAGAAATCAATGACAAAGTACACAGGAACTAGCCCAGAGGGAAGACAACAGAAAGCAACAAGCAAGGCTAGCAATTAGGATATATAAGTGGCAAACACAGGTGAAAATAAGAACGACGTACCTGGGATCCTCTCAAAAAAGTATATATACATAAGTCTATAAATGGACGGTATACTTGTAACCTCAAGTATAAGGAATGGGAGAGAAATGCAAAGTAGACATGCTCGGAAACAGTAATAGTAACCACACTAATCATAACAACAGTCACCAACAGCCCCGCTATACCCAAGCTCTAACCACACAAATCATAACAATCTCATTCCAGTAACCAACAGCCCCGCTGTAACCAATCTCACGCTCAAGATAGAAGTAATGTGATAAAACTTTACCTACAGTCCCTCGGCCTCCTATACAACCAAGGACCGCAAACAAGTGAAAACAAACCCTCCGGCATCCTATACTATCGAAGCATACAATCACCAATCAACAGACAAGGGTGGTACCTCACGCAGATGAATGATATGATCTCATGCTAAGTAAAAGTGATCAAAGTACTGTATGTCAGCCACTTTCGGCGACCTATAAGGCCTAGAAGATGGGATCCATGGAAGGTCCCACCCGTATACCACCACTACACCATATACACTGCCTCCGGAACCCGCAACTCACATCTTCTAGTCTGGAACAACAAGGTCCATGGAAGCCCCCGACCAACATACTACAATCCCCGCATCCTTAATACAATCCCCAAGTAATGCTGCCTGGAGGGTATCCAGTCTAAAATAATAAGCCCAAAAGCTCTAGTACTCAGCCTGGTGTAGTCCAGTAACACCCCGGATGTTGTACTATAAAAGTAGGGCACCCGACCCTGTCGAGCCCAAAAATGTGGAACTATTGATAAAAATGTCTTTGAAAACTTTCCTTACCCAAAGAAGATCCACAAGACAAGTCAAAACAATTTCCAAATCATTTCCGTTGAAAATGGCCCCCCCCGGGCCATGCAAAGTTTAGAAAACAGTTCCAGAAGGCCCGAAGCCAAACTGTAGTAAAACGCGTGAAAACCCCTCTATATGCATGGAAATGGCATGATAAAACATTCAATATTCGCCCCGCAGCTCACAATCAACATATCGGCCCTGCACAGGCTCCAAAGCTACTCAGCAAGCATAACCAGCCTAGAAGGATAATTCTATGTTCGGGACTCGCGGACATTCCCAATGATCCCACTGTGTTTGTTCCAGAGTCAACAAGGCCTCACAGGACCACAAGGGTAATGATATCAATTAACAAGAATACTACACACAACGGAGGGAAGAACGGAATGGATCATGGGAAAAGTGGTCAAGGTCTGTGGTACCAACCTTAAAAACCAACACAAGGATGCCAACTAGTACAATTTTACCCGATATATATGAAGTCTAGGGAGTTAAGCCATAACCTACCTGTCATCCAACGACAAGCTGTAGGAACAATGATATCCAAGGCCGAGAGTCTCCGAGAAGCTCCGAAAGAGAATCAAACTATAAAATCCATAGTTAAAACATCAAAATGAGTCCAACGATACCCATAATGCCACAATTGTAGCCGGGCTGAAATCTGGGTAAAAAGCAAGCCCACGGGTCCCACAACTCGAAATCAAAAATAAAAACTCCCATTACGATCACCAAGGTCATCGGAGCATATGCCCAGAAAATTTAGGGGAAAAGGGTAACATTTTCGAGCGAAAACAGCCCCACAAGCTAAGAGGTCGATAAATGGATTTTAAGGAGAGAAAATCGAAAAGGGCAAGAATCACCTACCAACGAAAGAATTTAATCAGGTTGCGAGTAAAAACAAGTCTGCTAAGCATGCAATTCACCTGGAACAGAAAATACAACCAACAAAATTCGAGCTTGAGGAAAAGGCAACAATGGTGGATTAAACCAACGAAGAAGACAACAATGAGAAGAGGGGAAACTCACCCAAAATGTTGATGGTACAAGACTTTATTGAGGGATCAAGGATTTCTTCAATGGGGGTACTGCTTTGGGTAATTTAGAGAAGATTTAGGAGTGTTAGGAGATGGGGGAAACAATATAAATGGCTGGAAAAACGTAATGGCCAGCTTAAATAGGTGCTGGCCTAACCCTTCGCGAACGCGGCCGGCCACCCCTTTCGTGATCAACAATTTCCAGGCGGCTGGCACAAGCCTTCGCGAACGCGGCTAGCCTTTGTGTTCGCGAAGAACAAACAGAGGGGCAGCTGGCACAATCCTTCATGAACAAAGCTGGTTACCGCGAACGCAAAGGCCAAGCTGATGTCATGATAGCACTAGCTGCCAACAGCAACCACCAACCAGAAAATTACTTTGACGGACCCTCGAGAAAGCATTCGGGGTCCCGTGAACACAAACGAGCAGAGCTATTTCACTATAAATGGCATTCCGGACCCAATGGATTCAACGAGAACCTCAGCAGAGGTTGATAGCACGAAAAGTGGACCCCATGCCCAAGAATAACTTTAGGCCTAACTTTCCAATATGGAACATCGAGGCCTAAAATGAGCCTGGGAGCCTTGGGACCCAAAACAAAGGTCTCCCTAGCTCAAAGTCGACATTCTGGAGCTAATAGTGCTATCAGAATTTCAATCCGAGGCCGTCTTCTTCGAATGTTGACCAAAGTCAAACTTTCAAGTTTAACTTGGCTAAAACCCAGAAACTAAGATGAAACGAATCCAAAAGGTTCCAGAATCCAACCAATTAACTTCCTTACCCAAACTCACCATTCTGGAGCTGATGGAATCGTCGAATTTTGAATCCGATACTCCAATCATCAAAAGTCACCGAAAGTTACTCTTTCAACTCCAAATGGCCTGAAAACTGAGAAAATAACACAAAACCAACACCTAAAGTTCTCAGGCCTCAACAGAGGGTCCAATCAGACCAAACTCATCACTCTGGAGCTAACAGAACTATCAGAATTCAATTTCGAGCACGTTAGCTAATAGTGTTGACCAAAGTCAATGATATTCTAAGTTTAAGCTCTAAAATAGGCAAACGGTAAAAACGACCAAACAAATGGCCAGGGCACCAAACCACCGATCCCAGCAAATGATAAATGACTTGGGACCACTACAGGAAGGCTCTAATAGTGCAATAAATGCAAAAATACGAAGATGACCGAAAGGGTCATCACAGGGATTTAGTTATATTTAAAAATAAATAAAAATTAAAACCAGAAAAATAAAGAGGAGGTTTTAAAACTTCCAACACTTCCACGTTTGTACAACACTACTTTAACTCAAAAATTGTATTTCATTGCACGTATCTTTTATACATTTCTTTACTTTCTGTAGCCTGATACATTCTTCTTTCACACCCTATAATCTATTCAAAAAGGCATTCTACTTAATACCCTTTTTTAACTATCACGACCCGATTTGTCAGGTCATGATGGCACCTACAACCCCCCAATAGGCAAACCAATTTTCATAGACTGGAATAGTTAGTAACGGGCTACTACCTAACCAATACACACAATAAATGGAAATAAGTGGAAGCAGAATATAAAAATAAGACAATGCAGAAGCAACAACCCAAAATATACATTCAAATGATACTACACCAACCCTAAGACTTGGTATCGATAATACAAAAGCTTTTAATAGAATACAAGTGGTAGAAGTAACAAAATGATAAGTACACAGTCTTCGAATATACAAAGAGTAATAGTACAAAAGATGAGATATGGTCAAGCCCCGGTCGTCAGGCGCTCACCCTAGTCTCGAAGATCCAAAAGTTGCACGAGTCTCCAACGAGATCAACAGCAAAAGGTCAACTAGTATCTGCACCAGAAAGATGCAGAAGTGTAGTATGAGCACCAATTGCTAAGCAACGGGTACCCAGTAGGCATCATCCGCCGAATAAGCGCATATAAGATATAAAAATAGTAAATAGAAGATAGCAAGAAAGCAGTCACGGAAGCAATAGAGAAAGCACAAGGAACTAGCATAGAGAATAGACAACCAAGAGTTATAAGCAAACAATGCTAGCACAGAAGATATAAATACACAGAATCACAGGTGAAGGAAAGAAGAACGCACCTGGAGTCCTAGCACAATAATATAAGTAAATAGAGAGAGAGAGTTGAGAAAATGGTAGTATATCAGTAACCTCAAGTAAAAGGAAAGAAAGGAAGTAGGCCAACATAATCAACTAGAAGTCATACAGTAACAAAATCATATTAAAAACCACAAACTCTCAAGATAAGCATAAATCGGGATCAATCTTACAATTGATAACCTAGAATGGAATAACTAAGCGACAAGAACCAAGAGTCTCTACTCAAATCAAGACATAGAAAAGGAACTGAAACCCACAATCCGCTCAGAAGGCCACACAATAATGCCTCAAAGATATAGGACTCACTAGCTCTTCAATACTCAAGCCCAAAACTTGGAGCCTCAACAAGCTAAAACTCACCATTCCACCAAGAACAAAGGACCATGACAAGATCTATAAAATGACAGGAGTAATAATCTATCTACAGTCCCAACGGTCGCCCATACAACTGAGAAACTCAATAAAGTGAAAACAAACCCTTCGGCTGCCTATACAATCGAATCGTACACTGAACACACAGAAAATAAGGGTGGAATCCAAGTGAAATATGCAATATAATGATGAATCTGATGTAATAGTTCCCCATATGTTAGCCCCTATGGTACCTATAAGGCCCAATAGAGGCAGGATCCATGGAAGGCCTTTTCCCGTGTACCTCTCTTACGATGTACACCCCCTCTCATGGCATGTTGCATCGAGCCGTAGCCTATGGCACAGGAATGATAGGGGTCCATGGAGGTCTACCCCTTGACCACATACAAAACCGCACAATCTGAAGTATAGCTCAAAACTCAAAATCTCGTAGTACATGCTCGGCTTTGACCCCGATCTAAAATAGTAGTAGTAATCTCAAAAGACCTTCTCAAAGGATGCCTGAAGTATACTCGGGTCTAAATCAGTAGAAATTAAGTCTAGTGCTCTTCCCAGTTGAGCCTAGTATTAGTATGAAAACTAGTAATCAAATCATCATAATATCCTCTCTACTCCAAGTAGTTTCATAAAAGCCAGTTTCAAAACCCTTTTGATCCTCTCTACTCCAAGAGGTTTCATAAAAGCCAGTTTCAAAACCCTTTCAAAGTCACATTACCAAAAATAAGCCCTCGGGTCCATGCAAGGTTTAGAAAATCAATTATAGTAGGCCCGAAGCTAAATTAGTAGTAAAACATGCTGGGAAAACCCTATTTCATGTATGATATGCTCGCAAACAATAGAGTGGCCCAAAACGGCTCATAAATATTCCCATCGGCCCTACACAGGCTCAACTACTCTACATCAAACATAACCAGCCTAAACTAAAAGCTCTATGTGCACGGAAATTCCCAAGTAACCCACCATTTATGTTCAAGAGTCATTACAAGGCCGCACAGGACCACAAGGATAATATACGATACTACGTGAATACTACAAATAACGTATGAAATAAGCGGACAAGGTATGGGGTACCAACCTAATACAACCCACCCAAGGATACTAATTAATGCTGTTATAGCCTATATACACAGAGTCTAGGAAGGTAAAGCCATAACCTACCTGTCGTCCAACGAATAGTTGTGGGGACGGTATCGTCCAGGCTCAAACTGCTCCAAGAAACTTCAAATTACAAAACCACTATCAATACAATAATCTATACATCAAAACAAGACTAACGATACCCATATTGCTATAATAATAGCCGGGTCGAAATTTGGGTCACAAACGGGCCCGTGCGCCACGTCCATCCCAGGAGCACATGCTCAAAATTTGAGAGGAAATGGACAACAATTGGGGCTCAAACCAGCTCGCTCAAGCCAAGAATTAAAGATGGAATTTCAAGGAATAAATATAGAAATTGGGCAAGAAAGCTTACCGCAATGTGAGAAATCACGCCAAAGAGGTAAATTGAGCGAGCTCATGATCATGCAATCATAAATGGGGTAGATTCTACAAGAATCTCAAGATTTTGAAAGTAAGAAACAATGGAGGATTTAAGAAAACAAGAAAAGAAAAGGTTGGGGTAAAAGACTTACCAATTGTCAAGGAAACATGGATAATCGATGAACAATAATTTCTCGAAGCTAGGAACTGATTTGGAACAATTTAGAGAGTGATTTAGATGCCTAAGAGTTGAGGGAGTTGAAGGAAATGGCTGGAAAAATGTAGGGGCTCAGCTTAAATAGCTGCTGGAATTTACCCTTCGCAAACGCGGCCACCCCTCCGTGAACACAATGAACAAAAATAGGGTGGAAGAAAATTACCCTTCGCGAACGCGGCCACCCCTCCACGAAAGCGATGAACAAAAAGGCCCATGAGAGCAACCTGCTGTAAAGGGCAGATTTTTCAAACTTTGGGTCCCTTAGAATGCATCTGGGGTCCCGCAAACATAAATGACTTGAGCTATTTGACTAGAAACGACGTTTCGGATACAATGGAATTGATGAAAATCCCTGTCACGACCCGATTTCCCATATCATGATGACACCTACAACCCCCCAGCAGGCGAACCAATCCCCGTAGACCAGCACAGTTAGTAATGGGCTACTACCGAACCAATTACGCATAACAAGCAGAAACAAGCGGAAGCTGAAAATAAAGATAAGACACGCGGAAGCAACAACCCAAAATATATATACAAATGATACTACACCAACCCCAAAACTTGGTATCGACAGTACAAAAGCTTCTAATAGAGTACAAGTTCTAGAAGTAACAACAGATAAGTACACTGTCTCCGAATATACAAAGAGTATCAATACAAAAGATGAGATGCAGATATGCCCCAACCGTCAGGCGCACACCCTAGTATCGAACCTCCC
The DNA here is from genome assembly GCA_003996215.1 of Jaltomata sinuosa. Lineage (NCBI taxonomy): Eukaryota > Viridiplantae > Streptophyta > Magnoliopsida > Solanales > Solanaceae > Jaltomata > Jaltomata sinuosa. Next base: position 248,430 of record QJPP01007303.1, on the reverse strand, counting down.
AAAACCTGCACAAGTTTCCAACGTGATCAATGGTGAAAGCTCAACTAATATCTGCACCAGAAAGATGCAAAAGTGTAGTATGAGCACCAAGACAATGGGTACTCCGTAGGCATCATCGATCGACTAAGCGCATATAAGCTATAAAAATAGTAATAAGAAGAATACAAGAAAACATCCATGGAAGAAAGGAAGAAGCACAAGGAACTAGCACAAGGAGCAATCAACCTAGAGCTACAAGTATACATGCTAGCACAAACATCTACAGAACATACAGACACAGGTTTAAGGAAGAAGAACACACCTGAAATCCTTGCAATAACAATATAAGTAAATAAAGAGAGAGAGTTGAGAAATTGGCAGTATATCGGGTAACCTCAAGTAAAAGGAAAAGAAGGAAAGCAGTCTAACATACTGAAGATGGAATCAACAAGCATAAGGAAATCATTTCACCAATCCAACTTCAAGATAGCATAAACAGGAATCCACCTCATAAGTACAATCCTAGGATGGAATAACTAACCCACAATAACTGAGGATTACCACTCAAATCCTAATAGGAAAGGAACCAAAAACTCACAATCTGCTCAGAAGTCCACACAAAAGTGCCTCAATAGGATAGGACTCCCTAGCCCTCTCAGTAATCACAATCCCATAATCGGAGCCTCAACAGGCTAATAATCGCTAAATCACAAAGAAACAAGGACCAAAACCAACTCTATAAAGTGACAAGAATAATCTATACTACCTACAGTCCCAACGGCTGCCCATACAACCAAGGAATGCAATCAAGTGAAAACAAACCCTCTGGTCGCCCATACAATCAGAGCGTACACTGAACACACATCAAACAAGGGTGGATTCCGAGTTGAAATATGCATGATGATGATGATGATGAGAAAGTAATCGGTATGTTCCCCCCCTCAAGTACCTCAAGGGCTCATATAGAGGCAGGACCCATGCAAGGACTCTACCTGTGTACCTCTCCTATGTCGTACACCCCTCATCCAGCACACGCAGCCCAAGGCTCTAGGTCCTAGATTAACAGGTTCCATGGAGGTTTAGTCGTCGACCACATACATCACCCAGCGATCTCAAGTAGTAGCTCTAACTCGAAACCTCGCAGTATATGCCCGGGGTCAAACTAGGTCTAAAATAGTAGTAATAATCTCAAAATACCCTTTCAAAGGGTGCCCAAAGTATACTCAAGTCTAAATCAATGATAAAAGTCTCAATAACCCTCTCAGAGGGTGCCCTGAGCGTATCCGGGTCTAAATCAGTCAGAAGTCAGGTCTAGTACCCTGCCCAGGAGAGCCTAGTATCAGTAGGAAATCAAGTCTATTACTCTGCCCAGCAGAGCCTCGTATCAGTAGAAAAATAAGGTCTAGTGCTTTGCCCAGCAGAGCCTAGTATCAGTAGAAAAATCAAGTCTAGTGCTCTACCCAGCAGAGCCTAGTATCAGTAGAAAATCAAGTGTGAAATTATCCAAAATCCCATTTTTATCATCAAGTATACCAAAAAGGGGCCCCCGAGGCCATGCAAGTTTAGAAAAAACCATCTATAGTGGCTCGCAGCCAAAACTCAAGTAAAACATGCAAGGAAAACCTCTTTCATGGATGATATGCTCACACACGAAAATAAATTTTCCCAACGACTCACAGATATTCTGACAGGCTCCACAGCTACTCAGCAGACATAACCAGCCTAAAAGGATATCTCTATGTCTGGGACTCGCGGACATTCCCAAATCACCCATTGTCTATGTTTAAGAGTCAATACAAGGCCACACAGGACCACAAGGGTGATATACAATACTACACGAATACTACAATCAGCGTATGAAAAAAATGGATAGAAAAGGAAGACAAGGTCTGGGGTACCAACCTATAACAACCTACCCAAGGATGCTAATTAATGTAGTTATAGCCTATATACGCAGAGTTTAGGTAGGGAAAACCATAACATACCTGCCATCCGATGACTAGCTGCGGGAACGGCGTTGTCCAGGCTCGAACTGCTCCGAGAAGTTCCAAATTATGAAAGTTCTATCAACACAATAATCTAGGCATCAGAATAAGACTAACGATACCTATATTGCTATACTAATAGCCGGGTCAAAATTTGGGTCACAAACGGGCCCATGGACCTCATAACCGAGAACCAAAAACAAAAAACACACATGTGTTCCTTACCATCCCGAGAGCACATGCTTAGAAATTGAGCTGAAACAGACAGTGATTGGGGCTCAAAACATCCCGCCCAAGCCAAGAAATAAAAGAGGAAATTCAAGGAATATATTTGGAAATTAGTCGAGAGATACTTACCATAACGAGAAGGCGAGCTAAGGATGTGAAAACTCCGATCCCACGAACATGCAAGCCCAAGCTTTGAGAAATAGTAACAATGGAGGTTTATGCAATGGAGAAGGAGCAAGTTTTGGGGAAGAAGAACACACCAAAATTGACCAAAAAGCGAGGCTTGCGAACCAAATTGATGGATTCTCCAAACTAAGATTGAAAGTAGTACTTTGGTAGAGGGGATTTTGTATTTGGAGTTGGGAATAAATGAGAAATGGAGCTGGAAAAATGAAAGGATCAAAAATATATAGTTGTTGGTCGCTGGTCAGCGCTATCGAGCTAAAGGAGCGCGATTGCGCTGAAGGGAGCCAGGCGCCTCGGCGCTATCGCACTATGAGGGAGCTATCACGCTGGCAGGCGACAGGCGCTGAGGCGCGATTGCGCTGGCCTTGGCGCGATTGCGCTGAAGACTGGCCTGCAACAGAAAGTCTACAATTTTACTAAAACACCACGGGGCATTCTGGGCACAATCAGAACCCGATACTCAAAACCAATAGTGCTATTATAGTGAAAATGATGTTTCGGACTCAATGGAATCGACAAAACTTCCATACGAGGTTGTCTCGGAGGAATGTTGACCCAAGTAAACACTAACTAACGCCAACCAAACATCCAAAATTAGCCTGGCTCACCCGGGACCCAAACCAACCAACTACCTAATACAAACTCGGCATTCCAGAGCTAACAATGCTGACAGAAATTCCATCTGAGGTCGTCTTCTCCAAATATTGACCAAAGTCAACCAAACAAGACCAACTGGCCTGGAAACACAGAACGAGAGAGAATTCCACACTGAAAGGCTCCCTGATCCTGACCAAAGGTCCCTCTAGACCAAAGTCCACGCTCCAGAGCTAGAAAAACTGTTGGAGTTAGATTTTGAGCACGTTAACCAAGAATGTTGACTGAAGTCAATAATTTCAAAAGCTAAAAGCTCTAAAACTAGGAATGGACAAAAAGACCAAACAGGCAGCCCGGGTACCGAACTACCGATCCTACTAAGCCATAAGTGACTTGCGGCCGCTATAAGCAAGCTCTAACAGTGCAGGAAGGGAGAAAATGTGTAAATGACTGGAAATGTCATTATATCATCAACTACTAAAAAGACTTTCATCCCCGAAAGTCAGGAAAGACGGAAAGACGAAAAGACAAGAGATTAAAAGAATAGCGGACACCAAGCCCGCACTACTCTCTCGGAAAACCCGAGTAGCCTCCTCAACCGGACGACACCCAACAGAAAAGAACCAAAGAAAGCAACGAAGCCTAAAGCTCAAAACTAGCCAAGCTAGATCACAACTCAAACTCCCAAAATACCAAGGGCCTGCCAACCCAAATTGATCCTCGAGAATCTCAACCAGAAAACACCGACCCAACACCAAAACCAGGGAAGCAAGGCAATCAATCACACAGAACTCAAACCTTCGAACCCACAACCAAATTTGCCAAAAATGCCAACAACCAAAACACTAACTCATGAGCCAGCTGACCCGTAAAACCCTTTTGTTCTGAACTTAATCCTCTTGCACCACAATAGGAAGTTGCATACAAGTCAAACACTCGACCACCCTCGAAGCATCAACTGACACACCAGAGATCCACAGTCTTCGCTTATACTCTACCACTCATGAAGTCACCTCTTTTTGCTCAAACTCCTTTCAAGTCAAACTATAGTTCACTAGAAATTTCCATCCAAGATAACAACTTGGAGCGACCCCTGAAAACTGGAGTTACCTGTCCTGACTGACCATCAACCAACGAACAGATGCTTTTGCTAACATCAAACATGATAACTGAACCCGACTGAATAACCCATATGAATTCAACTGAAGCTTGCATATCAAGGTGAGGAAAAGTATGTATGAATACCCTGTGTTAACGGAGAAACTTCCAAACTATAGAATGAACCCAACTTCGCTACAACACGTCAAGTCTGAATCAACTGGAAGTGAAAGAACCAGGGCAACCTTCCCAACAGACCCAAACCAAAATCAAGATCCTGTAAGTAGTGTGGTAAGCCTACCATGAAGTCCATAGTCATTAGCTAAGCTCCCAAAATCTAAGAAACACTGGCTGCTAACCTGAATACTCAAACACCATTCAGATTCGAAACTGCTTTCCAATTCTCAACTCAGGAGGGAGTCTACCATACCATGAATATCAAGTCAAAACACCCCGAAGGCAAAAGGAAGTGGTTCCTGGGGTTCAAATTCAATGTCTAGATATAGAATTTGTGCATATACCCTCACATCACCTCTCTGGTTCGAATTAACCGCTCTATTGTATCAGCACACAGAAAAACACCATTTGTAAAGCATATAACACATCGAACTTCTAGTCTACAATGGCCGAGTCTAACAAACACTGGAACCCCACATAAAAGCCAACCCTGGAAGGATTAACTAAAAAAGCTTTTCAAACTCTCGGTAAACGAATGGTGACCACCAGTGTCTAAGCATCATTAGAACTCAAAATAGTCTCGCTAGCCTCAACCCACACAACCTGATTACATATGGCATACACCACTTCTGGATCTCAAACTTACATCGCTGAGCCTATCTAACCATGTTAGAAAGAACCTTATACTATCCAAAACACCGTCAAAATATGGAATGTCCATCCTAACTCAATGTTTAGCCAAGGACTAGGTGTCCAAGGCCAACTGTCGCCCCATAATGGAAAATGGGTAAGCTAAGTTATCCGAACTCAATGCCTTCCAACCCAAGAAGCTACAATTGAAAGAACCAACCACGAATCATCCGGAGTAGTTTGCTAGCCCATGCTTTTGAAACCCAATCCTGATTTACTAACCACTGCCTCTGTTGAACCCATATACTACCAATAAATCCTTAGGAACCAAAGCCAACTAGGATTGAATATGCAAGTCGCCAAAACCACACCTGCTACTAAAATCTCAAGCCAATCAAAGTAAAATCACTGCAATCTGTAACCGGCTGAATCAAATCACCAACACACGATCCCAAAGCAAACCTTTGTCGTCACCTCAGTCGACTACTGAAGAACATAAGCATGAACAAGGAGTCATCTCCCTCCTTTTTCAACTATACAACCTTTCTGTAGCATATAATGAACCTTATAAACTCCTTCTCAAATAAAATCTGGAGCCATTACCTTAGTTCTCACATTTATAATGCCAAACTCAAAAAAGCAGGAGAAAAAAGGGTTGGAAGCCCAACTCACCCAAAATGCTACAAGTACAACTCTACCACGAGGCTACTATCAACACTTAGTTGAAAATAATAAAGCTAAAACCCAATCACGATGCCAAAATCAAAATCTCATCTAGAGAACTGTGATCAAAATTCCTTCCGACTGGAACCGAGGAAAAACGATAAGACAACCCAACTGGACAAGAAATTGAAGGAGGATTTTGGAAAAACCCACACACCTGCCAACCTCCTAAACCAATGAACAAAGAGGGTCAATTCTAATCACCCCAAAAACACAACCAATCTATGCACACTAGCATAACTAACACTACCCGAATTAAGACGGGGCCTCGAACTCTGGCCCTACCAACAGTATCACATGGATTGCTAGACACGCTAGATAATGTCCTAGGCAACAACCATCTAGGACTTATAGGAAGGAAGACCCAAAGCAAGCTTAGAACCACAATAACCAGGAAGCGAGCCCTACAAAGCCTACCCACAAGCTACAACCTCGGGAAAACACCTCTCAAGAACATCTCACCCTATCCACCACTAAAGAATAAATGACCAATAAAACAACACATAGATACTACAATTCAGGTAGCCAAACATCTAAACAAGTAGCAGGTAGGCATATAAGCAAATAAATGGCAAAAGGGATAGAATCGCAATGCGACCAGGACTATCACAAGTCGAAGGTAACAAGAGCCTTACCTAGAGCAACGATATCAGGAACCTCAACCTTGGGCCCACCATGAGGGGCATCAGACTGACAGGATCTAACTCTGGATTGAATGGTCAAAGCTGAAGGCTCAACCATCCCTCGCCAGGGACAGTCTCTAGAATAGTGACCAACTACCACACAATCGTAACAACTACGCCGACTGGAATGCGCGATCGTGGGGCAATCCCTAACACAGTGGCCATACTCACCACACTGAAAGCAAAACCCACGAAAGGAATTCGGGCGAGAAGATCTCACTGAACCTGACTGGCCACCATAGCCTACACACTCTGAAGGAAAACCCCGAAAGATATGATTCGAACCCTGTCTACTCTGCTCAACATGCCCTACACAACCACTCTCTAGAACCTATGGAGAAATCGAAACTGGCCTGCTAGATAAGAACCAACAGAACTGATCCCTAGCAGACAATCCCATATCTCGAGTCTGAAAACCTCAGAAACTATCCTGGCGATGACATTTCTTAGCACTACCTCAATAATCCTCATGGCATAAACCCTCAATAGCCTAAGCATGATCCACTACCTGAAGAAAGGTAGTCCCAACTTTAACCAAGTGTTCAGTCGCCAAATAGAGCGGTGAAATCAAACAAGCAACAAAACTCTAAATCCTATCAAACTCTGAAGGTACAGCCCTAGCAGTATGCCTTACCGTGTCATAAAATCTCACCTCATACTCTAATACCAATAGAAAACCCTACTGAAGAACTAATAGCTCAACCCTAGCTGAAGTACTGATCGTAGAACCAGGTAATAAAACACCCACCAAAGGACTCAAAGTCCTAGCCACAGTGTCCTGGAGAACTGGAGTAGCTATAGATCCAATTGAAGGTTGGGATGACCCCACACCCCCTATCGGATACGGTGAACTCTAAATCTAAAGTCCTGGCGCTGACGGAAGTACTGAAGCAACAGGCACAGAAGCCTCGACATCACTCGTTGTCGAACTCATCTTAGGCATCTGAGAAGAAATTAAACAACCAAAGTTCTTAAAAGTCAATAAAGCTAGTAACACTTGATAAGGAGCCAAAAAGATGAAACTTTTCCTAACAATGCCCTATAGCCTCTCGCAGATAGGATACGGATGTCATCATACCGATCTACAAGACTTTATGTAGACACTTGCTTCTGTACCACGACACTGGTGAACCTAGAGATCTTATACAAAGCTGTCATGACCCAACTTCTCAGGTCATGATGGCACCTACAACCCCTCAGTAGACAAACCAATCCCTGTAGCCTAAAATAGTTAGTAATGGGCTACTACCTAACCAATTACGAACAACAAGCGGAAATAAGTGGAAGCTAAATATAAAGATAAGACACGCAGAAGAAACAACCCAAAATATATATACAAATGATACTACACCAACTCCAAACTTGGTATCGATAGTACAGAAGCTTCTAAAGAGTACAAGTGCTAGAAGTAACAACAGATAAGTACACTATCTCCAAATATACAAAGAGTATCAGTAAAAAAGATGAGATATAGACAAGTTTTGACCATCGGGTGCTCACCATAGTCTCGAACCTCCCAAAAGCAGCACGAGTCTCCAACGCGATCAACAGCAAAAGCTCAACTAATATTTGCACCACAAATATGCAGAAGTGTAGTATGAGCACCAAGACAATAGGTACTCAGTAGGCATCATCGGCCGACTGAGTACATATAAGCTATAAAAATAGTAATAAGTAGAATACAAGAAAGCAGTCATGGAAGCAAGGAATAAGCACAAGGAGCAATCAACCAAGAGCTACAAGTATATATGCTAGCACAAAAATATACAGAACACGGAAACACAGGTGTAAGGAAGAAGAATGCACCCGAAATCCTTGCAACAACAATATAAGTAAATAAAGAGAGAGAGAGTTGAGAAAATAACGGTATACCGGTAACTTCAAGTAAAAGGAAAAGAAGGAAAGCAATCTAACATACTCAAGGTGGAATCAACTAGCATAAGGAAATCATTTCACCAATCTAACATCAAGATAGCATAAACAGGAATCCACCTCATAAGTACAACCATAGGATGGAATAACTAACCCATAATAACCAAGGAATACCACTCAAATCCTGATAGGAAAGGAACTAGAAACTCACAATCTGCTCAGAAGGCCACACAAAAGTGCCTCAATAGGATAGGACTCCCTAGCCTTCTCAATTATCATAATCCCACAACCAGAGCCTTAACAGGCTAATAATAACTAAATCACCAAGAAATAAGTACCAAAACCATCTCTATAAAATGACAATAGTAATCAAAACTACCTACAGTCCCAACGGTTGCCCATACAACCGAGGAACGCAATCAAGTGAAAACAAACCCTCTGATTACTCATACAACCAGAGCGTACACTGAACATACATCAAACAAGGGTGGAATCCGAGTGAAATATGCATGATGATGATGATGATGTAAAAGTAACCGGTATATTCCCCCCCCCCTGTGAGGTACCTCAAGGGCCTATATAGAGCAGGACCCATGGAAGGACTCTACCCGTGTACCTCTCCTAGACCGTACACCCCTCATCTAACACACGCGGACCAAGGCCCTAGGTCCTAGATCAACAGGGTCTATGGAGATCTCGTCATCGACCATATACATAGCCCAATGGTCTCAAATAGTAGCTCAAACTCGAAACCTTGCAGTATAAGCTCGGCGTCAAATTGGGTCTAAAACAGTAGTAATAATCTCAAAATACCCTCTCAAAGGGTGCCCAAAGTATACTCAGGTCTAAATCAGTGATAAAAGACTCAATAACCCTCTTAGAGGGTGCCCAGAGCATATTCGGGTCAAAATAAGTCAGAAGTCAGGTCTAGTACCCTGCCCAGTAGAGCCTAGTATCAGTAGGAAATCAAGTCTAGTACTCTGCCAAGCAGATGTAATGACCCTTCTGGTTATTTCCACGTATAGGTTTTCCTTGAACCGTTAGAGCTTGTTTGTAGCGGCCCCAAGACATTTAAGGCTTGTCGGGACCGGTAGTTTGGTGTCGGGTCCATTTGTTTGGTTGTATGATAAGTTTTGAAGTCAAGCTAGTCGGCAAACGTTATCGTAAGTTCCTTTAATAAATTTTCTGAACTTTCGGTAAAATGTCTCTGGGCATTACTCCCAATATATAAAGAGTTATAAGTCCCCCAAAATACCAAATCGAAGGTCTACGTGTCTAGTTTCCAACGCACAAAACCTCACATCCAACTGATCTTGGAGTAAAACGTTATGACTATTTTACCGCGGACTGTCTGGCAGAAAATGGGTTGCAAACCGGGTCACGAACCGGGTCGGGTCAAACTCGATTTAAGCCCCAACTTCACGTGTTAAAACGCCATTTCAGTTCCGAAACAGTGAGAAAACATAAGGGAGGGTTCCAAGAGAGTTCTTGAGTATCGAAATCGTGCGTATTTGAAAATATTTTATTTGAAAGTTGAATTGGGTAAAAAATTATATTATTATTACCTTTTCAAAATATTTTAAAGGTTTATGAAAAATATTCTTGTTACGATATAATTGTATATGTATGTATTTTATAAGGTTTTTATACATTGTAATATTTTAACGGAGATAGTAAATTTAGTTATGTTGAAATTTATTATTATAATATAGTAGGTTTGATTCGAAATAATTTTCTATGAATTATGGTATATTTAAAAAGTTATATTTATTATACCACGAATTTATGCAATACCCGAATATTTATATAACAGAGTAGGCGATGAGGTGTTAAATGACCCCCACTTCCACGTGGAAGTGGAGGGGAGGGACACACAATGTGGTAGGCTGCCAAATGTCCCATTCACTTAAATGATTTCAACAAACAATGTTAATTGCTGCCTATTCACTTAAATCATTTGAACAAATTGCAAATGGTAATTGCTGCCAAACTTACATATTACTTCTTTGGAACGTAATTTTGGTGCAAAAATTGCCTCAGTATATCATTCATTTGTCACGTTAAAAGTTGATTCCAATAAGCAAGATCTTGATAATTTATTGAATCACCGAAAAGAAAATCGATTATCTACGTCAAGTTATTCAAGCCTAATTTCGAGTTCAATTTTATTTCGGAGTTTCTCGGAGCGGTTCGAGCGTGGACATCGTCGTTCTAGCATTTTGTCATCGGACGACAGGTAGGTTACAATTTATTTTTCCTAGACTCCGCATATATAGGATAAAATTGTATTAATGGGCATCCTTAGGTTGGTACCACAGATCTCGACCGCTTTATTCAAGTTCGCCTACTTTTGTTCCTCCGTTGCTTGTAGTATTTGCCGATATATTTTATTTACCCTTGTGGTCCTGTGAGGCCTTGTTGACTCTGGAACATAGAAGGTGGGATTTTGGGAATGTCCGCGAGTCCCGGGCATAGAATTATCCTTCTAGGTTGGTTATGCTTGCTGAGTAGCTGTGGGCCTGTGCAGGGTCGATAGGTTGATTGTGAGCTGCTGGGCAGATATTGTGTTTGATCATACCATTTTCATGCATATAAAGAGGTTTTATACAGGTTATACTACGGTCTGGGCTTCGGGCCTACTGGCACCATTTTCTAAACCTTGCATGGCCCGGGGGGGCCGTTTTTAATGGAAATGATTTGGAAATTGTTTGATTTAACTTGTGAATATTCTTGGGTTAAATAAAGTAAAATTATGTTTTAAATCATCAGTTTTACGATTAACGCTAGACTCGGTAGGGACGGGGTGCTAGTTGAGTTTTCTTGCTACTTGAGATGTTTTTAGCCTCGGTTGGACCGAGCACCTGAGATGACTTTCTACTGTTTAGACCCGGTTATGCCCGGGCACCCTCGGAGAGGTTTTTGAGATATTTTACTACTACTTTAGTCCTGGACAGGGTCTGGGCATGCATATTCGAGACTGGGTCTCTATCTTGAACCCGGACTTGCTTCCGAACGACATGTTTGATACTGAGTTTTAGTATGGGGTCTGGGACCTCCATGGACCTTGCCATCTGGGCCAGGGGCTGCGGGCTGCATGTGCCGAAGGAAGGGTATACGGTGGAGTAGAGGTATACGGGCAGTGTCCTTCCATGAAACCTCCCTGCTGGGCCGGATCAGCGTCGGAGGAGGTACATACAGAGATACCATTACACTTGAGATCTTTATGCATCATATCATTCATTGTTTGAGGTTCCACCCTTGTTTGTTGTTTGTTGATTGTACGCTCCAGTAGTATGGGATGCCGGAGGGTTTGTTTTCACTTGTTTGTGTTCCTCGGTTGTATGGGCGGCCGGGGGACTGTAGGTAGACTCTTGCTATTTACTTACAGAATTGTTCCCTGTTATGGTTAAGTATGAAATTGGTTACTGCTAGACTATTAGTTTCTGGATTGAGATTGATATGATTAGTTGAGTTTGATTCATGTCTCTGAGCATGCCTATCATTATTCTTTCCCTGTTCTTACACTTGAGGTTACCGTTATACCGTCCATTTCGTAAACTTAATATGTATACACTGCTATTGCAAGGACCCCAGGTGCATTATTTCTTACTTTCACTTGTGCCTATAGTGTATATATTCTGCTTACTAGCCTCACATGTGGTTCTGTTGATTTCCCTCTGGGCTAGTTCCTGTGTACCTTTCGTTGATTTCTGTGACTGCTTGCTTCTATTATGTCTGTTACTACGCTTTTATCTTATATGTGCCCAGTCGTCCTATGATACCTATTGGGTACCGTATGCCTTGCATTTGGTGCTCACCCTACCCCCTGCATCTGTTGATGCAGATCCTAGCGTGGGCCATCGCTGTTAGATCGATGTGATTCATGCTTGGAGATCTATTGGGGACTACTTCAGACTGAGGGTGAGCTTTTTGCGATCGGAGCTTAGCTTTAGTTTATCTTTTGCTTCATGTACTCTATTATCATTCAGATACATCTGTATATATTGTTTTGGATTATTTGCACTCCATGTATGTAGTCTGGCTCTATACTATGATACCAGGTCTTGGGGTTTGGTTTAGTTTCCGTATATGTATATATATATATATATATCCATGTTATCTATTCTCTTTGTCTTGTTCCCTTATTTGTTAGATAGTAGCCTATTACTAACTGTCCTGGCTACGGGGATTGGTTCACCTACCGGGGGTTGTAGGTGCCATCATGACCAAGAAATTACGTCGTGACAACTTGGTATCAGAGCCTTAGGTTCACCGGTGTCATCGTTATAGGAGCCAATGTCTAGTAGAGTCCTGCGGATCGGGGCGGAGACGTTCGTACTCAATCTTTGAGAGGCTACAGTGATATTTTAGGAAATTTAACTCTCTTATTGCTTCTGTGTCGTGCGTGAAACCCTTGAAGTTTCTGGAAATCTCATTTGTTTTACTTCATTCTTCCACAAATGGTTCGTACGAGATCATCGGCATCAAGCGGAGATGAGCCTCCCGCTCCAGCACCAGCTCAAGCACCAGCTCCAGCACCAGCTCCAGCACTAGCTCCAGCGCCAGCTCCAGCACCAGCTCCAGTGCCAGCTCCAGCGCCAGCTCCAGTACCAGCTCCAGTGCCCACTTCTATGCCAGCTTCAGCCGCAGCTCAGTCTCCAGATATTCAGGGGTTACTATTACAGCTTTTGGGTATGATTGGAGAGCGGCCTTCTGAGGTAGCGCAGACATCCGCTCAGGGGGCAGCCCTGGGTGCACAGAGCTCAGGAGTGCAGCCTGCTACTATGGCTCCCCGTGCGTAGGTCTTTCCGGTTCCATCGGTTGCACAGCCTCTTGCTCCTCGCCCAGCTATGACAGAGTCAGAGCAGAAGGCGTTGGGTAGGTTTTTGAGGTTAGCACCTCCGAGGTTCGCTGCTACTTCTGGACAGGATCCACATGACTTTATTACTACTTGTGAGGAGATGTTGCATCATTTGGGTTTGTTGGAGTCTCACGGGATTGGTTATACTACCTATCAGTTGGAGGGCCCAGCGAAGTTATGATGGAGGGCCCAGGTTACTTGTAGACCACCTTCGTCACCTCCTTTGACCTGGTCTGAGTTTTATGAGGCCTTTATGGCCAAGTTCCTACCCCAAAGTGATCGGGAGCGTCGCAGGCAGCAGTTTACACACCTTGTACAGGGGGCTACGACTATCTCGGAGTATGAGACCCATTTTCATCAGCTAGCACCATTCGGAGCTATGATCATTCCTACCGAGGCAGATAGGATTCGCAGATTTGTATGGGGTTTGAGGCCAGAGATCAGGTAGCCAGCTGAGATATTGATTGCCAGTGGTCGGTCATTCCAGGCTATTGTAGACTATGCCCGCACTGTGGAGGACTTACAACGACATGATCAGGGGTCCAGAGATAAGAGGCCTCAGCATCAGGGTGTCTACAGTGGTTCCAGATATGGTGGTAAAGGTCCTGGCCAGTGGAGCCGGAGTTATCAGCCACAGCAGCACCAGGGTCAGTCCAGCCGACCGGTTCAAGCTTCCCTTCATACTTTCGGTAGTACCCAGTTCGAGCAGGGTCAGAGCAGCCATCAGGGCTATGGCGGTTAGTCTTCGAGGGGTACAGTTTCTGGGGCATCAGGTCGTGGTGGTCATGCGGGATCTGCTGGTTCATCTTGATTGAGTAGGCCGTCAGGGGCTTGTTTTACTTGTGGTACGATTGGTCATTTTGCTAGAGATTGCCCTCAGCAGGGTACAGTTCAGTTGGCCGAGCCTTTATGAGCAGTTCAGCCTCCGGCTAAAGGGGGTGGTCGTCAGAGTAGAGGTAGTGCTCCGCGCGACAGAGCAGGTGGTATGGATGGTGGTCGGGCAGGTGGAGGTCGTCGTCAGTTTTACGCGGTCCCTAGGAGACCAGAGGCAGAGGCCTCAGATGCTGTGATTACAGGTATGATTTCTATGTGCCATCAGTCTGCTATGGCTTTATTTGATCTTGGATCCACTTGTTCATATGTATCTGCCTACTTTGTGCCTTGTTTGGGGTTGGCTAGTGAGCCATTATCTGTTCCTATTTCTGTTTCGACCCCAGTAGGAGATTTTTTAGTAGTGGATCGGATTGTTTGATCTTGTATGCTATCTATTGGTGATTCAGAGACTTGGGGTGATTTGATGATTCTTGATATGCTAGATTTTGATGTGATACTGGGCATGGACTGGTTATCCCCTTACCACGTGGTTTTGGATTGTTATGCCAAGACCATTACCATAGCCGTGCCCGGTGTATCCCCGGTTATGTGGAAGGGTTCTGTTAGCCATGAACCATCTGGGATCATCTCTTGTCTTTGAGCTAGGAAGTTGATTTCCCGTGGGTGTTTAGCTTATCTAGCATATGTCCGAGATGTTAGTGCTGACCCTACTTCTCCTGAGTCTGTTCCTGTGGTTAGAGACTTCCTCGATGTGTTTTCTACCAACCTGCCAGGCCTTCCACCTGAGAGAGATATTGATTTCGCTATTGAGTTAGAGCCGGGCACCAGGCCCATTTCTATTTCTCCTTACCGTATGGCTCCTGCTAAGTTGAGGGAGCTTAAGGAGCAGCTCCAGGATCTATTATCTAAGGGGTTTATTAGACCTAGTGTGTCATCTTGGGGTGCTCCTGTTCTCTTCGTGAAGAAGAAGGATGGGTCGATGCGCATGTGTATTGATTATCGGCAACTAAATAGGGTGACAGTGAAGAATAGGTATCCGATGCCGAGGATTGATGATTTGTTTGAACAGCTTCAGGGTTCAGTCATGTTTTTGAAGATTGATTTGAGGTCTGGCTACCATCAGTTGAGGATTAGGGCGGAGGACATCCCTAAGACAGCATTCAGGACACGTTATGGCCATTATGAGTTCCTGGTGATGTCTTTTGGGTTGACTAATGCCCCCGCAGCCTTTATGAACTTGATGCACATGGTTCTTGGCCCGTATTTGGACTCATTTGTGATCATTTTTATAGACGACATCTTAGTGTACTCGCGTAGTAGAGATGAGAATGAGCAGCACTTGAGGGTTATACTCCAGACTTTGAGAGATCATCGGCTTTATGCGAAGTTCTCAAAGTGTGAGTTTTGGCTTGAGTCAGTTGTATTCCTAGGGCACGTGGTGTCTAAGGATGGGATTAGGGTTTATCCGGGAAAGATTTCAGCGGTTTGTGAGTGGCCTAGACCTACTACTGTTACTGAGGTTCGCAGCTTTATTAGGTTAGCAGGTTACTACCGATGGTTCATTGAGGGATTTTCTTCCATATCAGCACCCTTGACTATGCTGACTAGGAAGGATGTCCCATTTCAGTGGTCGGATCAGTGTGAGGATAGCTTCCAGAGGCTTAAGGCCGTATTGACTTCAGCTCCAGTTTTGACTTTGCCGATTGAGGGTCAGAGCTTCTCCGTGTATTGTGATGCTTCTGGGGTTGGTCTTGGTTGTGTGTTGATGCAGCAGGGTCGAGTAATAGCATATGCATCAAGGCAGCTGAAGGTTCACGAGCACAACTACCCCACTCATGACTTAGAGTTGGCAGCGGTAGTTTTCGCGCTCAAGATCTGGAGGCATTACCTGTATGGAGTTCACTGTGAGATCTTCACTGATCACCATAGTCTTCAGTTTATCACGAGTCAGCAAGAGTTGAACTCGAGACAGAGGAGATGGGTCGAGTTACTGAAGGACTATGACTTCACTATTTTGTATCATCCGGGCAAGGCAACCGCGGTAGTGGATGCCTTGAGCCGGAAGGTAGTGAGTATGGGTAGCCTAGCTTCTCTTTCAGTTTCAGAGCGACCATTGGCCTTGGACATCCAGTACTTGGCTAACCGTTTGGTTAGGCTTGACTTGTCGGATCCTATCAGAGTTCTCGCCAGTATTGAGGTTCGTTCTACTTTGATTGATCAGATTCAGAGCCGTCAGTTTGAGGATCAGCAGTTGTGTGACCTTCGTGATCGAGTTGTTCAGGGTGAGACTAGCCAGGCTACTCTAGATTCAAATGGGGTTCTGAGGTTTGATAGTCGCCTTTGTGTTCCGAGGACTAGTGATTTTATTCAGTTGATACTTCATGAGGCACATTGTACTAGATATTCTATTCACCCTGGCACAGCAAAGATGTATAGAGACTTGAGGCAGCTTTACTGGTTGAGTGGTATGA
Organism: Jaltomata sinuosa; assembly: GCA_003996215.1. Taxonomy (NCBI): domain Eukaryota; kingdom Viridiplantae; phylum Streptophyta; class Magnoliopsida; order Solanales; family Solanaceae; genus Jaltomata; species Jaltomata sinuosa. The sequence continues at coordinate 232,109 of QJPP01007303.1, read as the reverse complement.
AACGGGATATAGCGGATTTTGTATCTCGGTGCTTGAATTGCCAGCAGGTTAAGTTTGAGCACATGAGACCTGGTGGTTTGATGCAGCGACTTCCCATTCCTGAGTGGAAGTGGGAAGGGATTACTATGGACTTCGTTGTTGGTTTGCCTCGTACTTCTCATGGGTTTGATTCCATATGGGTGATTGTTGATAGGCTGACTAAGTCAGCACATTTCTTGCCGGTTCATACTTCTTATGGTGCAGAGAGGCTAGCTCAGATCTACCTTCGTGAGATTGTTCGGTTGCATGGGGTCCCAGCTTCTATCATTTTAGACCGCGGCACTCAGTTCACATCTCAGTTCTGGAGGGCTATTCAGCGAGATTTGGGTACAGAGGTTCATCTTAGTACCGGTTTCCACCCTCAGACAGATGGCCAGTCCGAGAGGACCATTCAGATTCTGGAGGAGATGCTTCGGGCCTGTGTTCTTGACTTTGGAGGTTCTTGGGATCAGTTTGTTCCCTTGGCAGAATTTGCTTATAATAACAGCTTCCATTCGAGTATCGGCATGGCACCTTTTGAGGCTTTGTATGGCAGGCATTGCAGATCACCGGTAGGTTAGTTTGATGGTTTTAGTGCTGGGCCACAGAGCACAGATTTGCTTCGAGATTCCTTAGACCGAGTCCAAGTGATTCAGGACAGACTTCAGGCAGCTCAAAGCAGGCAGAAGAGTTATGCTGATCGTAGGCTTCGTGCCTTGGAGTTTAGTGTCGGTGACTTGGTGTTTCTCCGTGTATCTCCCATGAAGGGCGTGATGAGATTTGGTAGGCGGGGCAAGCTTAGCCCCAGGTACATTAGGCCGTTTGAGATTCTTCAGAGGGTTGGTAGCGTTGCCTATCAGGTAGCCTTGCCTCCGATGTTTTCAGCTATAAATCCTGTATTCCATGTTTCGATATTGCGTCGGTATGTCTCAGATGAGTCTCATGTGTTGCAGTGGGATTCAGTTCAGTTGGATGAGGGTTTAGCCTTTGTTGAGGAGCCGGCAGCTATTTTGGCCACAGATGTCAGGAGATTGAGGTCTCGAGAGATCCCGGTTGTTAAGGTTCAGTGGAAGCACCGTCCAGTCGAGGAGGCTACCTGGGAGACCAAGAGAGATATGCGGGATCAGTATCCGCAACTATTTTAGCCTTCAGGTACCCCCTTGACCTTGACTTTCGAGGACGAAAGTCCTTTTTAGTAGTGGATGATGTAATGACCCTTCCGGTTATTTCCACGTATACGTTTTCCTTGAACCGTTAGAGCTTGTTTGTAGCGGCCCCAAGTCATTTAAGGCTTGTCGGGACCGGTAGTTCGGTGCCGGGTCCATTTGTTTGGTCGTATGATAAGTTTTGAAGTCAAGCTAGTCGGCAAAAGTTATCGTAAGTTCCTTTAATAAAATTTCTGAACTTTGGGTAAAATGTCTCTAGGCTTTTCTCCCAATACATAAAGAGTTAGAAGTCCTCCGAAATACCAAATCGAAGGTCTACGAGTCTAGTTTCCAACGCACAAAACCTCACGTACAACTGATCTCGGAATAAAAAGTTATGACTGTTTTACCGCGGACTGTCTGGCAGAAAATGGGTCGCGAACCGGGTCGGGTCAAACTCGATTTAAGCCCCAACTTCACGTGTTAAAACGCCATTTCAGTTCCGAAATAGTGAGAAAACATAAGGGAGGGTTCCAAGAGAGTTCTTGAGTATCGAAATCGTGCGTATTTGAAAATATTTTATTTGAAAGTTGAATTGGGTAAAAAATTATATTATTATTACCTTTTCAAAATATTTTAAAGGTTTATGAAAAATATTTTTGTTACGATATAATTGTATATGTATTTATTTTATAAGATTTTTATACATTGTAATATTTTAATGGAGATAGTAAATTTAGTTATGTTGAAATTTATTATTATAATATAGTAGGTTTTATTCGAAATAATTTTCTATGAATTATGGTATATTTAAAAAGTTATATTTATTATACCACGAATTTATGCAATACCCGAATATTTATATAACGGAGTAGGCGATGAGGTGTTTAATAACCCCCACTTCCACGTGGAAGTGGAGGGGAGGGACACACAATGTGGTAGGCTGCCAAATGTCCCATTCACTTAAATGATTTCAACAAACAATGTTAATTGCTGCCTATTCACTTAAATCATTGAACAAATTGCAATGTCAATTGCTGCCAAACTTTCATAATACTTCTTGGAACATAATTTTGGTGCAAAACTGCCACAGTGTATCATTCATGTGTCACGTTAAAAGTTGATTCCAATAAGCAAGATCTTGATAATTTATTGGATCACCGAAACGAAAATCGATTATCAACGTCAAGTTATTCAAGCCTAATTTCGAGTTCGATTTCATTTTGGAGTTTCTCGGAGCGGTTCGAGCGTGAACATCATCATTCTAGCAGCTTGTCATCGAACGACAGGTAGGTTACGGTTTATTTTCCCTAGACTCCGCATATATGGGATAAAATTGTATTAATGGGCATCCTTGGGTTGGTTTATTAGGTTGGTACCACAGACCTCGACCGCTTTATTCATGTCCGCCTACTTTTGTTCCTCCGTTGCTTGTAGTAATTGCCGATATATTTTATTTACCCTTGTGTTCCTGTGAGGCCTTGTTGACTCTGGAACATAGAAGGTGGGATTTTGGGAATGTCCGCGAGTCCCGGGCATAGAATTATCCTTCTAGGCTGGTTATGCTTGCTGAGTAGCTGTGGGCCTGTGCAGGGTCGATAGGTTGATTGTGAGATGCTGGACAACTATTGTGTTTGATCATACCATTTTCATGCATATAAAGAGGTTTTATACAGTTTTTACTACGGTCTGGGCTTCGGGCCTACTGGCACCATTTTCTAAACCTTGCATGGCCCGGGGGGGCCGTTTTTAATGGAAATGATTTGGAAATTGTTTGATTTAACTTGTGAATATTCTTGGGTTAAATAAAGTAAAATTATGTTTTAAATCATCAGTTTTACGATTAACGCTAGACTCGGTAGGGACGGGGTGCTAGTTGAGTTTTCTTGCTACTTGAGATGTTTTTAGCCTCGGTTGGACCGAGCACCTGAGATGACTTTCTACTGTTTAGACCCGGTTATGCCCGGGCACCCTCGGAGAGGTTTTTGAGATATTTTACTACTACTTTAGTCCTGGACAGGGTCTGGGCATGCATATTCGAGACTGGGTCTCTATCTTGAACCCGGACTTGCTTCCAAACGACATGTTTGATACTGAGTTTTAGTATGGGGTCTGGGACCTCCATGGACCTTGCCATCCGGCTAGGGGCTGCAGGCTGCGTGTGCCGGAGGAAGGGTATACGGTGGAGTAGAGGTATACGGGCAGTGTCCTTCCATGGAACCTCCCTGCTGGGCCGGATCGGTGCCAGAGGAGGTACATACAGAGATACCATTTCACTTGAGATCTTCATGCATCATATCATTCATTGTTTGAGGTTCCACCCTTGTTTGTTGTTTGTTGATTGTACGCTCCGGTAGTATGGGATGCCAGAGGGTTTGTTTTCATTTGTTTGTGTTCCTCGGTTGTATGGGCGGCCGGGGGACTGTAGGTAGACTCTTGCTATTTACTTACAGAATTGTTCCCTGTTATGGTTAAGTATGAAATTGGTTACTTCTAGACTGTTAGTTTCTGGATTGAGATTGATATGATTAGTTGAGTTTGATTCATGTCTCTGAGCATGCCTATCATTATTCTTTCCCTGTTCTTACACTTGAGGTTACCGGTATACCGTCCATTTCGTAAACTTAATATGTATACACTGCTATTGCAAGGACCCCAAGTGCGTTATTTCTTACTTTCACCTGTGCTTATGGTGTGTATATTCTGCTTACTGGCCTCACATGTGGTTCTGTTGATTTCCCTCTGGGCTAGTTCCTGCGTACCTTTCGTTGATTTCTATGACTGCTTGCTTCTATTCTGTCTGTTACTACGCTTTTATCTTATATGTTCCCAGTCGGCCTATGATACCTATGGGGTACCTTATGCCTTGCATTTGGTGCTCACCCTACCCCCTGCATCTGTTGATGCAGTTCCTAGCATGGGCCATCGCCGTTAGATCATTGTGATTCGTGCTTGGAGATCTGTTGGGGACTACTTCAGACTGAGGGTGAGCTCTTGGCGATCGGAGCTTACCTTTCGTTGATTTCTGTGACTGCTTGCTTCTATTCTGTCTGTTACTACGCTTTTATCTTATATGTGCCCAGTCGGCCTATGATACCTACTGGGTACCTTATGCCTTGCATTTGGTGCTCACCCTACCCCCTGCATCTGTTGATGCAGATCCTAGCATGGGCCATCGCCGTTAGATCGCTGTGATTCGTGCTTGGAGATCTGTTGGGGACTACTCAGACTGAGGGTGAGCTCTTGGCGATCGGAGCTTAGCTTTAGTTTATCTTTTGCTTCATTACTCTTTTACCATTCAGAGACATCTGTATATATTGTTTTGGATTATTTGCACTCCATGTATGTAGTTTGGCTCTATACTATGATACCAGGTCTTGGGGTTTGGTTTAGTTTCCGTATATGTATATATATATATATCCTTGTTATCTATTCTCTTTGTCTTGTTCCCTTATTTGTTAGATAGTAGCCCATTACTAACTGTCCTGGGCTACGGGAATTGGTTCACCTACCGGGGGTTGTAGGTGCCATCATGACCAAGAAATCGGGTCGTGACAACTTGGTATCAGAGCCATAGGTTCACCAGTGTCATCGGTATAGGAGCCAATGTCTAGTAGAGTATTGCGGATCAGGGCGAAGACGTCCGTACTCAATCTTTGGGAGGCTACAGTGACATTTTAGGAAATTTGACTCTCTCATTGCTTCTGTGTCGTGCCTGGAACCCTTGAAGTTTCTGGAAATCTCATTTGTTTTACTTCATTCTTCCGCAGATGGTTCGTACGAGATCATCGGCATCACGCAGAGATGAGCCTCCCACTCCAGCACCAGCTCGAGCACCAGCTCCAGAACCAGCTCCAGCACCAGCTCTAGCGCCAGCTCCAGTACCAACTCCAGTGCCCACTTCTGTGCCAGCTTCAGCCACAGCTCAGTCTCCAGATATTCGGGGGTTACTATTACAGCTTTTGGGTATGATTGGAGAGCGGGCTTCTGAGGTAGCGCAGACATCCGCTCAGGGGGCAGCCCTGGGTGCACAGAGCTCTGGAGCGCAGCCTGCTACTATGGCTCCCCGTGCGGAGGTCATTCCGGTTCCATTTGTTGCACAGCCTCTTTCTCCTCGCCCAGCTATGACAGAGTCAGAGCAGAAGGCGTTGGGTAGGTTTTTGAGGTTAGCACCTCCGAGGTTTGCTGGTACTTCTGGACAGGATCCACATGACTTTATTACTACCTGTGAGGAGATGTTGCATCATTTGGGTTTGTTGGAGTCTCACGGGGTTGGTTATACTACCTATCAGTTGGAGGGCCCAGCGAAGTTATGGTGGAGGGCCCAGGTTGCTTGTAGACCATCGTCGTCACCTCCTTTGACCTGGTCTGAGTTTTATGAGGGCTTTATGGCCAAGTTCCTACCCCAGATTGATCGGGAGCGTTACAGGGAGCAGTTTACTCACCTTGTACAGGGGTCTACTACTATCTCGGAGTATGAGACCCGTTTTCATCAGCTAGCACCATTTGGAGCTATGATCATTCCTACCGAGGCAGATAGGATTTGCAGATTTGTATGGGGTTTGAGGCCAGAGATCAGGCAGCCAGCTGAGATATTGATTTCCAGTGGTCGGTCATTCCCGGCTATTGTAGACTATGCCCGCACTGTGGAGGACTTACAGCGACATGATCAGGGGTTCAGAGATAAGAGGCCTCGGCATCAGGGTGTCTACAGTGGTTCTAGATATAGTGGTAGAGGTCCTGGTAAGTGGAGCCGGAGTTATCAGCCACAGCAGCACCAGGGTCAGTCCAGCCGACCGGTTCAGGCTTCCCTTCATACTTTCGGTAGAACCCAGTTCAAGCAGGGTCAGAGCAGCCATCAGGGCTATGGCGGTTAGTCTTCAAGGGGTACAGTTTCTGGGGCATCAGGTCGTGGTGGTCATACGGGATCTGCTAGTTCATCTCGACTGAGTAGGCTGTCAGGGGCTTGTTTTACTTGTGGTGCGATTGGTCATTTTTCTAGAGATTGCCCTCAGCAGGGTAAAGTTCAGTTGGCCGAGCCTTTACGAGTAGTTCAGCCTCCGGCTAAAGGGGGTGGTTCAGAGTAGAGGTAGTGCTCCGCGCGGTAAAGCAGGTGGTAGGGATGGTGGTCGGGCAGGTGGAGGTCGTCGTCAGTTTTACGCGGTCCCTAGGAGACCAGAGGCAGAGGCCTCAGATGCTGTGATTACAGGTATGATTTCTGTGTGCCATCAGTCTGCTATGACTTTATTTGATCCTGGATCCACTTGTTCATATGTATCTGCCTACTTTGTGCCTTGTTTGGGGTTGGCTTGTGAGCCATTATCTGTTCCTATTTCTGTTTCGACCCCAGTAGGAGATTTTTTAGTAGTGGATCGGATTGTGAGATCTTGTATGCTATTGGTGATTCAGAGACATGGGGTGATTTGATGATTCTTGATATGCTAGATTTTGATGGGATACTTGGCATGGACTGGTTATCCCCTCACCGCGTGGTTTTGGATTGTTATGCCAAGACCATTACCATAGCAGTGCCCGGTGTATCCCCGGTTGTGTGGCAGGGTTCTGTTAGCCATGCACAATCTGGGATCATCTCTTGTCTTCGAGCTAGGAAGTTGATTTCCCGTGGGTGTTTAGCTTATCTAGCATATGTCCGAGATGTTAGTGCTGACCCAACTTCTCCTGAGTCTGTTCCTGTGGTTAGAGACTTCCTCGATGTGTTTCCTACCGACCTGCCAGGCCTTCCACCTGAGAGAGATATTGATTTCGCTATTGAGTTAGAGCCGGGCACCAGGCCCATTTCTATTTCTCCTTACCGTATGGCTCCGGCTGATTTGAGGGAGCTTAAGGAGCAGCTCCAATATCTGTTAGCTAAGGGGTTTATTAGACCTAGTGTGTCACCTTGGGGTGCTCCTGTTCTCTTCGTGAAGAAGAAGGATGGGTCGATGCACACGTGTATTGATTATCGGCAACTGAATAGGGTGACAGTGAAGAATAGGTATTTGATGCCGAGGATTGATGATTTGTTTGACCAGCTTCAGGGTTCAGTCATGTTTTCGAAGATTGATTGTTAGTTTCTGGATTGAGATTGATATGATTAGTTGAGTTTTATTCATGTCTCTGAGCATGCCTATCATTACTCTTTCCCTGTTCTTACACTTGAGGTTATCGGTATACCGTCCATTTCGTAAACTTAATATGTATACACTGCTATTGCAAGGACCCCAGGTGCGTTATTTCTTACTTTCACATGTGCCTATGGTGTGTATATTCTGCTTACTGGCCTCACATGTGGTTCTGTTGATTTCCCTCTGGGCTAGTTCCTGTGTACCTTTCGTTGATTTCTGTGATTGCTTGCTTCTATTTTGTCTGTTACTACGCTTTTATCTTATAGTGTGCCCAGTCCGCTATGATACCTACTGGGTCCTTATGCCTTGCATTTGGGCTTCACCCTAAACCCCTGCATCTGTTGATTGCATGGATCTAGCGTGGGCTATCGCCGTTAGACCGCTGTGATTCGTGCTTGGAGATCTGTTGAAGACTACTTCAGGCTGAGGGTGAGCTCTTGGCAATCGGAGCTTAGCTTTAGTTTATCTTTTGCTTCATGTACTCTATTACCATTCAGAGACATCTGTATATATAGTTTTGGTTTATTTGCACTCCATGTATGTAGTTGGCTCTATACTATGATACCAGGTCTTGGGGTTTGGTTTAGTTTCCGCATGTATATATATATATCCCTGTTATCTATTCTCTTCGTCTTGTTCCCTTATTTGTTAGATAGTAGCCCATTACTAACTGTCCTGGGCTACGGGGATTGGTTCACCTACCGGGGGTTGTAGGTGCCATCATGACCAAGAAATCGGGTCGTGACAGCAGAGCCTCGTATCAGTAGAAAAATTAGGTCTAGTGCTCTGCCCAGCAGAGCCTAGCCTAGTATCAATAAAAATATTAAGTCTAGTGCTCTGCCCAGCAGAGCCTACAAAAAAGGGGCCCCTGGAGCCATGCAAGTTTAGGAAAAACCGTCTATAGTGGCTCGCAACCAAAACCGAAGTAAAACATATAGGGAAAACCTCTTTCATGGATGATATGTTGTAACACCCCAGAACTTGATCCAGCTTTAAACTTAAGAAAATCTAAAAATTCTGAACTTTCCTGCAATGATGGGTCCAAACCACGAACCGTGGTTCAACCCATGAGTCATGGAGTGGATCTGTGATTTATGTCTATCAGAATTAGTCTCTAGTCTAAGAACCGCGAGTTAATTCTATGGACTGTAGTTTCGTCTATGACCCATCCTGTCAACTCGTGGAACCAGCCCTAAGGACTAACTGATTCTCAGGAACTACGAGTCAAGATTACGGACCGTGGTTTGAATTACGAGTTCGTCCTGTTGACTCGTGGAACCTGATCAGAAGTTTGCCAAAACCCTTAGAACCATGAATAGGTTTCACGAACTGTAACCTTTTCTATGAGTCTGTCTTATTGACCCATAGAATATCTTCTGCAGGTTAGTCATTGGCCAGGAACCACGAGTGGGAACCATGAGTCGTCGTTCAAACTATGACCCGTAGAACCGACCCGTGATTCCTGAAGCCGACCCCTTTTATCAGCTTTTCTTAATTATTTCCCAGGGGTATTTTAGTTAGTACCCACTCTTTTAACTCCTAAGTGAGGTCATTTTGGCCATTCTTAGCATGATTTCTAACCCTATTAGCCTAAGTCCTTTCTCATTACCTCATTCATTCCCCAAAAAGGAAAAGAACTCTCTCAAGATCAAGGTCTCAAGCTCCAAGTCCAAGTCTCCTAATCTTTTCAATTTCAAGTGGGTTAACTTCAATCAAGATATGTGGGTATTCAACAATGGGTTCCTTTCACCCTTTCCCAAAACCCCAAATTTCAAATTGTTATTTCATGAAATTTCAAATTAGGGTTCTTACCCAAATTCTTATGAGTTTTGCTATAAATTACCTTCTCATAATTTTATTATGAAATTTCGTTAAATTGCATGATTTTGCATGGGTTTTTTTACATATGATTTCCTATTTCATGAATGGAAGGTTAATTATGGTAAATCCTACATGCATGAAGTGATTTAAGAAAATTAGGCAAATTGATAGCATGATTTCATGAATTCCAAGTAAATGCATGCCTAGTTCTATGTTTTATGAAAATATATATATTATTATGAAATTGAACTAAAGCCATGCAAGTTTTCATGTTATTAATTATTATGCAAGACAAGACACCCGATGTGCCATCAATGCTCGTGAATCATTTTTCCTAAAACCAAGGTTCGTGAGTAGTATGAAGATCTGGGGTATGAACATGTTATGAACAAGCTTGACATCTAGATATGTCACATGTATGTGAGCCTTATGTTATATGTTTTGGGAGTAGTATTTAGCATCGAGTGATGAGGGTTCTAGATAACCCAAGTCCAAAACTATGTTACCACCGTAGGTTGCCCTCCGTGGCTTATGAAAGGATCCTTATGAACATGGTTCTAACTTTGGCCAGATAGGACAACCTTTTTCAGTGTGGGTGCATGACACTGGACTCCATGTAACTCAGCATAGTTTAATATCGGTTAAGAGAAACTCCCACGTGAGTATATTAAAGATATGAAGTTATATGATATCATACTTTGAATTTTAACCTTACTTCATGTTTTATGTCTTATATCTTGATAATTCTCTTATGTTATTTCTTTATGAATAAGTTCACCTTATGCATGTTTTAAGCATGTTTTTATCATGATCATCCATATCTCACATACTCGGTACATCCTATAGTATTGACGCTTATTTTGCGCTGCATCCTTTTGAGGATGCAGATTCAGGTGTTTCCCATCAGGCTCGTGGCTAGACGAAGCCGGATATCCAGTCAGCATTGGTGAGTCGTCATGGTTCAAGGGCCAGTTTCCATTCTAGTTGTGTTGTCTATCTTTCCTTTAGATTGTTGAATCAGTTGGGGTCTTCTCCTATTGGATCTATATGTTGATTTAGAGGCTTTCCAGACATAGACAGTGTTCGAGTCTCCTCTTTGGATTGTACTTCCCATTTGACTTGACTATATATATGCTTATGTTTCTAAATTCTCTTATCATACTTCCACTATGCTAAATTGATATACCTAAGTTATGTTATGACCAAGGGTTAGCTCGGGGCACTCGTGGTCCCAGGTCCTGTGTTACGTCTAGGGGGTTATCTTGGGGCGTGACAAACTTGGTATCACAGCCTCAGTTTCAAGAGTCCTAGGATGTCTGAAAGCCGCATCGAGTAGAGTCTCTTCATGTGTGTGAAGCATGCCATACATATGAGAGGGAAGCTATAAGGTGTCTTAGAAAACCTCACTTCTTCCATGATCATATCATACGATAGAGCTTAACTATAATGTTCCTCTAATCCTTACCTTGTACATTTTAGATCATGCCTCGACGTTCTATGCCTTACCGAGCTTCTCGGAATGTCTCTTCTCCAGTTCTGGCCCTCGAGGTTACGAATGAGGAGTTTAGGAATGCCATCCATTTGCTAGCCCAGACTTTGGCCGCTCAGGCCAACCAGACGGATCCTATCCCTATCCACCCTCAAGGTGGGGTAGCGGCCAGAGTTTATGATTTTGTTCGTATGAACCCACCGGAGTTTTGGGGTTCGTAAGTGAATGAGGATCTGCTAAATTTTATTGATGAAGTGAAGAAAATCTTTGATGTGATGCAAGTGGTTGGTGTTGATTGTGTGCAGCTCACGTCCTATCAAATCAAGGATGTAGCTCATGCATAGACCCTCAACAGCCCAAGCATGGTCCACTACCTTAAGAAAATTTATCCCAACTGTAACCAAGTGCTTGGTCGCTACATGGAGTGGTGAAATCAAACCCCCAACAAAGCTCTGAATCCTACCCAATTCTGAAGGCACAGCCTTGGTAGTAAGTCTAACCATCTAATGAAACCTCACTTCATACTCTAACACCGACATACTACCCTGCTGAAGAACTGGAAGCTCAACCCTGGCTGAAGCACCACTCATAGAACTGAGTACTGAAACACCCACCAGAGGACTCAGAGTTTTAGCCATGGTGTCCTGATGAACTGGGTTAGCTATAATTCCAATCACATGCTGGGATGAACCCACACCTCTTATCTGATGTAGCAAACTCTCACTCTGAAGTCCTGGCACTAACGGAAGCACTGAAGCAATAGGCAGGGAAGCCTCGACACCAACTATTGGCGATCTCACCTCAGGCATTTGAGAAGGAATGAAACAACTGAAGTTCAATAGTCAATAGAGCCAGGAACGCATGATAAGGAGCCAAGAAGATGAAACTTTTCCTAATAATGCCCTGTAGCCTCCCGCAGATAGGATACAGATGTCATTGTACCAATCTGTGAGACTCTATGTAGACACTTGCTTCTGTACCACGACACTGGTTAACCTAGAGCTCTAATACCAAGCTGTCATGACCCGATTTCTCAAGTCATGATGGCACCTACAACCTCCCAGTAGGTGAACAAATTCCCATAGCCCGGAACGGTTAGTAATGGGCTACTACCTAACCAATACGCACAATAAATGGAAATAAGTGGAAGCAAAATATAAAGATAAGACAATGCATAAGCAATAACCCAAAATATACATACAAATGATACTACACCAACCCCAAAACTTGGTATCGATAGTACAGAAGCTTCTAATTGAATACAAGTGCTAGAAGTGACAAAATAGATAAGTACACTGTCTCCGAATATACAAAGAGTAACAGTATAAAAGATGAGATGTGGAGTATCCCAAAATGGCTCGCAAACATTCCTATCGGCCGTGCACAGGCTCAAGAGCTCTACAACAGACATAACTAGCCTAAACTAAAAGCTATATGTCCGGGACTCGTGGACATTCCCAAGTAACCCACCATCTATGTTCCAGATTCAATACAAGGCCGCACAGGACCACAAGGGTAATATACGATACTATGGGAATACTACAAACAACGTATGAAATAAGTGGATAGAAAGGCAGACAAGGTCTAGGGTACCAACCTAATACAACTCACCCAAGGATATTAATTAATGCATTTATAGCCTATATACACAGATTCTAGGTAGGGAAAGTCATAACCTACCTGTCCTCTGACAAATAGCTACAGGGATGGTGTCGTCCAGGCTCGAACTGCTTTGAGAAACTGTAAATTATGAAACCACTATCAATACAATAATCTATACGTCAAAATAAGACTAACGATACCCATATTGCTAGAATAATAGTCGGGTTAAAATTTGGGTCAAAAACAGGCCCATGGGCCCCGTGACCCAAAAACTGGAAACGAAAAACACATATGTGTTCCTTACCATCCCAGGAGCACATGCTTAAAATTTGAGCAGAAATTGACAACAATTGGGGATCAAAACAGCCCGCTCAAGCCAAGAATTAAAGATGGAATTTCAAGGAATAAATCCGGAAGTTGGGCAAAAAAGCTTACCACAATGCAAGAAATCACGCCAAGGAGGTAAATTGAGCGAGCTCACGATCATGCAATCACAAATGGGGCAGATTCTACAAGAATCCCAAGCTTTTGAAAATAAGCAACAATGGAGGATTTAAGAAAATAAGAGAAGAAAAAGTTGGGGAAGAAGACTCACCAATTGTTGAGGAAACACGGATAATCGATGAACAACAATTTCCCGAAGCTAGGAACTGATTTGGAGCAATTTAGAGAGTGATTTAGGTGCCTCAGAGTTGAGTGAGTTGAAGGAAATGGCTGGAAAAACGTAGGGGCTCAGCTTAAATAGCTGCTGGAATTTACCCTTCGTGAACGCGGCCACCCCTCCGCAAACGCGATGAACAAAAAGGCCCATGACAGCAACCAGCTGTCAAGGGCAGATTTTTCATACTTTGGGTCCCGGGGAACGTATCTGGGGTCCCACAAACACAAACAACCTGAGCTATTTGAGTAGAAACGATGTTCTAGATCCAATTGAATCAACGAAAATCCCATCGGAAGTCGATTTAACGAAAAGTGGGCCTCGTTCCCAAAACCAACCTTAGACCAACTATTTTCAAAATAGAACCCAATGGCTGAAAACAAGTCTAGAAGCCTCGGGACATGAACTAATGGTCCCTTTAGCCTAAAATCGACGTTCCAGAGCTAATAGCGCTGACGGAATTTTCATTCGATGCCATCTTCTCCAAATGTTGACCAAAGTCAACCAAACAAGCCCAAATGACTTGAAAACACAAAATGAGAGAGAATTCCAAGCTGAAAAGCTCCCGTATCCCGACCAAAGGTCCTACTAGACCAAAGTCCATGCTCCGGAGCTAACGGAACTGTCGGAATTCGATTCTAAGCATGTTCACCAAGCGTTTTGACCAAAGTCAACGATTTTAAAAGCCTAAAGCTCTAAAATACGGAATGGCCAAAAAGACCAAACAAATGGCTCGGCCACCGAACTACCGGTCCCAGCAAGCTATAAATGACTTGGGGACGCTATAGATAAGCTCTAACGGTACAAGAAATATGAACACGTGTAAATGACCAGGAAGGTCATTACATTAACATCCATTCTATTGAATAGAAAAATTAACATTTGTGGCTTCATTATTTCATAGCATCGCACAAATTTTAAATAATTTGATGCAATGGAATTTGAAAGTTAGGGTTGTTCGTATATCAAAAGTACTAGATAAATTCAAACCTGAGATACCGTTTTCAATTGAGTTGATATTACAAGATGCAAAGGTAATTTATTTCAAAAAATCAAAATTCAATAAATTATTCATCTTCTATGTATTACTTTCACTATTTTTAACATTAACTTATTAATCTTGTTTTTTATTATGGTCATAATATAGTTATAATTACTAACTTCAAGTGTCAATTTAGGGCGATCGCATTCATGCCTCAAACGGGAAGTTTGTCATCAAGACCAAGATACAAGAACTTGGGTTATATTGCATGAATTACTTTGTTGTTGCACCAAATTACATGAAATTTAAGACTACAACACACCAACTCAGGCTGACATTTACACAAAAGACAATTGTGGATGAAATAACTGATATTTTATTTGATATGGACATATTTAATTTGCGTCCTTTTGACCAACTAACAAGTCAACATAATGTGGATGAGTCCGAACTAATTGGTAATTTGTAACACTCCGAAATTCAATTCATCTTTTAAAGTTAGAAACTCTAAAAATTCTGAAACTTCCAGGGATCACGAGTCAAGTCCACGAGCCGTGAATAGAATCATGAGTCATGGAAGTGACTCGTAAACCAGTCCTGCAGATCATCCTCAGGTCTGAGAACCACGAGGCAGGTTTACCACCTGTGGATGGTTCCATGAGTCATGGAACCAATCCATGGAACTCAGACTGAGGGTCACCAGTTTTCCCAGGAACCACAAGTGGATTCCACGACTCATAGAAGTTTTTACAGGTCATCCTGTTGAGTTGTGGAAACTCATCCGCAGCTTGGAATTTTGGATCAAGAACCATGATTTCAATCCATGAGTCTTGGTTACTTCTATGATCCGTGGAAAGGACGCGTGGAACCTGAAGCAGAGTTTTTAATCAACTTTTCTCCAAATAAATCCCAGGGGTATTTCTATAATTACCCACCCTTCTAACTCCTAAGTGAGGTTGTTTTAACCATTTTTAGTAGGGTTTTATCCCCTAAATAGCCTAAACCCTTCTCATAATAAGAAATTCCATTCCAAAAGAAGAAAGAACTCCTTCAACCTCCAAGTTTCAAGCTCCGAGATCAAGCCTCCACTTCTTTTCATCTTAAGATCAAGCTAGATTCAATAAGCTATGTGGGTATTCAGTAAGAAAATCCCTTCACCCTTATGCCCAAAGTCCTCAAGTTTTACTTTGATTTATGAATTTATGAAATTAGGGTTCTTACCCAAATTGGGAAAAAAGTATGGGTTTTGTTTTAAAGTATCAATTCATGATTTCCCACTTATTACCCATGTTTTAATTAATATTCCTTGCATAATTTCAAGAGCCCATATGTTTGATGATAATTCTAGCATGATTCTATTGAATTACATGTTTTCAAGTAAAATTGGCACGTTTAGATAACATGGCCACTATTATCATAAAATTGCATGCCTAATTCTTCAAGTTATGAATTAAGAAAGAAAAGTATGTTTTGAATTATGGTTATGCTAAGTTTTAAAGATTTGAAGTATGAATTATATGACATTAGATATGTCTCTATGTTTATGAATGGTTTGGCATCTTGATATGTCTACCTAAGCTATGTGAATTGCATGACATTAGATATGTCCCTATGTTTTATGAAAGATTTGGCTTCTAGATATATCTACCTAAGCTATGTAAATTGCATGGTATTAGATATACCCTTATGCTTTTCAAACAGATTTGACATTAAATATATCACAAGTATAAGTTGAGCTATAAGTATATTTTGGAAGTAGTATTAAGCACCGAGTTAGATTGGGTGAGCATAACCCTTGTATATTCTGGAACTACGTGCCACCGTAGGTTCTTTAAGTCCCTTTTATGGGTATCAGACACCGTGATCACACTAAGTTAAGCCTTTATACC
The DNA here is from genome assembly GCA_003996215.1 of Jaltomata sinuosa. Lineage (NCBI taxonomy): Eukaryota > Viridiplantae > Streptophyta > Magnoliopsida > Solanales > Solanaceae > Jaltomata > Jaltomata sinuosa. Next base: position 216,380 of record QJPP01007303.1, on the reverse strand, counting down.
TTGGCAAGGTATATTGGGTCCTTTCAATGGGATGGATACATCGAATTCCATCTAGCTCACATGGTCTACGTCGATTAAGAGAACCTCCCACACAAACAATTTCAATTATTTAAATGCATTGACTCTTTGCTTTTAGATTTTAGAAATTCTATTATTATTTATGGTTTTCAAGTATATTTTGTCTATGATATTGCATTGAGTCCTTCACATTCTAGCTTTCACAATCATAACATGATTTCAGTTTTAAAGTATGTTTAGCATGTTTACTTTAGATTTTACATATCTCACATACTTAGTACATCCTATAGTACTGACGCATATCTTGCGCTGCATCCTCTTGATGATGCAGATTCAGGTTCGGTCTCTCAGATTCGTGGCTAGAGATTAGTCGGTACCCTAGTTTCGAGTGGTGAGTCCTCATACTTCGAGGACTAGTATTAGTTATCTATCTTTGTGGTTTTTGTTTAGTATTTGGAGTTAGCTGGGGTCTTGTCCCAGCAACTCATTTTTCATTTGAAAGTACCCCAACCAAAGAAGTTTTCACGTAAGACTAAACCAGGGTCAACTTCGAACTATCATATATCCTAGAATATGAAAATCTAAGTGTCCTAGTACTACAAAATTAAAGGTCTTTGAGTCTTCTTTCCAACTCCACTGACCGTACATTAATCTGAGTCTGGAGGAAAAAATTATCAGTGTTTTACTAAAATGTGTTTGTCTGACAAACTGACAGACAGAAACCACGCGAGGAATCCACGGCTCGTGGATCAAACCACGAACCGTAGATTGAACTCGTGGAAATCGGTTTTTTTACCTGGAAACCATGAGGAGGTTCCACAGGTCGTGGAAGTTTCCACGGGTCATGAAACCAACTCGTGAAAATAGTTCAGAAGCTTAAAAGTGGCCTAAAAACTACGAGGATGTTCCAAGGGTCGTGAAGCCAACTCGTGGAAATCATTCCAGAGACCAGAAACATCACCCAAGAACCACGATCCCTTTCCACGAACCGTGATCAATTCTACGGGTCGTGGTTCATGCTCGTGGAACCCAGCGATGAGTTTTTTCAGCAGTTTTTAATTTAACTCCTTAGGGGCATTTTAGACCTTTCATTCTTTTTTTAGCCTCGACTATAATTAGCTCTAGGCTTATTTTTATTAAGTCTAAACCTCCAATCTAGTCAGTTTACTCTCAAGTCAGTTTCAAGAAGAAAAGAACGTTTTTCTCCAAAGTTCAGACCTAGGGCTTCTTCTCCAAAGCTTCAACTTCAGATTTCTCTTCAGGGATTATCATCCACCAGGTATGTGGTATTCAGTAAGGGTTTAGTTCACCCTTATGCCCAAAACCTCAGTCTTCTATTTAGAATTTCATGATGTCAGAAACTGGAGTTCTTACCCAATCATGCTAAATTTTACAGAATTCAGTCCTTATGATTTCTACATGAATTATAGCCTATTTTAGAAGATTTTCTCTATGTTTTCAATGACTTGCAAGATCTTTCACAAGAACTTTAAGAAACCAAGAATCTAGCTTGAAAGGGTAGTATTTTCATGAGAATTGGTTTTCTTCAAAATTCAACCTAGATTTCTAGCATTCAATTTTAAGCATGAAATTAGCTAGTTTTCAGTCTACAGGATGTCTTTAAACTTCTCAAAATTCAGCGCTCTTTTAAGAATCTAGTTCAGTTAGTCAGCATTCAGTCTAAACAAGTTTATGTTTCCTCATGATGATTTTTAAAATTTAGAGTCAATCAAATTTTTTATGTCTTTTAAATATTTTAAATTAATAATTATTGTGATTTATAGTACTTTTTACATCATTTTTAAATAATATATGTTACTTCCTTTATTCCAATTTATGTGACACTCATAAAATTTTGAAAGTCAATCAATTTTCTTATGTCTTTTAAATATTTTAAATTATTAGTTATTATGATTTATTTTTGCGTATTTTTTAAATATATTATAGATTTTAAAAAAAAAGATGAACAAATTAAAATGAAGATCGAGCCCATAAATGAATAAGAAAGCAGCAGAAGCAGACATGTTGACGCCATGCTGCTTGCTTATTCTCCCTTGTTAGATAGTAATATTCTAATAATTGGAATGCCCATAACTTAAAATTTTAATTCCAAAAAAAATCTAATATTATAATTATTTCTAGACAAAAATGTTAATTTACATTAATTATAATAAATACTACTATGATCATTATATTATAAGTGAAAATTCTAACCTTTATTAAATAAATTATTTTCAAAATATTAATTACAAAAAATGTAAATGTATTTTATATTAATTATTGAGTCGGTTCCATAATTCAAGTGAAAACAAGAATACAAAAATACAATTACAAAATTACGAACAACGAACATATTAAATCCATCGCATAACGTTATCTTTTTAACTTTTGAATTGTTTCTATTTTTTTGTATTCCCAACTAATAAATTCACATAACGTTTTCTTTGGCTAATCTCCATAAGTTCTTAATTGCATACGCAAGTTGCCCATCAGTTTTTTTAATTGCGTAAATATATAAATATATATTAATCATGATTTAAATTTACTGTTCATGCACGTATTTAATATTAATTTATTACTCCCTTCCATTTGAATTTATTTGTGTTATTTTGAATTGACACGATTTCAAAAAATTAAACAAACCTTTTGAATCATGTGTTCTCAAATTAAAATATATCAAATGTACAAATATGACATTTAATTTTGTGGTTTTAAACATATTATGTGAAAATGTCACGACCCAATTTCTCAGGTCATGATGACACCTACAACCCCCCAGTAGGCGAACCAATCTCCGTAGCTGAACGGTAGTAATGGGCTACTACCTAACCAAAACGCACAATAAGCAGAAATAAACGGAAGCAGAATGTAAAGGTAGACAAAGCGGAAGCATAACTCAAATATATACATCAAGGAAGCTACATCAACCCCAAGACTTGGTATCGATAGTACAGAAGTTTCTAATAGAGTACAAGTGCTAGAAGTAACAAAATATAATACAATTTGTCTCCGAAAGTACAAGGAGCAACAGTGCCAAAAGATGAGATACGGTCAAGCCCCGACCATCAGGCGCTCACCCTAGTCTTGAATATTCACAATCTGCACGAGTCTCCAATGCGATCAACGGCGAAAGCTCAACTAATATCTACACAGAAAGTGTAGAAGTGTAGTGTGAGTACCAAAACAACGGGTACTCAGTAGGTATCATCGAACGACTGAGCGCATATAAGATATAAAAATAGTAAGTAACATATAGTAAGAAAGCAGTCACTGAAGCAACAAAGGAGGCACAAAGGGCTAGCACAGAGGGTAGACAACCAAAAGTTACAAGTAAAACATGCTAGCACAGAAAATATAATCACACAGAATTACAGGTGAAGAAAAGGAGAACGCACCTGGAGTCCTTGCACAACAATATGAAATCATAACACCAATCCAATCACATGGTAGCATAATCAGGAAATCACCTCACAAGTACAGCCCTAGGATGGAATAACTAACCCATAATAACCGAGATATACCACTCAACTCCCGACACGAAAAGAACCAGCATCTTATACTCTCCTCAGAAGGCCACACAAAATTTCCTCAATAAGATAGGACTCCCTAGCCCTCTCAATAATCAGGATTCCCACAACCGAAGCCTCATCTTTCGATAATCGAGTGCCAAGACAAGCTCTAAGTAAAGACAGGAGTAAGTATAATCTACCTACAATCCCAACGGCCGCCCATACAATCGAGGAAAGCAATCAAGTGAAAACAAACCCTCCGGCCGCCCATATAACCGGAGCGTACACTGAGCACACAGCAAACAAGGGTGGAATCAATGCATGATATGATATGATGTGACAGTAACCGGTATGTTCCCCCTCAGGAACCACGCGGGTCCGTATAGAGGTGGGACCCATGGAAGGCTCTTTCCCATGTACCTCTCCTCTGCCGTACACCCCCCTCCTGGCACGCTGCGTTAGCCCGTAGCCGGTGGCCCAGGAACGACAGGGTTCCATGGAGGTCTACCTCTTGACCACATACAAAAACTCAATCTCAAAATGTGTCCTCCGGAATCATGTCCGGGTTCAAGCCAGTGACTAAGTCTCAAATGTAGCTCAAACTCGAAATCTTGTAGTACATGCCCGGCTTCGACCCGAGTCTAAAACAGTAGTAGTAATATCAAAAGTCCCTCTCACAGGGTGCTCGAGGTATACTAGAGTCCAAATCACTGATAAAAGCCTCAGTAATCCCTCTCCAAGGGTTCCCAGAGTGTAGCCGGGTCTAAAACTGCAGTAAATCAAGTCTAGTGCTCCGCCCTGCAGAGACTAGTATCACTAATAAAATCAAATCTGGTGCTCTGCCCGACAGAGACTAATACCAATAATAAAATCAGTGTTAAAACATCCAAAAATCCCATTTTCTATCATCAACAGTACCAAAAATGGCCCCTCGAGGCCATGCAAGTTTAGGAAAACCGTTTGTAGTGGCTCGCAGCCAAAACTATAGTAAAACATGCAGGGCAAAACCTTTTTCATGGATTATATGCTCGCACACAAATATAAATTAGCCCAGCGGCTCACAATAATTCCTATCAGCCCTGCACAAGCTCAACAGCTACTTAGCAGACATAACCAACCTAAAAGGATAATCTCTATGTCCGGGACTCGCGGAAATTCTCAAAATAATCCACCGTCTATGTTGCAGAGTCAGTACAAGGCCGCACAGGACCACAAGGGTAATATACAATACTACGCAAATACTACAAACAACATATGAAATATATGGACGAATAAGGCAGACAAGGTCTGGGGTACCAACCTATGACAACCCACCCCAGGATGTTAATTAATGCAGTTATAGCCTATATACGCAGAGTCTAGGTAGGGAAAGCCATAACCTACCTGTCGTCCAACGAATAGCTGCGGGGACGGTGTCGTACAGGCTCAAACTGCTTCGAGAAACTCCAAATTGCAAAACCACTATCAACACAATAATCTATACATCAAAACAAGACTAACGATACCCATATTGCTATAATAATAGCCAGGTCGAAATTTGGGTCACAAATGGGCCCGTGGTCCACGTGACCCAAAACCAAAAACAAAAAATAGACATGTATTCCTTGCCATCCTGGGAGCGCATGCCCAAAAATTGAGCGAAAACGGACAACAATTGGGGCTCAAAATATCCCGCTCAAGTCTAGAATTTAAGATGGAATTTCCAAGAAATGAAATGGAAGTTGGGCAAGAATTACCTACCACAATGATGGAATTCCAGCCAAAATGAAGAATTCTTCCCCCTCACGAGCATGCACCAGCTGTAGGGGCAAAATTTACACAAGAATTCTCAAGTTTGGAAGAAGGAAACAAATGGAGGATTTTAGGAAATCCAAGTGAAGAAGAAGCTTACCAAGAGACGAAGGGCAACCAAAAATCCACGAACAATCAACTCCCCAAGGTTAGAATTGTTTTAGAGTAATTTGGTATAGAGGAAATTGAGTTTAGAGTGAGAAAGGTGGGAAGAAGTGGCTGGAAAAATGACTTCCAGCACTTTATAGCTGCTGACCGCAAACCAACGCCATCGCGCAGGAGGGACGCGATCGTGCAGGCATGCGGGCGGGCGCTGGAGCGCTATCGCACAGGCACGGCACCATCGGTGTTGATGGAAAGCACAGGCTAGCGCAATCGCGTTGCCAGGGCGCCATTGGCGCTGAAGGCCCTGCCTGCAATAAAGACCAGCAATGCTTAAAACTCCCATGGGGAATTCCGGGCACAATCGGAACAAGATACTCAAAAACTAATAGTGCTATTAGAGTGGAAACGACGTTGTGGACTCAATGGAATAGACAAAACTTCCATACGTGGTTGTCTTGGAGGAATGTTGACCCAAGTCAACACTTATCACAACCAATCGAACACCCAAAATGAGCCCGGCTCACCCGGGGCCCAAACCAACCATCTACCTAACCCAAACTCGGCATTCCGGAGCTAACGGCGCTGACAGAATTCCCATCCGAGACCGTCTTCTCCGAATGTTGACCAAAGTCAACCAAACCAGCACAACTGGCCTGAAAACACAGAATGAGAGAGAATTCCAAGCTGAAAAGCCCCCAAATCCCGACAAAGGTCCCTATAGACCAAAGTCCACGCTCCGGAGCTAACGGAACTGTTGAAATTCAATTTCGAGCACGTTCACCAAGAATGTTGACTGAAGTCAATGATTTCCAAAGTTAAAAGCTCTAAAATAAGGAATGGCCAAAAAGACCAAGCAAACAGCCCGGGCACTGAACTACCGGTCCCAGCAAGCCATAAATGACTTGGGGCCGCTACAGGCAAGCTCTAACGGTACAAGAAAGGCGAAAACACGTAAATGACCGGAAGGGTCATTACATCATCCACTACTAAAAAGACTTTCATCCCCGAAAGAAGGATAGACTAAATATTAAAAGAATAGCGGAAACACAGCCCGCACTACTCTCTCGGACAACACGGGTAGCCTCCTCGGCCGGACAGCACCCAACAGAATAGGCCCAACGAAGGTAATCAAGCCTAAACTCCTTACTAGCGAAGCTAGATTCCAAACTCAAACTCCAAAACTCAAAGGGTCTGCCAACCCAAACTGAACCTCGAGAACCTCAATCGGAAAGCACCGATAAAACACCAAAACCAGAGAAGCAAGGCGATCAACACACACAGCCCAAATCTTCGAAACCACAACCAAGTTTGCCAGAAAGGCCCACAACCAAAACTCTAACTCATGAACCCGCTGATCTGCAAATCTCTTTTATCCTGAACAGAACCCTTTCACACCATAACCAGAGGTTACATACAAGTCGAACACTCAAACACCATCAAAGCATCAACTGAAACACCGAAAATACACAGCCTTCGCTTATACTCTACCACAAACCAAGTCACCCTTATACTCAAGTTCTACCAAAGTTAAGCTAAAGTCTACTAAATTTTGCCATCCAAGATAACAACCCATAGCAGGTCCTCGAAAAATGTAGTCACCTGACCCGACTGGTCATCAAGCAACGGAAGAACACTTTTGTCAATACCAAACTCGCTAACTGAACCCAACTGATCAACCTATCTGAATTCGACTGAAATCCGCACACCAAAGTTAGGAGAGGTATGTATGAATACCTTGTGCTGACGGAGAGACTTCAGAACTGAAGAACAAACCCAACCGCTGCACCATGCCGAGTCTGAGTAAAATGGAAGCGAATGAACCAGGGCAACTTGCCCAACAGACAAAAACCAAAACCAATCTCTGCAAGAAGTGTGGTAAGCCTACCACGAAGCTCGAAATCACCGACTAAGCTCCAAACTCTGAGAGTATCACTGCAACTCCGAGCACTCGAACACCATTCTGAGTTGAAGTCGTCTTACCAAGCTCTCTTCGGGCAGGAGTCCACCATGCCATTAGCACCAAGTCAAAACACCTCAAAGGCAAAGGAAACAAGTGCATGGGGTTCAAGGTTACCATCTAGCCATAGAAAATTTTGCATATACCTTCAACTCATTCCTTTGGCTCGAATCAACCGATCTATCGGATCTGCACACAACCAACCATTTCAAAGCATATATCATACCGAACTGCTAGTCCATACTGGCTGAGTCTAACCAACACTGGAACCCCACATAAACAACAACTCTGGAAGAATCAACTAAATAATCTTTCAAATCCTCGGCAAACGAATGGCGATTACCAGTCTCTACGTATCATCAGAACTCAAAATAGCCTCGCTAGTCTCAACCCGCATAAGCTGACCACATAAAGCATACACCACCGCTGAAGATTGAACTTATGCCGTTGAGTTTGTCCAACCATGGTAGAAGGACCTCATACTAACAGGAACACTGCTGAAATCTGGAATATCCAATTTAAAACAGAGCTTAGCCAAGGACTAGGTGTCCAAGGCCAATAGCCACATTCGAAACTGAAGTAAAGAAGCTAAGTTGCCTTACCCACTGCCTCCCGGTGCTAGGATGCTGCAACCAAATTGAAACTGCCACGAACCATCCGATGAAACCTTTCAAGCCATGATTCTGAACCCCAACTTTCAAAACCGCCAACCAAAGCCTTGGTCGAACCCGTATGGTGCCAATGAACCTTTAGGAACCCAGGCCAACAAGGCTTGAATATGCAAGTTGCCAACACCGCCGATGCTACCAAAACACAAACCAGCCGATGGAAAACCCACTGCAATGTATAGACGGTTGAATCAAATCACCAATACATAATCCCAAAGCAAACCTTCATCGCCACCTCAGTCAACTACAAAGACACATAAACACAAACAAGGAGTCATCTAACTCCTTCTTCAACTAAACAAAATCCTTCCGTAGCATATACAGAACCTTACAATTTCTTTCTCAAGGATAAAAATCTGGAGCCACTACCTTAGCTACCAAACTTATATTGTCAATACTCAACAAGGCAAGAGAGAGAGGGGCCATATGCCCAACTCGCCCAATATGCTATAAATACAACCCAACCACGAGGTTACGATCAACACTTAGTCGGAAGTGCCAAAGTCAAAACCCAATCACAATGTCAACATTAAGAGCTCATCCCGAGAACTACGATCAGGATTCGTTCCAACTAGAATTGGGGATACAACAAAACACCCAACGGACTAGGAACTAGAGGAGATTATGGGAACAAACCAAATACCTGCCAACCTCCTAAACTAATCAAACAAAGAGGGTCGAATCTGAACACTCGACAGGCCAAACCAATCTATGCACACTTGCATAACCAATATTTTCCAAATAAGGAAAAATCTCAACTCTGGCTACATCGAACCATCACACGGATCTCTAGCCACTCTAGATAACAACCTAGGCAACAACCATCTAGGACCGCTAGAAAGGAAGATCCAAAGCAAGCCTAGAACCATAACAAACAGGAACAAACCCAACCAGAAATAGACCAACCAGAACTACCCACGAGCTATGACTCCGGGTAAAACATCTCACAAGGCTAACTCACCCCCATCCGCTACTAAAGAATAAACTACCAATAAAACAATACATCGATACTACAATTTAGGTAGCCAAACAACTAAACGAGTAGCAGGTAGGCATATAAGCAAATAAATGATAGAAAGGAAAGAATCGCAATGTGAGCAGGACTAACACAAGTCAAAGGTAGCAAAGGCCTGACCTGGAGCAATGATGTCAGGAACCTCCACCTCTGGCCCACTAAGAGGAGCATCAAATATTTCCAAAATCATAACAACCAGGCTGACCAGGTACTGAAACACTCACCGGAGGTCTTAGAGTCCTAGCCACAGTGTCCTGAAGGCCCAATCGACCCTTACCAGTGACAAGCTCTATAAAGGTGACCAATATTTCTATAATCATAACAACCAGGCTGACCAGGATACACAATCGTGGGGAAAATCCTAGCAAAGTGTCCATGCTCACCACACCAAAAATAGCCTCTACCATATGAAGTCCAACGGAAAGATCTCACTGAACCTGATCGGCCACCATGGCCTATACCCTTTGAAGGCAAACCCTGAAGGTATGATCTGTGCCCTGCTTGCTCTGCTCAATATGTCCTACACAACCACTTTCTGGAACCCATGGAGAAACTGACACCGACCTGGTATATGAGAAGCAGTGGAACCTATCTCTGGTAGAAAATCCCCTACCTCGAGTCTGAGAACCTCGAGAACTATCCTGGCGACGACGCTTCCGAGCACCACCTCCATACGCCTTACAGCACAAACCCTTAATAGCCCAAGCATGGTCAACTACCTGAAGGAGAGTCATCCCAACTGTAACCAAATGCTCGGTTGCTGAACGGAGCGGTGAAATCAAACCTTCCACAAAACTCTGAACCCTCTCAAGCTCCGAAGGTACAACCCTAGCAGTACACCTAACCATGTTATGAAATCTCGCCTTGTACTCTAATACTGACAGACAACCCTGCTGAAGAACTGGAAGCTTAACCCTAACTGAAGCACCACTCATAGAGCCAGGTACTGATACACTCACCGGAGGTCTTAGAATCCTAGCCACAGTGTCCTGAAGAACTGGGGTCGCTACAAATCCAATCAGAGGTTGGGCTAGCCCCGCACCCCCTACCTGAGGCAGTAAACTCTCACTCTGAAGTCCTGGCACTGACAAAAGCACTGAAGAATCTGGCACAGAAGCCTCGACACCAATCGTTGTCAAACTCGTCTTAGACATCTTGGAATGAATAAACAACTAAAGTTTTAGAAGTCAATAAAGTCTGGAGCGCACAATAAGAAGCCAAGAAGATGAAACTTTTCCTAAAAATGTCATGTAGCCTCCCGCAGATAGGATACGGATGTCATCGTACCGATCTACGAGACTATACTTAGACACTTACTTCTGTACCATGACACTAGTGAACCTAGAGCTCTGATACCAAGCTGTCACGACCCAATTTCTCAGGTCAGGATGGCACCTACAACCCCTCAGTAGGCGAACTAATCCTCGTAGCCCAGAACAGTAGTAATGGGCTACTACCTAACCAAAATGCACAATAAGTAGAAATAAGCGGAATCAGAATGTAAAGGTAGACAAAGCGGAAGCAAAACTCGAATATATACATGAAGGAAGCTACACCAACCCCAAGACTTGGTATCAATAGTATAGAAGCTTCTAATAGAGTACAAGTGCTAAAAGTAACAAAATACAATACAATTTGTCTCTGAAAGTAAAAGGAGCAACAGTGCCAAAAGATGAGATACGGTCAAGCCCTGACCATCAGGCGCTCATCCTAGTCTCGAATATCCACAATCTGCATGAGTCTCCAATGCGATCAATAGTGAAAGCTCAACTTATATCTGCACAGAAATTGTAGAAGTGTAGTATGAGCACCAAAACAACAGGTACTCAATAGGTATCATCGGTCGACTGAGCGCATATAAGATATAAAAACAGTAAGTAATAGATAGAAAGAAAGCAGTCACTGAAGCAATAAAGGAGGCACAAAGGGCTAGCACAGAGGGTAGACAACCAAAAGTTACAAGTAAAACATGCTAGCACAGAAAATATAATCACACAGAATCACAGGTGAAGAAAATAAGAACGCACCTAGAGTCTTTGCACAACAATATAAGTAAGTAAAGAGATAGAGAGAGTTTGAGAAAATGGTGGTATACCGGTAACCTCAACTAGAAGGAAAAGACGGAAAGTAGTCTAACATACTCAAAATGGAATCAACAAGTATAAGGAAATCATAACACCAATCCAATCACATAGTAGCATAATCAGGAAATCATCTCACAAGTACAACCCTAGGATAGAATAACTAACCCACAATAACCGAGATATACCACTCAACTCCCGACAAGAAAAGAACCAGGATCTTATATTCTCCTAAGAAGGCCACACAAAAGTGCCTCAATAAGATAGGACTCCCTAGCCCTCTCAATAATCAGGATTCCTAAAACTGAAGCGTCAACAGGCTAACCATCACTAATCCTTCGATAACCGAGTGCCAAGACAAGCTCTAAATAAAGACAGGAGTAAGTATAACCTACCTACAATCCCAACGCCTGCCCATACAACCGAGGAACGCAATTAAGTGAAAATAAACCCTCCGGCCGCCCATACAACTGAGCACACAGCAAATAAGGGTGGAATCAATGCATGATATGATATGATGTGATAGTAACCAGTATGTTCCCCCTCAGGAACCCACAGGTCCATATAGAGGCATGACCCATAGAAGGCCTTTTCCCGTGTACCTCTCCTCCGCCGTACACCCCCCTCCTAGCACGCTGCATCGGCCCGTAGCTGGAGGCCCAGGAACGATAGGGGTCCATGGTGGTCTACATCTCAACCACATACAAAAAGTCAATCTCAAAATGTGTCCTACAGAATCAAGTTTGGGTTCAAGTCAGTGGCTAAGTATCAAATGTAGCTCAAACTCAAAATCTCGTAGTACATGCCCAGCTTCAACCCGGGTCTACAAAAGTAGTATTAATCTCAAAAGACCCTCTCACAGGGTGCCCGAGGAATACTCGGGTCTAAATCAGTGATAAAAGCCTCAGTAATCCCTCTCCAAGAGTGCCCGGAGTATGGGCTGGTCTAAAACTGCAGTAAATCAAGTCTAGTGCTCTGCCCCGCAGAGACTAGTATCAGTAATAAAATCAAGTCTGGTGCTCTGCCCGGCAGAGACTAATACCAATAATAAAATTAGTGCAAAAACATCTAAAAATCCCTTTTCTATCATCAACCGTACCAAAAATGAGCCCCCGGGGCCATGCAAGTTTAGGAAAACCATTTGTAGTGGCTCGCAACCAAAACTGTAGTAAAACATGCAGGGGAAAACCTTTTTCATGGATTATATGCTCACACACAAATATAAATTCCAGCGGCTCACAACAATTCCTATCAGCCTTGCACAGGCTCAGCAGCTACTCAGCAGATATAACCAGCCTAAAAGGATAATATCTATGTTCGGGACTCGCAGACATTCCCCAAATCACCCATCATCTATGTTCCAGAGTCAATACAAGGTCGTACAGGACCATAAGGGTAATATACAATACTACGTGAATACTACAAACAATGTATGAAATAAATGGACGAACAAGGCAGACAATGTATGGGGTACCAACCTATAACAACCCACCCAAGGATGTTAATTAATGTAGTTATAGCCTATATACACAGAGTGTAGGTAGGGAAAGCCATAACCTACCTATCGTTCGATGAATAGCTGCGGGGACAGCGTCGTCCGGGCTCAAACTGCTCCGTGAAATTCCAATTCGCGAAACTAATATCAAAACAGTATTCTATGCATCAAAACAAGACTAACAGTACCCATAATTCCATAAGCACAACTTGGTCAAAATCCAGGTCACAAATGGGATCGTGGGCCCTGCAACCCGAAACCAGAAACAAAAAACACACTTGTGTTCCTTCCTATCCCGGGAGCACATGCCCAAAAATTAAGTGAAAACGGACAACAAATGGGGCTCCAAAAAGCCCGCACAAGTCAAGAATTTAAGATGGAATTTCCAAGAAATGAAACGGAAGTTGGGCAAGAATTACCTACCACAATGATGGAATTCCGGCCAAAACGAAGAATTTTTCCCCCTCACGAGCATGCACTAGCTGCAGGGGCAGAATTTACATAAGAATTCTCAAGCTTGGAAGAAGGCAACAAATGGAGGAATTTAGAAAATCCAAGTGAAGAAGAATCTTTCCAAGAGACGAAGGGCAACGAAAAATCCACGAACAATCAACTCACAAGGTTTAGAATTGTTTTAGAGGAAATTGAGTTTAGAGTGAGAAAGGATGGAAGAAGTGGCTGGAAAAATGACTTCCAGTACTTTATAGCTGCTGACTGCAGACCAGCGCCATCGGCGCTAAAGGAGCGCCATCGCACAGGAGGGAGGCAGGCGCCTAAGCTATTGCGCTGGAGGGACGCGATCGCGCAGGCACGCAGGCGGGCACTGGAGCACTATCGCGCAGGCACGGCTCCATCGATGCTGATGACACGCACAGGATAGCGCGATCACGCTGCCTGGGCGCCATTGGCACTGAAGGCCCTGACTGCAATAAAAATCAGCAAAGCTTAAAACTCCCATGGGGAATTCCTGGAACAATCGGAGTCCGATACTCAAAAACCAATAGTGCTATTAGAGTGGAAATGATGTTCTAGACTCAATGGAATTGAAGAAACATCCATATGAGGTCGTCTCAGAGGAATGTTGACCCAAGTCAACACTTATCATAACCAACCGAACACCAAAAATGAGCCCAGCTCACCCGGGGCCCGAACCAACAACCTACTTAACCCAAACCCGGCATTCCGAAGCTAACGGCGCTGACGGAATTCCCATCTGAGGCCGTTGATAACGCCCAAACTACACCTCAAATTAACGAAGCGTAAGCGGTCGTAGTCAAATATAGAACCCAACTAGGTTGGGGTCGAATCCCACAGAGAATATGGTGAGAATTAAGTCTTTAGTGAATTAAGTGACTAGTCGTCAATAGTTTCCGGTAAAAAGGGGGGGTTTTGTGTGATCAAATTGTAAACAAAACAAGCAATAATGTATGAGAAATATTCAGTAGGAGAATGAACTAGGGAAGTGTTTACCATGGCGTTGGTAACAATGTCAATTCTAGGCTTAATCGGGTTCTTTTTATATGCGTGTCACGATGTGATTAAATTAATGGTATCGTCTAAACGTTTCTCAACCAAATAGACGAATTTCCTTTTATCTTCTCTCGATCTCAAAAAGGTGTGCTTTTTAGATTTCAATCCTAAACATCAAGTAGATTAATCTAGTTACAGCATTAATCATTAAGACGAGAGTTGGTAGTCTCGAATCCTTGTCGTTAATCAAGTTTCCCGGTTTTAATCTCTTTACTCAAGCAAATTAAACCTAGGCATGTTCTAATGTTTGCAACCACTAGAAAACGTTACACAATGTATGATTAACAACGTGACAACATATATATTGAACCCGACGCTACCCGGAATCTATCTTGCTACGTTCCATGGCTCCCATGGCTCCCACAACCCTAGTTGTGGGAGTTTAGTTAATCATGCTATAAAGAAAAGAGAAGAGAATTGTATTCATAATAAAGAGAAGGGATTCTTACAATATAATGAGAACAATCTTCAATAATCCAAGAACACGAAAAACCAAGATCCCAAGAACAATTCAAGAACACGAATTCAAGAAGAGAAAAACGTGTTTCTTGCTCTCAAAGTTTCGCTCAAATCTCTCCTAAAATTATTGTAAAAACGTGATTTGCATAATGAATAAAATAAACCTAACATAGGGTATTTATAGGAGTCTAGGAAACACAATCCCAAACGCATTAGGAATCCGAGAAACCAAATCCCAAACACGGTAGGAATCCTAATCGCGGGCTGCCTTGGTGCGACACTGCTTTGGTGTGACGGTTAATCGCGGGCTGCCTTGGTGCGACACTGCTTTGGTGTGACGGTTTGGGTGACGGACCGTCACCACCTTGTTGGCTTGGGCTTGACGGTCCGTCACGAGCTTGACGGTCCGTCACTCTTATCCAGAATGCTCTTTTTGCTCGTATTTCCTTCCGTTTCCATGTTTGTCCCTATTTCCTGAAAACATAACATAAAACCATCAAAAACGACAATGGTTGCTTGAAAACGCACGATTGTTCTTAGTTAAAAGGAGTCGAAAGTGTCGTAAAATGGCGGCACATCAGCCGTATTCTCTGAATGTTGACCAAAGTTAACCAAACCAGCCCAACTGGCATGAAAACATAGAATGAGAGAGAATTCCAAGCAGAAAAGCCCCCAGATCCCGACCAAAGGTCTCTCTAGACCAAAGTCCATGCTTCGGAGCTAACGAAACTGTCAAAATTTGATTTTGAGCACGTTCACCAAAAATGTTGACTTAAGTCAATGATTTCCAAAGTTAAAAGTTCTAAAACAAGGAATGGCCAAAAAGACCAAGCAAATGGCCCAGGCACCGAACTACCAGTCCAGCAAGCCATAAATAACTTAGGGCCGCTACAGGCAAGCTCTAACGGCACAAGAAAGGTGAAAACACGTAAATGACCGAAAGAGTTATTACACAAAAGTTTGAATTAAAAATTTGTTAAAAAGATAAACAGGCATTCTTTTAGAAATGGACTAAAAAAAGTAAGCCAAACATAATTAAATGGATCAAGGCTTTTTTGTTTTTCCAATGTAAAATTATAAATAAAAAAAAAGAATTGAATTGGTAAAAGTTCAACTGGAGTATTCTAAAAATAAAACTATAACTGACCATATCCATATAAAATATAAATAATATTTTAAATTATATTTTAAAAAAAGTTGTATACTAATAATATTACTTTAATATGCTTAAATAAATAAGTTAATGATTTTCTATAATTAAATTTTAAAAATAGTGACAAGTTAAAAATTTATATTAGCTACTTTTAATTTATAACGCAAATAACTTTTTAAACCTCCACGCATCGCGCGGGTACAAAAATTAGTATTTTTAAAAACTAATTTAGTGTACGTGCATTGCACATGTATATAACGTCAATTAATAAAAATATAAAAAAAAAAGTATCAAGAAAAATAATTACGTAATTGTTATGTCTAATGTGAAATATAATATTAAATAATAATAAAAATGAATGACTTTTTATTAAGATCCTTCGTATGTTTCGAATGATATGAAGTTTTCTTTCTCTCAACAACTATTCCTTACCAATAAAAGTATATAAATAAGAAATTAGCTTATATAAAAAAAAATATGAAAGGTAGTCATGTTATATAATCTAAATAAGAAAAAATTTAATATAAGGTAAAATCTTAATTAATTTTAATCTTTTAAATATTAAGACTTTTTACATTTTTACTAATTAACAAGTGAAACACCTTTGATACTACCAAGGGTATTTTCGTCAATACAATTGATGTAGTGGAACTACATGTGTCAACAATTTGTTTTCACTTTATTGGTGTCATCACACGTGTTCCCAAGCATGCACTCTCTTTATTTCTACTTTTAATTGTGTACACGTGTTCCCAAGCATGCACTCTCTTTATTTCTACTTTTAATTGTGTACACGTGTTTCTTTCAGCTGATTTTTGCATTCTTCATTCTACTTGTAATCAGATTTTGGTACTGTATTTCTTCTGCCGATTTTCTATGCTGGCTTTTCCTACACACTGGTGGGTTCTCCTCTTCCTCCTCATATCTTTGTGCTCAATTTTTTGTTTTTAATTTGTTGTTGTCAATCTACTAATTTTCTTTTTGAATTTTATTGCAGATTTTTTAGTTTCCTCAGGGGAATGGATATCTTTTTTCTGTTTTGAGGTATGATCTTCTCTAATTTCCATCATATCGTTCACTGCGCTGCATTTGTAAGCGCTATGGCTTGAGTTTTTAAAAAAATTGAAAGTTGATTTACATAGGTCGACGCTAGAAAAATTAGCTAATGGAGTATCAGTATTGTTATTTTTTGGAAATTTTTCTCTTTTCTTCCTTTCTTGCACTGATTGTATACCCATTACTTCTGAATTCCTTTGAATGTTTGGAAATTTTAGCTTCTATTTAGTTCTTCAATTTTTTCACATAATCTCTTGCTAAATATATTTTACATGCATGTCATTGATTATGTCTGATCTGCACATGTATGTCTATGCCTTTTCCCCTTTTTCTTTATAATTTTCTCTTTGATTTTGCAATAGGTTTATTTAATTCAAGTTATCTTTGTTTCAGATAACTCCCGCCTCTATAATGCACTTCATATATGGTTATTTCATTAATTGTTTTCAATATATGTGAAAAAGAAAGAAATCAAAAGACTTATTCCTTTATCAATAAACTTGGGGAAGATCCAAAGAGCATTCCACACAATCTTATGGCTTACATTCAGCAAGTAGTTGATAGATTTCAAGAGTTGAATGTATATGACAACGACTACCCTACACCTGATGATACCGCGGTAATGTTGACTGATTTTTTTGTGACTATAGCTTCTTTTGTATGAAAAATAAAAAAAAGAAATTTGAAAGACTCAAATTAACCGCCTGACTAGCTTTCACATGGAAGCAATAGAAAACGAGGAGTGAAAATCTGTTGGCACTTTTTAGAGAATGGGGTGGTGATTCAATGAGAATTTCTTTGGTTAGAAGCTCAAGTGATTTTGAAAAGGTATATTAAATTCTTTTTCAATTAGCTCAAGTTATTTTGGGCAAAGTGCTACTACAATTACCTGGTGTACTACTTCAGATTCAAAATTTTGAATTTTACTGCTCATTAGCTTCTGCTATGTTATATTACTGTCTATATGAAGATAACTGAAGGTTACCTTACGTTACTCTTTAATTCTGTTTTTACTTTCTAAAGGCAGTATATGCTTTTTCATATTCAGTTGTTGCTTTCTTTTTTGTTTGATGCACATAAAAATTAGTACTGTTCTTTTAAGAATTTTTTAATTGAATTTTGAATTTTGATTTAGTTTTGAAGAGTTAATTTAGCTGTTATACTGCTTGATAAGAAATACTTTATGTATACTTTTAATTCTATTTATGAAAGGTACACTGTGAGTCCATATAAAAGCTTACTTCTCATAAGAAAATCAGAAAAACAGCTTAATAACACATCTCCTCCCTTTGCTTGATTATGTAGAAGCAGCTATAGATAGAAAAAAAGCTACCTTCAAACGTAGAACAAAAAATTATGTCATCTTGGATTATTCTTTGATCCACCATAAGTAACTTTTTTCTTCAATTCTTTCAGTATATGTATATCCCTCCTTGTTGAAATAGTTTAATTTTTTTTGCTATACTGACACATAAACTGAGAAAACATGTCAAATCAACTGCAGATAAGTCAACAATGTTGAGTAAAGTGGAGGTGAAAAAAACACAAGAAGCTTGAATAAATATGGTACTCTTTAATTTCAATTTGTTCCAAGAATTTTATGGAACTGTTAATTTCATGTACCAGGTCCCAAGATCATGGTTTGCGGTTGGAAACCTATTCATAGTACTTGAAGAATGGGGTCGTGACCCAAGAGAAGTTTCTTCTGTTACAGCTTGTAAAGGTATGTCAAATATTTTTTGCATTAACTTAGAGTTTTTTGGACAAAGTGATGCTACAGTTACCTGTTGTCCTGATTCAAAGTTTTGCAAATTTTCAGCTCATTAAGTTCAAATTACAGCCCAAAAAAGAGTTCCACGCTTCTTTCAGATGTTTACGGGCACTATTAATGCTGAGATAAATGATGTTGGCAAAATGGTTAGCTACCACTCATTCTCGATACTTATATATTTAGTTGTTTAGTTTGATTTAATGACTAGAACTAGTAGTCACTTATTGGTGATGTTTCTTGGCTGAAAAATACAATCTGCAATTGAGGTAGTTAAGAGTTGAACTTATTTGCTGAAATGAATGAGTGTTACTAACCATTTTGTGGGTTAAATTGCATTCTGAAAAAAAATAATCCAAGAACACTTTGATCTTTCTTAGAAGTGCAGTAATTTGGCATATGTTGTTAGCTTGCGATGGTTTATTTGTGATCGTCTATGGAGAGAAGGATGCTTCACTTTTCCAAGTTAGTTTTCATGTCATCTAATTTGTCATTTGGATTCTCATCCCCACAGTTCACCCCACACCTAATAATAATAAGGGTAGCCCGGTGGACTGAAACTCCTGTTATGCACAGAGTCCAAGAAAGAGCTGGAGCAAATTAATATATTGTACGCAGCCTTACTCTGCATTTATGCATTCCTGTAATAGGAAGAAAATTATAGCTACTACGATCCAGATTTTATACACTTGTAGAATCACCTCATGTGTTAGTAAGGCCACCAACATAAACAATCAATCCCACAGTTTTGATCTTTCTAGCAAATGCGATGGTGTAACATTGTTCTACAAATATACATTGTGGAGTATATTATGTTAATATTAATATCTAATTTGATGATACTGTTTCCTTTTTAAACTCCTCGTGAAACAAAAAAGAGAGATTAACTTCCTGAAAAGTCGGATCTCTTTTGTGCAACAACATTGCAAAAATGCCCGTGCTGAGCACGGACACGGGACATCTAGTAGTTAAATAAACAATAGTTTAACAACTAAAGTTTTATTGATTTCAAATTCTGAATAAATATTTTTTAAAATTACATAAATATGGAGTAATAATTAATGTTTTTGAGATGTACATAATAATTAAAGGAAAAACTTATACTAAATCTTTGAATATGAGGAAAGTTAATAATATTTAACTAACTAAACAAAAGGATTGTAATTTACTTTTATTTCTATGTTTAGTCACTTGGTTTATATAAATTGTACCTCTGATGACATGAAATTGAAGAGATATATTGAAATTTGGTTTTTATTGTAAATTTAGCCAATTTTTGTAATGACCTTTCCGGTCATTTTTGTATTTTCACTTTCTTGGTACTCTTAGAGCTTACTTATAGCGGTCTCAAGTTATTTATAACTTGCTGGGATTGGTGGTTCGGTACCTGGATCGTTTGTTTGGTTTTTATGACCTTGTCCCTATTTTAGAGCTTTAACTTAGGAAATTATTGACTTTATTCAACATTTTTAGCAGACGTGCTCAGAATCAAATTCTGACAATTCCATTAGCTCTGAAGTGTGGATTTTGGTCAAGTTGGAACCTTAGTTGGGATCTCAGAGCTTTTGAAATGGTTTTATCTCACTTTCTGAGATTTCATGTCAGTTGGAGTTGGAAGTTTGACTTTGGTCAACATTCAGAGAAGACTGCCTCGGATGGAAATTCCATCAGTGCGGTGAACTCTGAAATATCGACTTTGGGTTAGAGGGACCTTTGGTTAAGGTCCCGAGGCTTCCGGACTCATTTTGGGCAATTGGGTTCCGTTTTGGTGAAGTTGGTCCTTTTGGGCGTGTGGCCCACTTTTCATTAAATCGACCTCGTTTTGGAAATTTATTGATTCTGTTGAGTCCAAAATGTCATTTCTTGTAGGGAAGCATAGTTTGTTTTCGTATGCGGATCCCCGGATGATCCTTAGGGGTGTGAGCAGAGGAATTTTGAGTTGAGTTTTAGCTGGTTCTGGTATGGCACAGCTGTGATGCATTGGCCGAACCTCTGCACCCGCACCTGTGCTCTAGGTGCCGCACCTGCAGTCCTGGTGGCATCAGCGGGGGGCGCACCTGCGCTCCTTCTCCCGCCCCTGCGGTGTTGCCCCTGCGGCATTTGGACCGCACCTGCGGGGTTGGAGGTTTCGTTGACCTACGCCCCTGTGGTGGTCTGGGAACCACTGTGGCGATGCACCTACGTCATTATGATCGCAGGTTTGCCGATCGCTGGCAGTTTAAATGGGTCATCTCCCTCATTATTTCTAAGCTTCAACATCTTTTTCCACCATTTCTCTAGAGATTTAAGCTCAATTCTAAGTGTGGGTTCATCTTAGAGTGCTTGCGTGACCATTTCCTTGTCCGTGGTCGGCTTCTCATCTTTGAATTGTAAGTTTCTAACCCTTAATTTCGTCAAATTTTTCATTTGATTCTTAGTTTTGTTCTTGGGATTTTGGGGGCTATTTTAGGCCCTTTTCTTACCCAAATTATGCTCAATTTCTGAGCATGTGTTCTTTGCAGCATTGGAAACCTCGTGGTAATTTCCAATTTTAATTTCAGATTACGGGGCCCACGAGCCTATCTTTGATCCGGATTTTGATCCAGCTAAATTTTTAGCATTATGGGTATCGTTAGCTTTGTATTGATGAGTAGATTATATTTTTGATAGTTTGATCACTATTCGGGGCTTCTCGGAGCAGTTTGGACTCAGGCGACGTCTTTGCAATAGCTTTTCGTTGGACGCCAGGTAGGCTATGGCTTACTGATCTTAGACTTTGCTTATATAGAATGTAAGTGCACTATATAGCTCATCCTTGGGTTGTGATTACTAGGTTGACACCCCAGACCTTGTCTGTCTCCTTTTTGTCCGTTCTTGTTTTTTCTATTCCAGGATTTGAGTTAGTGCGGTAGTATTATCCTTATTGCCCTGTGTTACTGATGTGTTGGGATTGCACGGCACTTTTGATGCTTAAAACTAAGGATTTTTGGGAGTTCTTAAGTATATTTTGTTGGATTTGATGTCATTTATTGCATGTATAGAGAAAAGTATTGAAAAGACAAGAGTACTAAAAAGTTGAAGAATTTCTAGGTAAAAGTCATGCCCCATGGGCGTGGATCCACCACATCCCGTGGGAGAGGCCGTCAGAATGAACCAGAGGAACCAAGGGCAAAAGTCATCCCCCACGCCATGCCACAACGGGCGTCGGTCCAGCCATGGGACATCACAGGGCCTGTCATACTGGACCAGTGGAACTGAAGAAGCTAAGGCCAAATGTGATGAGCTGCCACGACACCCATGAGAGACACATAGTAGAGCCCGTCAGAGTTGAACAATGGAGATTGAAGACAAGGCCTACTAGCCGATGAGATGGCCACGACGGGCGTCGCATCCATGACGTCCCGTCGCATCAGCCCATGGAATCAAGGCAGAAGACATAGAGCTCAAACATGAAGAAGCCCGACGGGCACCCACGACTCCCGTCGCATCCACGATAGCCCATGGGGCATCTCGTCGGAAGTATAGCATCCATTCAATCCTAGAACAGTTATGATTTGGTCTTTTTTGTCTATAAATACATCCCTTAGGTTTTATTTTGGGGTTCTCTACATTGTTTGATATTGTTACATTTTTTTGTGTTTTGCAGACATCATAACACAAGTTCTTGAGAATTAAAGTTTGTTCTTGATTTATTGAAGTGTTCTTGAGATTTATTCAAGATTTCAGATTTTTTTACTTCTTCTTGTAAGTATATACTCATGATTGTTCCAATGCATCTTGATTGGTTACTTATGAACATGAGTAGCTAAATTCACAACTAGGATTGTGGGAACCATGAAGGATTAACGAAGTAGACAAAGTACTTGGTAATTTTAGGGCAGTGTTTATTGCATTTATTGTTCTTCCCTTCGCTTTGATTGCTTTTTAACGGTGTACAACGTTAGAACTCACCTTATCCTTACTTGCCGGACCAAGGAGGTACTGGATGGGAAAAGGGTTGTTCAACAATGGAGACTTAAGGCTACCAACCCTCATCTAATAGCTTGACCTTGTCCGGGAATAGCTAATATGGGATCCAGGGTAAGGGCCAGTAAATCATACACCCACGGCCAGACCAAGGCATGTGCTGAAATTCATCTATCTGAGGGACCAACTGTTTAGGTGAACCTAACTTACCGATTCTACATGCTAAGCACCAAGCTAGTTTACTAAGTACAACGCCTTACTTAGTTACGATCTCATGGGGAACACTACCCTAGTCGCTTCTCTTATTAATAACAACTTCTGAAACTGTTACTTGTTATAAATCTAAGTTACGATAAATATTTTTTACTCAACCCCCCCCCCCTTCCGAGGGAAATAAACAGCTAACAGCGCAAGTAAACACTAATGAACCATAGTCCTACCATATCTCCTGTAGGATCGACCCCAACCTTCATTGGGTTATATATTTAAACAGCGACCACTTACGCTTGTTAAAGGAGGTGTAATTTGGGCGTATCAAATTTTGGCGCCGTTGTCGGGGAATACAGTTTAGGATTAAAAGAGATTGTGTTTATTTAACTATTAGTCCTTATTTCCTTATTTTACTTTTTCTGTAATTTTTGTTTTGTTACACAGGTTGCACACTTGTGCATGCCCAGTACAAGGACTCAAGGAAATCCCTTGATTCCATACGAACCTAAGCTCCCTAAAACTCTAAGAAACATGGCTAAAAAGGGAGTTTATGAGCCACCAGAACATGTCACAGCTCGGTTGTTAGCTGAAAAAGAGCAGAGGGAAAAGGCAGGGGAAGACGCCCTTGCTACTGGAGATGCTCAAATTGCAGCAAACCTTGCAGCTCAAAATGCAGCACCTGAGCAGCAAGGCAGGCATGACAACAAGATGACCGTCAAGCAGCACTCGATGCCCAAGCTGCGGAAGATGAGGCAGCCCAATGCAATGCATCTCATATTCCAGTAGCACCAAGAGTTAATAGAGGCAGACAGATGCAACAACCATGACAGGTCCCTTGGTACAGTGTTAATGATGATGAGGCAGGGACAACAGGCTCTATAGTGTTGACACCGATGCCCGATGGTGTAAAGTTCGATATTACTAGCACTATGATTCAGTTGCTGAACCTGAAGGGATTATTTGCTGGAAAGCCAACGGATGATGCTAACTTGCACTTGTCAAACTTTACAGGGATCTGCAGGGCCTACAACCTTCCAAAAGTGGATCAGGATGCTATCAGATTGTGGCTCTTCCCATTTTCATTGGCTGGAGAAGTGATATTTTGGCTTGTGCTTCCATATTCACATGGGTTGAGCTGAGAGATCAATTTTTAGAGAGGTTCTTCCCTCCATCAAGGATGTTGCAGCTAAAGCAGGAGGTCTATAATTTCAAACAGCTTCCCATGGAGGCATTGTATGAAACATGGTTGTGGTTCAAAAAGAAGCTGAAACAAGTCCCAAATCACGAAATCCCTTTACGTCACTTGATGGAGATTTTTTACAAAGCATTGAATGCAAACACTAAGGCGGTAGCAGATACAGTGACTGGGGGAGAGTTCATGGAGAATACTTATGGTGAAGCCTCGGTGATCCTTGATAGGGTTACCAAGATGAACAGTGCCTGGCATACGAGAGATGCAAAAAATTTGGCAGGAACTTATGCAGTTGGGAAATCCAGTGACCATGAAGAATTCCAGGAAATTAAACAGAACTTCGCATCTCAGCAAACTACTGTTGATCTAATTGCAAAACAAATTCTTAATATTGGTTTGGAGAAGGTGAAAGTTATTGGTACACAAGGTACAACACTTAGACAAGATGAGTACGACTCTGATGAAGAAGTAAATTATCTCAATGATCAAGTGGTAGGTTTTCGGGCCAATGGCGACGGAAATCAAGGTCAGATCATGGATAGAGATGATAATTACAATCAGTCTAGATACAGAGATAGGAGCAGAGGTAGAGATGGTGATTGGAACAAGAGGGATGTCTACAAGAATGATAGAAGCGGTTTGTATGTCCCTCTTGGAAATTGCGAAGATAGACCTGAACAACCATCCATGAGGGAGCTACTCAATAAAGTATTTCAAAAGGTTGATTCTACTGATGCAAGAATGAAGGAGATGCACGATGAACACGCAGTTATTAGTCAAATGGTAGAGGCTCATTCTATCGCCATAAAGCAGATTGAGGCACATATTAGCCAAATGTCTACAACCCTGAATCCACACCAAAAGGGTACTCTCCCAAGTGACATAATATAGAATCTGAAGAATGATCGATAAGTTATGGCTGTGACTACCCGAAGTGGATAACAGACTGTTGATCCCTCTATGCCTATAGCTGTTAATGAGCTGGCTGAGCCTGAAAATAATGATAATGAGATTATGGTAGAGTCTGAAGAGAAAGGTAGTGGTGAATTTCCAAGTGAGAAGAAGTCTTCTGATGCAAAAGCAAAAAATAAAGAGGTTGCACTAGTCTTGAAGCCTATGTCATTGCCTCCTCCACCTTACCTACAGAGATTGAAGAAGGTAGAGGAAGGTAAATTTCACAAGTTCATCTCCATGCTAAAACAACTTTCAGTCAATATTCCATTAGTTGAAGCATTAGAGCAGATACCTGGGTATGCAAAGTTTATGGAGGATCTGGTGACTCGGAAGAGAATGGTTAGTTTTAAGCCAGCTGATAATTTGGACTATTGTATTGCAATAGCATCCTGTTCTTTGGTGTAGAAAAAGGAAGATCCTGGAGCCTTTACTATTCCTTACACAATTCGAGCATTCTACTTTGCTAAAGTGTTACGTGATCTGAGTGCTAGTATTAATCTGATGCCACTAGCAGTGTTTAATCAGTTGGGCTTGGGATCCCTCAAACCGACTACAATGCAGCTTCGTATGGCAGATCGCACAGTGAAAAAGCATGTTGGAATTCTCTATGATGTACTTATGAAGGTTGACACTTTTATCTTCCCTGCAGACTTTGATATTCTTTACTGCAAGGTTGACTTTGAGGTTCCCATCATCTTGGGATGACCTTTCCTTGCTATCGAATGCGCATTGGTTGACTTGGAGACCGGGCAGATAAAGTTCAGATTCAATGATGAGGAAGTTACTTTCAATATATGAAAGTCTATGAAGCATCATGATGACATGCGCGTGGTTTCTGTTATTAATGTGGTTGATAAAGAATAGCTAATTGTGCCTGTTGAGGAGAGACTTGGTGTTGAAGCACTTGCAGCTGTGATTATGAATTTTGATGGAGATGATATTGAGGAGTATGATGAAATGGTAGAAGCACTTAAAGGTATGGGGTCTTATAGCTATGCTCCAAAGAATCTTGATTTAGACCTGAAGAATCGACAGACACCACTTGCCAGACCATCTATTGAGGAGCCCCTAGTCTGTAGCTCAAAGCGCTTCCATCTCATCTATGATATGTGTTCTTAGGAGTTAATGAGACCTTGCCGGTTATTGTTGCTGCAGATTTAGGTGATGGCAAGTTGAACCTTTGGTTTCTGTGTTGAGAAAGTTTAAAAGGACCATTGGTTGGTCTATTGCTGATATCATTGGGATTCCACTTGGAATTTGCACCCATAAAATTCAGCTAGCCCAGATTGCATTCCAAGTATTGAGCACCAGCGTAGGTTGAATCAGCCTATGAAGGAAGTTGTCAAGAAGGAGATTATCAAGTGGCTGGATGCAAGTGTGGTTTACCCTATTGCTGACAGCAAGTGGGTGAGCCCTGTTCAGTGTGTACCTAAGAAGGGTGGGATTACTATTGTCTCAAATGCGAAGAATGAGTTGATTCCAATGAGGTCGGTCACAGTTTGGCGCATATTCATAGATTACTGGAAGCTAAATGCTTGAACCAAGAAGGATCATCTTTCGATGCCATTCATGGATCAGATGTTAGACCGTCTTGCTGGTAGAAGATGGTATTGTTTTCTTGATGGTTATTCAGGATATAATCAGATCTCGATTGCTCCTGAAGACCAAGAGAATACCACTTTCACCTGTCCATATGGGACATTTGCTTTCAAGAGGATGCCTTTCGGTCTATGTAATGCACCAACGATATTTCAGCGTTGCATGGTGTCTATTTTCCCTGACATGGAGAAGGACACTATTGAGGTGTTCATGGATGACTTTTAGGTGGTTGGTGACTCTTTTGATGACTGTTTGGATCATCTCAGTTGTGTGCTAAAGAGGTTTGAAGAATGCAACTTGGTACTTAATTGGGAGAAGTGTCACTTTATGGTGAAAGAGGGTACAATGCTTGGCCATTGGATCTCCAAGAAGGGTATAGAGGTTGACAAAGCAGAGATAGAAGTGATTGAAAATTACCTCCACCAATTTCTGTGAAGGGGATTCGGAGCTTTTTGGGGCATGCTGGTTTCTATCAGAGGTTTATCAAGGATTTCTCTAAAATTGCAAATCCATTATGCAAATTATTGGAGAAGGTGTGTTTGATGATGCATGTCTGAAGGCATTCGAGTGCCTTAAGGAAAAGTTGATCTCTGCTCCCATTATTATCTCTCCTGATTGGTCACAACCTTTTGAGGTTATGTGTGATGCGAGTGGAGTGGCGCTAGGAGAAGTCCTAGGCCAAAGGCACAAAAAGATTATTTATCCCATATACTACGCTAACAAAGAACTTAATCCTTCTCAAAAGAACTACACGGTGATCGAATAAGAGCTGTTTGCTGTGGTTTTTGAATTTAAAAATTTAGATCCTACTTGCTTGGCACAAAGGTGGTGGTGCACACTGATCATGCAGCTCTATGGTACCTCATGGAGAAGAAAGATGCTAAGCCAAGACTAATTAGATGGGTGTTGCTACTACAAGAGTTTGACTTTGAAGTCAAGAACAGAAAGGGAACAGAAAATCAGGTAGCAGACCACTTGTCTAGGTTAGAAGAAGAGGCGATGTTGAAGATGAATGATGATCAAGAGATAGATGATTGGTTTCTGGACGAACAAGTGTTGGCTGCTTCTGAAGACTTGATCCCATGGTTTGCAGATGATGTGACGCTAATTTACGTCACTTTCGACTCCTTTTTACTAAGAACAATCGTACGTTTTCAAGCAACCATTGTTGTTTTTGATGTTTTTATGTGGTATTTGTAGGAAATGGAAACAAACACGGAAACGGACGGAAATACGCGAAAAAGAGCAATCTGCCTAAGAGTGACGGCCTGCGTGACGGCCCGTCACATGTGTGACGGTCCGTCACTGGGACCGTCACTCCAAGGCAGCAAAGGGGCAGTGCCACTGCCTAAGGCTGACGGTCCAGGCGACGGTCCGTCAAGGCAGTGACGGTCCGTCAGCCTGACCGTCACGCTAAGGCAGTAGCTTACGTCGGCGACCCGCGTTTTGGGGATTCCTAGCCCGTTTTGGATTTGGTTTCTTTGACTCCTATAAATACCCTATGATAGGTTTATGTAATTAGATGACTTTTCCAATAGTTTTTACATACATTATTCAATATTTTTAGGAGAGTTTCGAGTGAGTTTTGAGAGAGGAAACGCGCTACACACGGTTTCCTTCTCCAAAATCTTGTTCGTGAGTTCTTGGTTTTTATTGTTCTTGGATACTTGAAGATTGTCCTCAATATATTGTAAGGATCTCGTGTCTTTATTATTTTATGAACATGACTTTCTTCTTTTCATCTTCGAGCATGAGTAACTAAAACTCCCGCAACTAGGGTTGTGGGAGCCATGGCAAACGTAACAATATAGATTCCGGGTAGCGTTGGGTTCGATATATGTATTGTCACGTTGTTAATCATACTTTATGTCACGTTTTCTAGTGGTTGCAAACATTAGAACATGCCTAGGTTTAGTTTGCTTGAGTAAAGAGCTTTAAACCGGGAAAACTTGATTAAACAACAAGGATTCGAGACTACAAACTCTCGTCTTAAAGAATAATGCCGTAACTGGATTACTCTACTTGAGGTTAGGATTGCTAAGCTAAAAAGTACATCTTTTCGAGGTCGAAAGAATAGAAAAGGAAATTTGTTTATTCGGTCGAGAGACGTTTAGACGATACAATTGACGCAATCACATCGTGACAATCATATAGAAAGAACCCGATTAAGCCTAGAATCGACATTGTTACAACGCCATGGTGAACACATCCCTAGTTCATCCTCTCATACTGATTTAAACTCCTACATTTATTATTGTTTTGTTTACAATTTGATTACAAAACCCCCCTTTTATTTACTGGAAACGATTGACGACTAGTCACATACTTCACTAAAGTCTTAATCATCACCATATTCTCTGTGGGATTCGACCCCAACCTTGTTGGGTTATATATTTGACAACGATCGCTTACGCTTCTTAAATTGAGGTGTAGTTTGAGCGTTATCAAAAATGGCGCCGCTGCCGGGGAATACGGTTTTTGATTAAGTCTGGTGTGTTTAGTTGACTTTTAGTCATAATTTCTTGCTTTTATTTTTGTTTGTTGTTTTTGTTTTTGGACAGGGTACAGGTTGTGCATGCCAAATACCCGAGGTTCGGGGGAACAAATTGTACCTTACGACCCCGAACTTGCGAGAACATTGAGGCGGAATATGGCCGCACAACTAGAGGCAGCGAGGATCGCTGCGGAACTGCAGGCCCAACAAAATCTGAATGCTGGTGGTCTGCAGGATGATGTGGTACGGAATGATGAGGATCTTGACTTAGATGGAGCTGGCGCTACGGGCGCCATTATTGTTCCACCGCTACCGCCCGAAGCCAAGTTCAACATCACTAGCACGATGATCCAACTGTTGAACTTGAGAGGAGTGTTCCGCGGTGTTGCTGGTGACGATCCAAACCAGCACTTGATGAATTTTGTGGGGATCTGCAAATCGTTCGAACTGCCAGGAGTGAGTCAGACAGCGATCAGGCTCAGATTGTTTCCGTTGTCTCTGTCTGATGAGGCAGCGTTGTGGTTGACAGAATTGACCCCCGACTCTATCGCAACGTGGGGAGAGTTGAGAGGAGCTTTCCTAGAAAGGTTCTTTCCTCCCTCTCGGATGATACAGTTGAGGGACGAGATTAGCAACTTCAGGCAGCAACCGCACGAAGCACTGCACGAGACTTGGTTGCGATTTAAGAAGAAAGCTGACACAGTGCCCCAACCATCAGCTGAACAACGAATTCTTGATGCAGACATTCTACCGGGCACTAAATTCGGCTACCAAGCCGACATTGGATAACGCAGCAGGTGGAGCGTTTATGGGTCGCACTTTTGCCGACGCCACAGCTATTCTAGACAGGCTCACCAAGACCAACAGGGCCTGGCACACACGAGATTCAGAGGTTGCAGCTAGCACCTATACAGTTGGTATGTCAGCTGAGCAGCGCAGAAGAGAGGAGGAACGCGACCAAGACATGGCGCATCTAAAAACGCAGTTGGATCTCTTGACAAGGCACTTGACGTCAGGAAGTATAGAGAAGGTACAAGCTGTGGGTTCCCAAGGTATAGAGACTGAGGAAGCAAATTACTTGGGGGGTTTCCAGGCCAATGGCCAGGGAAACCAAGGTCGGAACTATCCAAGAGACAACCACTATGAGAATGGTGGCTACAAAAATCGCAACCAAGGAAACTGGAGGAACAACACCGATAGAGGTGGGTTGTATATACCACCTGGTAATCGGGATAAAGCTGGCAGCGAGGCTGAGACGTCCAAACTTGAGAACATGATGGCGAAGATGCTGCTTAAGGTGGAATCGACCGACTCTGGGGTAAAGGCAATGCAGAATGAGTTATCAACATTGAGTCTGGTAGTGGAGTCACACTCAACCGCGATCAAGCAACTAGAGCAGCAAGTGGGTCACATCTCGGCATCTCTAAACCCAAGGAAAATAGGTACTTTGCCGAGCGACACCACTCATCCGCAGAATGATGCAAGCTGTATGGCGTTCACCACAAGAAGCGGAAAAGTATTACCGGAATCACATCCGGTAATTCATGCTCAAGATGATAGTGTGGATGATAAAGAGGCGGTAGAGGAGGAAACGCCAAAGCCCGCAGAGAAACGCAAGGAAGCTGAAAAGCTTCCAACTATGATGTTTCGACACCCACCTCCTTTCCCCCAGAGGTTGAAGAAGAAAGCTGACGACGGTAAGTTCCTGAACTTCATCACCATGTTGAAACAAATTTCAATAAACATACCATTGGTGGAAGCGCTGGAACAAATGCCCGGTTATGCCAAGTTCATGAAGGACTTGATCACAAAGAAGAGGACGGTGAGTTTTGAACCGAAAGACAACCTCCATCACTGCAGCGCTATCTCTTCAAGGTCGTTAGTTGAAAAGAAGGATGATCCAGGTGCGTTCACTGTTCCATGTACTATCGGGAAGCTCAACTTCGGGAGAGCTATGTGTGACCTTGGTGCTAGTATCAATTTGATGCCGCTAGCAGTGTATAACAAATTGGGTTTGGGAGCTCCTAAACCAACGTCCATGAGAGTGATGATGGCTGACCGTTCGATAAAACGACCTGTTGGAGTATTGTCTGATGTGCTAGTAAAGATTGGTAAGCTTATCTTCCCAGCTGACTTTGTAATTTTGGATTGTAAAGTGGACTTCGAAGTTCCCATAATCTTGGGACGACCATTGTTAGCTACGGCGAGAGTTTTGGTTGACATGGAGAAAAACGAACTGACCTTCCGATTGAACAATGAAATGGTCAAGTTCGATGTGACCAAGCTGATGAAGCGACCAAGTGACATGAGAGTGGTCGCGGTCATCAATGCTATTGAGGAAGCCCCTGCGGATGTGCACCTTGAGGAGAAGAGGTTGGTCGAGACTCTAGCTGTGGTAAGAAGTATGGTGCGAGAGCATAAACATGTAGAGGAAGGCGGTGAGATTAAATCAAGAAAGCGAAAACACCGCAAGAGAATCTGCAAAGAAAGAGCGAAGAAGCGGTCACGACTAGCTGCGGAGCCAACAAAAGAAGAAGTTGGACAGCAACATCGAATCAGCAGCGCGTGCAAACACTCCATTGAGTTCTCTTGTTTTGGAGACCCTGGCGGTCTCCAACATCATTCCGAAATTTGAGTCATATCGACTTCACAGGTATTCCTTTATTCTCACAGTTTTTAGCTTTCATATATATGCATTGGGGGCAATGCATAAGTCTAAGTTGAGGGTGTTGGGAAACCTGTGAGTCACCACCAAGGGTTTTTGTTGCCGATTTCTTTTCCCTACGGTGTGCTATCTAGTAGAACCGGCATGTTTAGGTTGTTGTTTTAAATTTTTTTTAAAATTTTTTTTTTTCTATAGCAAAGCATGCGATTTCTTAGCAAACGAAGCCCCTTTAAAAATTTTATGGTTTTGAGCTTATGTTGAAACGATTGACTGTCTGGATCCTTGAATGTCATTGTGTGAATATGATTAGAATGAGTATGCTTAAGCCGAGCGGTTGTTTGATAGTTGGTAGCGATATAGTTTCTTGGTGCTAAGAGTGTGTGAGATTAATTGTCATAAATTCTTACTCTGTGCATGCATCTAGAACTTGCCCGGTCTATTTTGTTAAGTTTGAAGTTGGTTGCTTAGGAAAGGATCGCAGGCCCTTTTTGATGCAGTCCACTTAGCCTATATGACCGTCCAAATACAAAGAATCCCTTGATCCCTATTCGAGCCATAATTGACCTTGTTCTTTCAATAACCTGTCACCATTCCTGTTTAACTTTGAATCCCTGTTTTGGCCCTGGTCCTACCAATGGACATTGTGCACCTTGACGTAGGCAATCAGCCTAAGTTGAGGGTGGCTACTACAGTGGTAAAGGAGAAGAAAAAGAGGATGGAGATGATTGTTGTTGAATAGAATGAAAATCCGGGTGTGCGCCTAAGAAAAGAAAAGAAAAATAAAGAAAGATGAAAAAGATCGAAAAAGAAACAAAAAGAATTGTCAATAAAGAGGCCGCACCTGTATCTAGAATCAAGGAAATAAAAAGGTGAATAAGGATGGATAAAGTGAAGTTATGTGGTGATAAGATGTAAATGGTTCCAAGGAGGGCTTAGTCACTAACCCCTAAATGTATCATACCTGCACCCGAAGCCTCATTACAAGCCGAAACAAGTCCTGTAGTGATCCTGAGTAGCTTTCTGAAGAACCGAAATAGAATAGTAAGGGCAAGCCTATGGTATCGCATGTGCATTGTTTGAAATCATTTGTGAGTGTGAGCGCTTACCTAGTCCCAAATCTTGTGTGTGGGATTTCTTTGTGGTGAGGGCACCAAGATGTCTATATTGTCTATTGATTGTTAGGATAGCTGCGTATGTGTATGCATAATATTCTATCATATCGGAATGACATGTTTGGATCCTTGCAAGTTAGTGTTTCATACATACGTGTGCTACGAGGGAGCTTGATTTAATTGAATAAGTTTTGAATGACCATGAAGTGCTATAGACATGAGTTCGTGTTCTTAGTTGAGTCGTATTATTATTTTATGTTATGTTGCTTGAGGACAAGCGAACGTTTTAAGTTGAGGGTGTTGATGTGACGCTAATTTACGTCACTTTCGACTCCTTTTTACTAAGAACAATCGTACGTTTTCAAGCAACCATTGTTGTTTTTGATGTTTTTATGTTGTATTTGTAGGAAATGGAAACAAACACGGAAACGGACGGAAATACGCGAAAAAGAGCAATCTGCCTAAGAGTGACGGCCTGCGTGACGGCCCGTCACATGTGTGACGGTCCGTCACTGGGACCGTCACTCCAAGGCAGCAAAGGGGCAGTGCCACTGCCTAAGGCTGACGGTCCAGGCGACGGTCCGTCAAGGCAGTGACGGTCCGTCAGCCTGACCGTCACGCTAAGGCAGTAGCTTACGTCGGCGACCCGCGTTTTGGGGATTCCTAGCCCGTTTTGGATTTGGTTTCTTTGACTCCTATAAATACCCTATGATAGGTTTATGTAATTAGATGACTTTTCCAATAGTTTTTACATACATTATTCAATATTTTTAGGAGAGTTTCGAGTGAGTTTTGAGAGAGGAAACGCGCTACACACGGTTTCCTTCTCCAAAATCTTGTTCGTGAGTTCTTGGTTTTTATTGTTCTTGGATACTTGAAGATTGTCCTCAATATATTGTAAGGATCTCGTGTCTTTATTATTCTATGAACATGACTTTCTTCTTTTCATCTTCGAGCATGAGTAACTAAAACTCCCGCAACTAGGGTTGTGGGAGCCATGGCAAACGTAACAATATAGATTCCAGGTAGCGTTGGGTTCGATATATGTATTGTCACGTTGTTAATCATACTTTATGTCACGTTTTCTAGTGGTTGCAAACATTAGAACATGCCTAGGTTTAGTTTGCTTGAGTAAAGAGATTTAAACCGGGAAAACTTGATTGACAACAAGGATTCGAGACTACAAACTCTCGTCTTAAAGATTAATGCCGTAACTGGATTACTCTACTTGATGTTAGGATTGAAATCTAAAAAGCACTTCTTTTCGAGGTCGAAAGAATAGAAAAGGAAATTTGTTTATTTGGTCGAGAGACGTTTAGACGATACAAACGACGCAATCACATCGTGACACGCAGATAGAAAGAACCCAGTTAAGCCTAGAATCGACATTGTTACAACGCCATGGTGACCACGTCCCTAGTTCGCATTCTCTCATACTGATTTAAACTCCTACGTTTATTATTATTTTGTTTACAATTTGATTACAAAACCCCCCTTTTATTTACTGGAAACGATTGACGACTAGTCACATACTTCACTAAAGTCTTAATCATCACCATATTCTCTGTGGGATTCGACCCCAACCTTGTTGGGTTATATATTTGACAACGATCGCTTACGCTTCTTAAATTGAGGTGTAGTTTGAGCGTTATCAGCAGACTTTGGAAACTATCTGGCAAGTGATTTGATGCCTCCTTATATGTCTGTTCACCAAAGAAGAAAGTTCATGTCTGATATCAAGAAATTCTTCTAGGAGCGATTCTTATTCCGTGTGTGTGCTGATATGATGATCCGTAGATGTATGCCTGAAGCTGAGATGATGGAGATACTTGAGGCTTGCCATCTATCCCCTGTAGGGGGACATCATAGTGATGTGCAGACTGCACACAAGATCTTACAATGCGGCTACTATTGTACGATCATTCACAAAGACGCCCATGATTTTGCTAAGGCTTGCAGCAGGTGTCAAAAGGAAGGAGGGATATCAAGGAGGCATGAGCTTACTCTTACTCCCATCCTTGTAATTGAGCTATTTGACGTATAGGGCATTGACTTTATGGACCCGTTTGTGATGTCTAATGGAAACTAGTACATATTGATGGTTGTTGACTATGTATCAAAGTGGGTGGAGGCGGTTGTGCTTCCCAGTAATGAGGGTAAGTGTGTCACAATATTCTTGAAAGGAACATCTTCTCCAGATTTGGCACTCCAAGAGCAATTATTAGTGATGGAGGCTCGTGCTTCACTAGAGAAATATGTAGTGAAGCATAATGTTGCAACCCCCCATCATCCCCAGACTAGTGGGCAAGTGGAAGTCTCCAATCGCGAAATAAAGTCAATCATGTCTAAGACTGTCAATGACAACATAAATGATTGGTCGTGAAAACTAGATGATGCTTTGTTGGCATACCAGACTGCATTCAAGATGCCAATAGGTATGTCACCATATCAACTTGTGTTTGGAAAGGCATGTCATCTTCCGGTTGAGCTAGATCATAAGGCCATGTGGGCATTGAAGAAGTTGAATTTAGACTGGTGAGGCATCATTTCAGCGTCTTGGGAAGCTAAATGAGTTAGATGAGTTCCGCCTGAATACATATGAGAGTTTGGTCTTGTACAAAGAAAAGATGAAACTATATCATGACCGGAAAATCGAAAAGAGAAATATCCAGCCAGGTGACTTGGTTCTGCTTTTCAATTCCAGACTTTGCTTGTTTCCTGTCAAATTAAAGTCCAAATGGATAGGACCATTCAAATTGGTACAAGTATTTCCACATGGGGCAGTTGAACTTGAAAATCATAATGGCAAGAGGTTCAAGGAAAATGGGCAGCGGATCAAAGCATATTTGGGGACTATAGAGGAGCTGAAAGCTATTGAAGCTTGGACTCTGATGAATTCATGATACCCAAGGAGCTTGATGAAGTCTGAGTAATCAAGTGACCTGCGTTATGCCGTGATATTAAATCAGAAACTGCATTGGAGGCAACCCTTGAGGAAACTTGATGAAGTCTAAGTAGTCAAGTAACCTGCATCGTGTCGTGATGTTAAATCAGGCTCTTCATGGGAGGCAATCCATGAGGAAACTTGATGAAGTATGAGTAGTCAAGTAACCTGCATCGTGTCACGACATTAAATTAAGTGCTGCATGAGAGGCAACCCATGAACTAATGTGTGTTTCAATGTGCAGGAATTGGTGAGATTAAAAGAAATGCAGAATATGGGATTCCCACGGGCTCTAAGGTGAGTTATTGTAGGTGCCACGCCCGTGGGACTAGGGCGTGCTAATTGTAAAACAAAGCTACAAGTGGTATGTCCCATTTTCACGCCCTACATGATAGGCCATCATAACCCTAACAAGCGTTGGAATTAAGCCTCCGACGTCCAGGCAGGATGGGTCATCGCGTGCCCAATAGCCATCGCGTAGCCCGTCATCTAGGTTGGTCAACATGGGTCAACATTTTAAAAAGATCCATTTATTTTTAAACTTGACCCGACCTGGATTCTTTTTTTCCCTTTTTCCCCACGTCAGTTATAGGTTTGACCTCAATCAAATTGAGGTCAAACCACACTTATCTCCCTCCTTCTCAAAAAATTTCCCTAAGGCGTGATCTATTCTGCCCAAAGCACTCCCCATGATCATCTTGACCCATAATCATCTCCTCGAATCCCGTATATATCTCACAATCTCATTAAGCTTTAAGCAAAGTTCATCTCAAGTCTTCAAGTTTTCTTCTTCAAGAGTTATTAACAATCAAGAAGTTAGTAAGTTGTTCTCTTTTTGAAGTTGTTAAATTCCACTTGATTTTTGAAAAAGATAACTATGGGTTCCTGTATTTTGAATTTTTATATTGTTTTAGTGAACCCTAGTTGTGAAGCTTTGCCTAATGAGTGTGTGTGTGTAGAAATTGAATAAAGTTGGAATAATTAGGGTTGCATGATTGGTGTGAGAAATGGGTTGATGTTGTTTTTATAAATATTCTATGTTGTTTGTGAGGGTGAGGTAAAAATCATGCAAGGATACTAAAAGGGAGAAAAACTTGTTCTAATAAAATTAATCCCACGAGCCACCTGACGTCAGAGCCACGATGGGCATCGAACAAGGTGTTGGAAATGGATCAGTGCCTAAAAAGGTTTATGTCCACTTTCAACGCCCGATCCAATTGGACGTCGTACCTCCCACGCCCATGGCATGAGCCCGTGGAAGGACAACTTGTCCTTAAACACCCCACTATTTCTTTCTGACGCCCTATCCCACGGAACGTCGGAGCTCCCACGCCCGTGGGGCATGAGCATGGGAAGACAAAATTTCCTGCATTACTTGACTGCCTCAGTCCAATGGGCTGTGCCACGGGACATCGAACCTCTCACACCCGTTGAAGGATGAAATCCTGAGATTTTTTTCTAAATGTAGAAAAAATTTCTGCTTTAATTTTTTGTATTGTTTGCTAACGTTGGTTCCCTGTAGGTACTGTATGGAACCACTAACTCCACTACAATGTGAGGGGGCCCAAAAAGCAAAGGACAATGCATTCAAGTCTCGGCTAAAGGATCAAACTAATTCTGAGGCCGAGAAGAGTGACTCTGACAACCGCCCCCTCGCAAAGATGACAATAAGAAAGATCATGTTTTCTCCTTCCCAATCTGAAGAGGGAGGAGACAAAGAAACCAAGTAGGAACAAACATTAGCCAAAACTTCCTCCCAGTCTAATGAAGGGGAAGTTTCATTTTCCAGTTCCACAAGCGTTGATTCAGAGAATACCAGAGACTGCGATCTTGATTTTCAGTGGCATAGAAATTAAGATCGGGACCGAGGAGGATGCACAATCTGGGTTAGAGTCAGGGTCGCCTAACAAAGCTCCTGGTGATGCTGATTCAGTCATCGAACCCACTACTCTTGAAGAGGAGAAGACACCTGAACAGGAGGGCAGCCCACCCACCCCAAAAGAGCCTGGAGTCTCTCTGGTCCTCACTTCAAAAGATGTCTAACTTCGAGAGAAGAAGTGTTGTATGGTTAAAGGGTCCCAGAAGATCTTTGAGTATGGGTTGGAAACAATGGCAAGAGGGCACATCAAACGCCCTATTGCAAAGAAATGGAGAATCAACTCACTCAAGCTCAAGGACTTCCCCAAGTTGGATGAATATTTTTGACACTACAACTTGGGGTGGACTAGCAAGCCACTCCCTGATTATCAGCCGACCATCGTGAGGGATTTTTATGCAAACTATTAGGCCATCCAGGAAAGTATATGCAAAAAGGGCCAGAAGATTGCAGATATGCCCGCTCTTAAGAGCGTGCCAGTAACAGGTGTCCCGGTAAACATCTCAGCCAAAACCATAAATAGATTTCTCTTTGGTCTTGAGTTTGTGGTCACCATCGACACCTTTGACTCTGACTATCGAGTGAAGAATGAGCTCAAGCAGACAAATTGGTTAGCCAAGCGTCTTACAATGACCAAAACACCAAAGTGGCTTGACCAGGACAAGCCGCAGATCACAAAGGCTTCTCTATCATTTGAGGCCAAATTTTGGTGGGCTTTGGTGCGACTCTAGCTTATGTCGACGGGTGCTGACAATCAGTTGACTCTTGAATGGGCCATTCTAGTGTCTAGCATGTTGTCTAAGTACAATTTGAACTTTGAGCACATCATTGCTAAAGAGATCCAGGACAAAGTAACAAAGATCACATCTTCATATCCATTCCCGTGTCTCTTGACGCAGTTGTGTGATGAGGCAGAGGTCTCAAAATATTTTGGTATTGATCTAAATATAAAACCAACGTAATGGGTCTTTGTGGCACATCTGAACCACTCGAACTCACCCAGGAGGCAGTTGCACCCACTACAGAGAGGATACCTTCTACTATTGTTGCGGCAACCCCACCAGGTAGCCGACTTGAGGAAACTCATGGGGCCCTAACTAGTTCTACTGCACCTCCAATAGAGGAGCCTGAATCAGTCTACACTTTCCACCAAGTGAACTTTGCTAACACAGTCCAGGCCACCATTCAATTACAAGAGTAGATGACGAAGTTTGCTCAACAGTTCTAGGCCATTGTTGATGCATCTATACATAGAGCCATAGAACCTTTTTTTGGGGGTGAAAGGCCGAATTGATGTACTGGAGGATAGGATCGATCAGTGGTTGAATGAAATGGGTGCGACTGAGCTTACTGAGATGAAATAGAAGATAGCGGACCTCTAGGTAGATGTAGCTAAGTTGAAGAATCGTTCGGCCTCTTACTTTCGGGCTCTCGTAGTCTTGCCAAAGGCTACATTGGGGCCTATTATTGATTTTTGGGACTATGCTAATCCCAACCTCCACCAGAAGAACCCTGCTAAGGAAAAAGAAGTTGAGGTACCCGCTAGTCCTTCGGAGCCCAGAAAAAAAGAAAGAGAAATGATAAGCATGTCCGTGCGGATGATGCCTTATTGAGTCCAAAGTCTCAAAAGGAAAAGGATGATAGAGCCGCCAACAAATCTAAGAAAGATGCAAAGAAAGCACGATAAGAGTCCCTAACTATACAGGAAATAGAGGTTGATGCCGTTGGGACTGGTGGCTAAGCTAGTGGTGTTTCTGTTATTCTGAAATTACCTTCTTTAGACTCCATTGTGGGAGTTGATGTTGATGATGCTGCCCAGGTAGCCAATACTGTTGAAAGGACTGTAGAGTCAGCCTCGGTTAGAGATAAGACTGTGGCCATCGATCCAGCGGGCCTGCCTACTACTACACCCGATGACCACGCTTAGTCATCACAAGTATGCCTTGTATCCCTCATATGGTTATTTTTTATGCGTTGGGGACAATGCACAATATTTTAGATGGGGTAGAGCAGTTGTGGTCATCTGGTTTTGTAGTGTATTTTGGTGAAGTTTGAATAGCCAAAACACTCACGTCGTGTCGCGATATTAAATCAGGCGCTGCATGGGAGGCAACCTATGAGGGTATCTATAAGGTATCCGCTTTCTTGGGGTTTTCTTGCCTGTGTTCTTTCCCTAAGGACTTTTAATTTCTATTGAACCGGCATGTTTAGTATAGGATGTGTGTTTGTATAAGTAGCTTAGGAACTGAATGCAGCCATGACCTGGTTATTGAAGATTTTTTTGTGAAAAATGGATACCCCTCCAAATTTTTGTGCAATAAGGTGTTAGAACTGACCTTGATGGATCTTTAAATAACATGTATATTACTGAAAAAAGTAGCTTAAGCTAAAGCATGAACTGGTAGTTATCTAATCTGTAGTCTATACTTTAATATATGTTCTTGTTGTACTGTTCAATCTAGAACTTGCTTGGTTAGTCATGTTGTGGTTGTAGAATGGTTTGGTTAGGAAATGATCATAAGCCATTTTTTAACTAGTCCACTTAAGCCAAATGACCTACCAAATGAAATTGAATCCCTTTGATCCCTGAATTTGAGCCTAAAATTAACCCTTTTTGTTATTAGCCTGTTCACTTTCCCTGTTTCCTACAAATCTCTGTTTTGGCCCTAGTCCCTCCTTGGACATTGTGCACCTCAACTCACGCTAAAAGCCTAAGTTGAGGGTGCCTACCGTAGGAGTGAGTAGGAGGTGTTGGGTATGAAAATATCGGGTTAGTATAAAAAGGAAGAGAGCGGGTGTGGTTTGTGTGCTACAAAACAGAAAAAGAAAAAAAAGAGAAAAAAATGAATGAAAAGAAAAAGTGCAAAAGAATGCAATAGAGGCCACACTCGAAGATTGATAAAAGTGAAAAGGTAACAAAAAAGGATAATAAGGGAGGAGAACTACAAGGTCTGAAAAGTTGAAGAATAAAGAAGTAATTGTAGTCTCAAGGAGGGCATAGTCACTATTTACCCAAACATATCATTCCCATCCCTAAGCCTACATTACAAGCCTAACAAAGTCCTATAGTGATCCTAACCGAACTGTTTGAGAGCCAAAACATAGAAAATAAGGGCTAGCTTATGGTATTGTACATGTACAACTTGAATTTCTTTGTGAGAGCGAGCTTGTTCCCAGTCCCTGGTTGTTAAATTGATATTCTGTGTGATTGGGACTTCTTTGTTGTGAGGGCACTAGAATAGACTGTGATTGCTAATTAGTTGGGTTGAATGTCTGCTTGTCTATGATAGATTACTCATGAATATCTTATTGTCACTCATGGATCCGTCATGTGTTGCTCTGATAACT
The DNA here is from genome assembly GCA_003996215.1 of Jaltomata sinuosa. Classification (NCBI taxonomy): domain Eukaryota; kingdom Viridiplantae; phylum Streptophyta; class Magnoliopsida; order Solanales; family Solanaceae; genus Jaltomata; species Jaltomata sinuosa. The sequence continues at coordinate 175,436 of QJPP01007303.1, read as the reverse complement.
TGATTCAATGCACTGGTTTTTGAGTTGTTAAGGAGTGGGTGCTATTCTGAGATTGAAAAGGTTTAATGAATCATGTTGCTTCCATAGTTTCTAGTTTGCTTTTACTTAAGCGTCTTGTTAGTTTTTGTTTTCATTTATTTCTTGAGGACAAGCGAACATTCTAAGTTGAGGGTGTTGATGTGCCAGGATTGCACGACACTTTCGACGCTTAAAGCTAAGAATTTTTGGGAGTTCTTCAGTATATTTTGTTGGATTTGATATCGTTTGTTGCATGTACAGTGAAAAGTATTGAAAACACAAAAGTACCAAAAAGTTACAGAATTTCTGGTAAAAGTCATGCCCCATGGGCATGGGATCCACCACGTACCGTAGGAGAGGCCGTCGGAAGGAACCAGAGGAACCAAGGGAAAAAGTCATCCCCCCTTCCATGCCACGACGGGCATCGGTCCATCCACGAGACGTCATAAGGCTCGTTGAACTGGACCAATGGAACTGAAGCATCTAAGGCCAAACGTGATGAGCTGCCACGATGCCTGTGAGAGACACGATGGGATGTAGCAGAGCTCGTCAGAGTTGAACAATGTAGATGGAAGACAAGGCCTACTAGCCGATGAGATGGCCACGACGAGCGTCGCATCCACGATGTCCCATCATATCAGCCCGTGGAATCAAGGCAGAAGACATGGAGCACAAACATGAAGAAGCCCGACAGGCACCCATGACACCCATCACATCCACGATGGCCCGTGAGGCATCCTGTCAGAAGAACCGCATCCAGTTCAATCCTAGAATAGTTAGGATATGGTCTTTTTTTATATATAAATACTTCCTCTTAGGTTTTATTTCGGAGTTCCCAACATTGTTTGATATTGTTACGTTTTGTTTATGTTTTGGTGACATCATAACACAAGTTCTTGAGAATTAAAGTTTGTTCTTGATTTATTGAAGTTTTCTTGAGATTTATTCAAGATTCTGAATTTCTTTACTTCTTCTTGTAAGTATATACTCATGATTGTTCCAACGCATCTTGATTGTTTACTTATGAACATGAGTAGCTAAATCCACAACTAGGGTTATGGGAACCATGAAGGATTAACGAAGTAGGCAAAGTACTTGGTAATTCTAGGGCGGTGTTATTACATGTATTGTTCTTCCCTTCACTTTGATTGCTTTATAATGGTGTACAACGTTAGAACTCCCCTTATCCTTACTTTCCGGACCAAGGAGGTAACGAATGGGAAAAAGGTTGTTCAATAATGGAGATTTGAGGCTACCAACCCTAATCTAATAGCTTGACCTTGTCCGTGAATAGCTAATCTGGGATCCAGGTAAGGGCCAGTAAATCATACACACACTGTCGGACCAAGGCGTATGGTGAAATTCATCTATCTGAGGGACCAACTTTTTAGGTGAACCTAACTTACCAATTATGCATGCTAAGTACCAAGCTAGTTTACTAAGTACAACTCCTTACTATATTATGATTTCATAGGGAACACTTCCCTAGTCGCTTCTCTTATTGATAACAACTTATGAAACAGTTACTTTTTACGAATCGAAGTTACGATAAATATTTGTTACTCAACCCCCCCCCCCTTCTGAGGGAAATAAATGGCTAATAGCGCAAGTAAACACTAATGAACCATAGTCCTACCATATTTTCTGTGGGATCGACCCCAACCTTTGTTGGGTTCTATATTTGAACAGTGATTGCTTACGCTTCTAAAAGAAGGTGTAATTTGGGCGTATTAGTGTCCTTTAGACCATAGTTAGTGGGATATGTGGGAAGTACCTACGAGTCCCAAACATTGATTCGCGATTGATAGTTGGTTATTTGTTCTATATAGCGGATTAAGACTGTGCACAACTAGTAGGTTAATATTGAGTTGTTGGTTGTATTTGAGCATATCATCGTCATGAAAAGATCTTTTTTTGCATTGATTTACTACTATTACAGGGCTGAAGGCCTGACTATCACTGATTTTCTAACCTTGCATGGCCCCGAGGGCCCGTTTTCATTTATTAATGGCTATAAATGGACTTAAATCTGGTTTTTTGGATCTTCTTGAAGTAAAATAGAGTAATGTTAGTTTTTCACACTGATATCTAAGATGACACTAGACTCGGCTGGGCCAAGCACTAGACATGGTTTTATTACTGATTTTACTAATTTTAGACCTGGATAGACTCTGTGCACGTATGATGAGATCTTGAGAGTTTGTATGTGATCGCGAAGACCTCCATAGACCTTGCCAATTTGGACTAGGGGTTACAGGCCGAGAGTGCCAGAGAAGGGGTATATAGGGGAGTAGAGGTATATGGGGGAAGCCCTATCTTGGGTCCTACCTGCTGGGCCTATGGGCGCCAAAGAAGGTGCATACGGTACCACTAGCATACCATATCATTTCATTCATTTTCTGCACGGTTTCACCCTTGTTTGTTATTTGCTGAGTGTACTCTCTGGTAGTATGGGATGCCGATAGGGTTTGTCTTCACTTGTATGTATTCCTCGGGTGTATGGGCGCTCATTGGGATTATATAGATTAGTTTTACTTGTTCCTATTGTAGATACCTGCTAGTTTACTTTTCGATCATCCTTGCCTTGTAGGCTATATTATTAGAATTTTTCTGTTTAGTTGTCTTTCTTTCTCTCCCTTTATTTGAGGTTACCAGTTCACCGCCTTGTTCGTTAAGCTTTCCTTATTTACTGTTATTGCAAGGACCCAGGTGCATTCTCTACTCGTACATATGTGTTATGTAATATATCTTATGTGGCTAGCTTAATATACTTTTATTCTTTTATGTCCTCTATCGGTTGCTAGTTTCCTTGTAATTCACTCTATTTGCTTTTGTAGCCCCTTTTCATTCCTTATCTGCTATCTACTGCTTTTACATTTTATATGTGCCCAGTTGGCCTATGATGTCTACTGAGTACTGTTTGCTTATGCAATTGGTGCTAATACTACACTTCTTCATCTTCCTGGTGCAGATCCTAGTGTGGGCCATCGCCATTGACGTGGAAATTTTGTATAGCTCTTGGGACATCCAAGACATAGGGTGAGCTCCTGGCAATTGGGGCTTGGCTATATCTCTTCTATTTGCATAGTTGACTCTTTTGTATATTCAGAGACAGTTGTATATTTTACTTTTTGCCTCTTGTACTCTGTATATTTGGTAGTGGCTCTTGTACTATGATACCAGGTCATGGGATGATGTAGCTTTTTATATATATTCAGGTACCTCTCCTTTTTGCCATGCCTTCTTTACCTTCTTCTATTTATCATACTATTTGTGTGTGCTTTACTTAGGTAGTGGCCCATTAGTAAAAATTTCGGTCTTCGGGGATTGATTCACCTATAGAGAGGTTGTAGGTGCCATCATGACCTGAGAAATCAGGTCATGATAGCTTGGTATTAGATCCCAGGATCAGTGGTGTCATCGGTATAGGAGTCAATGTCTAGTAGAGTCCTACGAATCGGGGAGGAGATGTTCGTACCCTATCTTGATAGGCTACAGTGATATCTTAGGAAACATGAGTCTTCTCTTGCTTCTATATCATGCGATTTATCCTAGATCATTTTCTGGAATCTCATTTATTCTAGTTCACTCTTCCGCAGATGGTTCATACGAGATCTTCAGTAGCGGACGATGGCGAGCCTTCAGCACCAACACCTCTGGCTCTAGCCAAGGGCCAGGGTAGACATATAGGTCGACTATGAGCCTAAGTCAGTTCCAGACTAGCAACCCATAGACTAGGGAGTAGCCCAGGTGCCACCAGGGCCAGTAGCAGCATCAGTATCAGCACGAGCCCCAGATCTTTCGCCAGATATTCGGAGTGTCCTTCTTTAGTTATTGAGCATAGTTGGGGTCAGCCTTCTAATATGGCCCAGACATCCGCTCAAGGGTATCCCTGGGTGTTCATAGTTTAGGAGCATAGCCTGCTACTACGGCTCCTAGTGCATAGGTCCTTTAAGTTCCTACAGTCACTCAACCTCTCGCTCATCTCCCTGTTATGTTCGAGTTGGAGTAGAAGGCTTTGGGTCAGTTTATGAGACTATCCCCACTGAGGTTCTCCAGTTCTCCCGGACAGGATGCTTATGAGTTTATTTCTACCTATGAGGAGAAGCTTTATCACCTTGGTTAGTTGGATGCCCACGGAGTGGGTTATACTACTTATCATCTAGAGGGTCCAGCTAAGCTTTGGTGGAGGGCCCAGGTAGCTTGCAGGCCCCTTGAGTCTCCTCAGTTGACATGGAGGGAGTTCCACGAGGCTTTTATGGCCAAATTCTTGCCGCAAAGTGACCGTGAGCGATGTAGGAAGTAGTTTACCCAGTCGATGCAAGGGTTGATGACAGTGTCTGAGTATGAGACCCGCTTTCACCAGTTGGCTCTATTTGGGGCTATGATCATTCCTACAGAGCCAGACCGGATTCATCGATTTGTTTAGGGGATGAGGACTGAGCTTTGTTAGACTACAGCGATACTAGTTTCTAGTGGGTGGCCATTTCAGGCGATAGCGGACCATGCTAGCACTATGGGGGATTTGCATCGCCAGGACCCCATGGACAGAGATAAGAGAGCACACAATCAGGGCGGTTACAGTGGTTCCCCCTTTGGCAGTAGAGTCAGTAGGGCAGAGGATATCAGCCACAACAACATTTGGGCCAATTCAACAGGCCAGTTCAGGCTTCAAGTGGGCCTCGGTTTGATCATGGTCATGGTAGTCAGCATGGTTACAGTGGCCAGGATGGGTTCAGTGGGCAGAGTTCAACTCAATCATCGAGGGATACATCATCTTGGGCATTAGGCCGTGGTGGCCATACATGTTTAGCTAGTTTATCATGCTAGGGTGGGTCATCAGGGCCTTACTACGAGTGTGGTATTATTGGTTATTTTGCCAAAGATTTCCCCCAGTGGGGTACAGTTCAGCCAGTCGCTCAGTCGACTCAACCTTTGAGAGCAGCGCAACCATCGATTAGAGGAGGTGGTATCCAAGGTAGAGATGGATCCCAGCATGGAAGGTCAGGTGGTCAGGATGGCGGTCGATCCAATGGAAGTCAGCAGCAGTTCTATGCAGTTCCTGGTAGAACAAATGCAGAGGCCTCAGATGCGGTGATCGCAGGTATGATCTTTGTCTGTCGTCAGTTAGATTCAACTTTGTTTGATCCTGTTTCTTCATGTTCATATGTTTCTGCCTACTTTTTTCCTTGCTTGGGGTTGGCTACTAAGACATTATTTGTTCCCTTATTTGTTGCAACCCCGGTAGGTGATTCATCAGTAGTGGATCGGAATGTTAGATCATGCTTGGTAGTTGTTGATGGTCTTGAGACTTGGGCTAATTTGATGATATTAGATATGCTAGATTTTGATGTTATTCTGGGCATGGACTGGTTATCCCCTTATCGAGCAGTTTTGGATTGCGATGCCAAGATCGTTACCTTAGTCGTTCCAGAGTATCCCCAGTTGTATGGCAGGGTTCTGTTGGCCGCGCACCATTTGGGATTATTTCTTGTCTTTAGGCTAGTAAGTTGATTTCACGCGGGTGTTTGGCTTATCTAGTATATGTCCAAGATGTTAGTGCCAATACTTCTTCTCCCGAGTTAGTCCTTGTGGTTAGAGAGCTTTTAGATGTGTTTCTGACCGGCTTGCCAGAACTTTCACTTGAGCATGATTTAGACATTGCCATTTAGTTAGAGCCAGGCACCAAGCCCATTTCCATTACTCTGTATTGTATGGCTCCAACTGAGTTGAGGGAGCTTAAGGTTCAGCTTCAGGACTTGTTATCTAAGGGTTTCATCAAGACGAGTATGTGCCTTGGGGTGCTCCAATTCTATTTGTGAAAAAGAAAGATGGCTCGATGTGTATTGATTATCGGCAACTAAATAAGGTGACTATAAAGAATGTGTATCTGATGTCGTGTATAGATGACTTGTTTGATCAACTCCAGGGTGCAACAGTGTTCTCTAAGATAGATTTGAGGTCAAGCTACCACCAGTTAAGGATTAGGGCGGAGGACATTCGTAAGACAACATTCAGGATATGTTATGGCCATTATGAGTTCCTGGTGATGTCTTTTGGGTTGACTAATGCCTCTGCAACATTTATGGACTTGATGCACAGGGTGCTTAAGTCGTACCTAGATTCGTTTTTTATTGTCTTCATTGATGATATATTATATACTTACGGGGTAGGGAGGAGCATTAGCAGCATTTGAGGATCGTGCTCCAGACTTTGAGAGATGTGGTAGTGGATGGCTTGAGCCAGAAAGCAGTGAGTATGGGCAGTTTGGCATCTCCTTTAGTTTTGGTGCAGCCGTTGGCCTTGGACATACAGTCTTTGGCTAACAGTTTGGTTAGGCTTGATTTGTCATATCCCAGCAGAGTTCTTACAAGTGTTGAGATCTGTTCTACAATGGTTGATCTGATTCAACAGCGTCAGTTTGAAGATCAACATTTGTGTGGTATTCGTGATCAGACTCTGCAGGGTAAGGCCAGCAGTGCTACTTTAGATTTTGATGATATTTTGAGATTTGATGATCGCCTTTATGTTTCGAGAGTTGGGGACTTAATACAGTTGATTCTCTGTGAGGCTTTTTGTTCCAGATATTCCATCCATCCGGGCGCATATAAGATGTATAGAGATTTGAGGCAGCTTTACTGGTGGAGAGGTATGAAGAGGGACATAGAGGAGTTTGTATCTCAGTGCTTGAACTGCCAGCAGGTTAAGTTTGAGCACATGAGATTTGGTGGATTGATGCAGAGACTTGCCATTCCTGAGTGGAAGTGGGAAGAGATCACTATGGACTTCATAGTACGGTTGCCATGCACTTCTCAAGGGTTTGACTCTATTTGGGTTACTGTCGATAGGCTAACTAACTCTGCACATTTTGTGTTAGTTCATTCTTCCTATAGTGCAGAGAGGTTGGCTCAAATATATCTCCATAAGGTTGTTCATTTGTATGGGGTTCCATCTTCTATCATTTCAAATCACAGTACTCAGTTTACATCTCAGTTCTGGAGGACTATTCCACCAAAGATGGGTATAGAGGTTCAGCTCAGAATTGCATTCCATCCTCACACAGATGCCCAATCCGAGAGGACTATCCAGGTCTTGGAGGACATGATACAGGCCTGTGTTCTTTATTTTCGGGGGTTCATGGGATCAGTATGTGCCTTTGGCAGAGTTTGCTTATAATAATAGTTATCACTTGAGTATTCACATGGCGCCTTTTGAGGCATTGTATGGTAGGCATTGCAGATCGCCAATGGGTTGGTTTGATTGTTTTAAGTCTTGGCCACAGAGTACAGACCTACTTCGTGATTCCTAGACACATTTCGGGTGATTCAGGATAGACTTCGAGCAGCCTAGTGTAGGCAGTAGAGCTACGCAGACCATATACTTCGTGCCTTAGAGTTCAGTGTTGGTGATAGAGTATTTCTTTGAGTATCACCTATGAAGGGCATGATGAGATTCGGCAGGCGGGGCAATCTCAGCCCTAGGTACATTGGGACATTTGAGATTCTTTAGAGGGTTGGCGATGTTGTATATCTGCTAGCTTTGCCTCGTATGTTCTGAGCTATTCACCCAGTCTCTTATGTATCCCTGTTGTGGAATTATGTTCTGGATGAGTCACATATGCTACGGTGGGATTTAGTGCAGTTAGATGATAGTTTGTCTTTTATTGAGGAGCGGGTAGCCATTCTAGCTAGAGATGTCAGGAGATTGAGGTCTAGAGAAATTCCTGTGGTTAAGGTTCAGTGGAGGCACCATCCAGTCGAGGAGGCTACCTGGAATACCGAGAGAGAGATGCAAGCTACATATCTGCAATTGTTTGAGCCTTTAGGTACTCCATTTTTCTGACTTTCGAGGATGAAAGTCCTCTTTAGTAGTGGATGATGTAATGACTCTTCCGATAATTTTTGCATTTTTGCTTTCTTTGTACTCTTAGAGCTTATTTGTAGTTGCCCCAAGTCATTTATGACTTGCTAGAACCGGTGGTTCGGTGCCCGGGCCATTTGTTTGGACTTTATGACCCTGTCCCTCTCTTAGAGCTTTAACTTAGGAAATCATTGGTTTTAGTCAACATTCTTAGCAGACATGCTCAGAATAAAATTTTGACAATTCTGTTAGCTCCAAAGCATGGATTTTGGTCTGGTTGGACCCTTGGTCAGGACCTAGGAGCTTTCAAAATGGTTTTATCTCACTTTCTGAGAATTCAGGCCAGTTGGAGTTGGAACATTGACTTTGGTCAACATTAAGAGAAGACAACCTCAGATGGGAATTCCATTAGTGCAGTTAGCTCCAGAATATCGACTTTGGGCTAGAGGGACTTTTGGTTTGGGTCCCGAGACTTCCAGACTCATTTTGGGCTATTGGGTTCTATTTTGGTAATGTTAGTCCTTTTGGCCAAGGGGCCCACTTTTTGTTAAATAGACCTCGTTTGAGAATTTTGTTAATTTCGTTGAGTCCAGAATGCAATTTCTGGTAGTGTAGCATAATCAGTTTGCGTATGTGGGTCCCTAAATCAGTTTACAGCTGGTTGCAACTTGTTCTGGTATGGCGCAGTTGTGGTGCATTGGCGCACCTGCGCAGCCTTACTTGTGCTTTGGGTCCCGCACATGCGGTCTTTGTGGCATCGATAGGGGGTGCACCTGCGCTCCTTCTCCTGCTCTTATGACATTCAGACCGCACCTACGGGGTTGGAGGTTTTGTTGACCTCCGCCCATGCGGTGGTCTGGGCACCGCTGCAGTAACGCACCTGCGTCATTATGACCGCAGGGGCGCCGATTGCTGATAGTTTAAATGGGTCATCCCCCACATTCGTTCTAAGCTTCAACATATTTCCACCATTTCTCTAGAGCTTTAAGCGCAATTCTCAGTGTGAGTTCATCTTAGAGAGCTTGGGTGACCATTTCCTTGTTCGTGGTCGACTTCTCATCTTTGAATTGTAAGTTTCTAACCTTTAATTCCGTCAAATTCTTCATTTGATTCTTAATTTTTGTTCTTGGGATTTTGGGGGCTGTTTCAGGCCTTTTTCTTACCCGAATTATGCTCAATTTTTGAACATGTGTTCCTGGCAGCATTGGGAACCTCGTGGTAATTTCCGTTTTCAATTTTGGTTTGCGGGGGCCTATGGGCCTATCTTTGACTCGAATTTTGACTTAAACAAAATTTTTAGCATTATGAGTATCGTTAGCTTCATATTGACTATTTTAACCCTTTTTGGAAATTGTCATTAAAAGAAAATTAAATGGTTTGACACTTTTAAAATTATTTTAAAACTTAAAGAAAATTTCAAAACAATTCTAAAACAAAACAGAGTCGCCACTTAATAATTAAAGAAAAATTAAGAAAACCTTTTAAAAATTTCTAAAATCTAAAACAGATAAAGATTTTAAAAATAAAAGATTTGGGTAAGAGATTCCTATTAATATTTTCGAGAAGGATTTTAAGGCACTAGAAATATCCGCTAACTCGCGGTTATTCGACAATTTAAAATAAATCTTATTTTTGACTAACTTCGAAAATGTTATTTGTTTTGAAAAATACGAGAATATTACCGACAAAAGAATTACCTAAGGATAAGTGATGAGGTTGAAATTATTGAAAATGGTTTAAGAAAAACATGCTTTGTACTTTAGAGTTTTAAGAAAAGTAACTACCGTTCGAAAAAGGCAATGAAGATAACTTCATAAATATTAAAGCCAAGTAAGTTGTTTGGAAAAAGTGTTTGAAAACTTGCAATAAAGATTCCATTTTTAAAGACTTAAAATAAGTAAATCGAATGAGAATAAAATTTAATTAAAGAGTCGTTTATTTGATTAAGTGGCCGAATTAAAACACAAATAAGAATAACGATTCTTTAGGGGATTTAACTAAATTAATGTGAAAGAGTTGGTGTTAATTACAAACAATAATAAATACTAGTTATAAATAAATAAGTAAGAGAGAGTTGAGATTTGGGCCCCTTATGGCCCATTGCAAAAGCTGTCCATATTTACTTCAAAATTAATGGACTCTAGTCCATTTTCTAGCTTGTATATCACCTGTATATCGCAACTCCTTTTCCTTGCATTTTCTGTATGTCGTACATGTATACGACCGTATATCACGAATATTTGTTTTCTACTTGTATACTAGCTTCCTTTTCTACATACTTCTTCTGTATATCAGCCTCTTTTATTCGTATACCAGTGTATATCAGTCCATTTAGGACTTGATTGAGGCTTTGACTCGATGGAAGTTATTGGGTTTGACCCAACCCAAAATGCAAGAAACGGGGAATCCAAATGAGACTCGGATTGAGGGAGTTCATGCATAAAACAAAACAAGATAAGGATTAGCGAATTATTACAACTAATTGACATATGACAAGTTTTAGCAAAGCCATAGTACACAATAAAATTCTATTTGTTGACCTTTTTGACAGTTTGTTCATTTTAAGTTTTTTAACCAAACAGTAAGAAAAATCGTTAACTTCTCTTATATCTACAACAAATAAGGGAAGTAAGAAGATAAGCATCAAGTTACATCATTCGACAAAAGGCAATAAATCAATATGGAGAGCAACAACATATACAAACGGTAAGACTGTCCCTTAACAAGGATCAGTAAAGTTTCAAGTGAAACACTTACCTTATTTAAACTAAAAATATTACTTATAAAAAGTTGACATCTTTAAACGGATTTCGTGTAATACTTGAAACACATCATGTATAACAAACTTTGAATAAATTTCCAATACCACATAGAAAGCCAAAACATCCTGTAAGTTACATTACATCATTTTAAAAAAAAAAAACACAATAAAAAAATAATATTGAGGGCAACAGTATATACACACCATAAAATGACTTTGCCCCTTTGACAATGATCGGTAAAGTTTCAACTGACTCCCAGCATTACATATAAAAAGTTGACAACTTTTAATGGATTTCATGTAATACACATCATGTATAATGTTGAACAAACTTTAAACTAATCCCCAATACCAAATGGAAAGCCAAAAATGTCAAGTTAGTTTCATCATTTTACTATATGAAAAGCACAACCATGTAAAGGGAAGGTATAGTAATAGTTAAAAGACAGCATGTGGATTAGTTAATTGACCTTTTACTAAAATGAATACTCAAGAACAACATACTAAAACTAGCTGTTTTAATCCATCAAGAAATCAATTTTGGCTTAGTACATCTTGATCGTCCGTAATGGCAACGTTTAACACAGTGAACACAAACAAATGGTTTTGAATATTCCGCGAAATTCGACATGATTCTCTACTTATCTCTTATTGAAACAAAACAGTCAATGAAATAAGAAACATGGAGCCGGAAACAACAACTAAAGAGACATATTACCTCGATCATTCTAGGCTTAAATTGAAACAAGCAAACACAATAAATGAAAATAACTAAGACGAAGAGGGTATTACCTCTTTTGGAGCAGCGAACGATACGAGAAGAGTTGAGTTTTCCGATGATTACTTCGACTTTCCGACGAACTAAAGTCTCCTCCGACTTCAAATGGTAAGCAGAAAAGACTATGAAATCTTTAAGAACCCCAGCAAGCTAATGCAATTTTTACCTTAATATTCACTTGATTTTCTAGGTTTCCCAAAAATCAGAGAAAAAGACTCTCCAAGATTTTGCTACCCAAAAAATCCTCCCCCAACGGTGTGAAGAAAGTGGGTATTTATAGGGAAAGCTTAGGGCTTGAATTGAGGAGGGAAAACGATGGGATTTTCGGGTAGGATTTTGAGGATTTCAAAATTTGAAATCTAATTTCACCAGATGAAGGCACGTAGTGTACCTTGTGGTACGAAATTGATCATCCATTGATGATTTTGAGAGGAATCTGCGGCATCTCACAGAGAGAACGTTTCAGAGGCCACCTGTGAGATTTCTAGAAGTTTCTAGAATCTGCCGGCAAGGCATTCTCTTGTACAAACAAACGGCAACAGGGAATGTTAATGGAGGGGGTAACGATTTTAGGGAATTTGGGGAAGATTGGATGTCGTTTGGAGCTGTACGGAGTTATTTGGGTGTTATTGTTGACGTTCTTCACCATATGGGTGTGTTGGGGTTGTACGAAAGAGAGAAAGAGGATAAGGGGTCATTTGGTACATCTGTTATGAGGAGAAGAAGTATAAGGGTGCAATTGGGCCAGGTTGTAAGAAAGAATTAGGCTGGGCAGTTTTGGGCTAAGCATTAGCTGAAAACAAAGAGAGGGTGAGGGGTGTGATTTAGGAGATGGCCAAATTTCTTGCAAATGTGGTCAGATTTAGTTACGAAAGTAGCCAAATCGACTTAATTTGTGAAAATTGGCTAAAATTAGAATAGAAAAATTTATCCAAATTAAATATTTGAGCTTCTTTAATTTAAACAAGATAAAATAATTATTTTATTTAAAGCAATAAGAGACTACATATTCAATTAATCTCTAAATTTAAATTAAGTTTGAGAAAAAACAAAGTATTTTTAATTTAAACACGATTTTCATTCGAAAATAATTTCAAAAAGTATTTTTCTTAAGTAAAATTTATATAATTCTATATAGTTAAATACAGAGTATATATTATTACTTAAAAATGATAAAATTATCATGAAAATTAATTTTGAAAATATTTTAATTTTATAACAATTATTTTAAAATTGAAAAAGTTCAAAATTAATTTTCAATGTGGACGGCAAAAATTGGGTGTCAACAACTGTCCTTCCCTTTGGGTAGGGTGAATGCAAGGAACCCTGGGCAAAGGAAATTGACGCTCCCAATTTTATCCGACCACAAATTCATCTCTTGAAAGCGATTGATTTTAGCACGAATTTCAAGGAATCATGACCGAATCCCAGTATCGATTTTTTCTTACATATCTCAGGTTACATGAGAATTCAGACCACTTTTAGTTCAAGGCGCTTGATTTTACGCACGATTTTGAAATAATTCCAAAAGCTATCCCGGTTTCGAATTAAGGAGAGATTGAAAAGCTGAAGAGTAAGAGGATTGAGGGGAGGTTGGAATGCAGCCGAGTTTTCAACATAGAGCCCGCCTACATATCCCAGTACTTGGGAAATCAGGCTTCTTATAGTTCAACTCAATCGGTGGAAAAGGTAATCTCTTATGCTAAAATAACCTTTGGCCCGAGGGGAGTGACAATTAATTAAGTTATGGAAAAGAGGCTTGAAACCAGAAACTATGAATGTTGGATCCTTCACACCCATAAATAGGACCTTACACGGGCCTAATTTCCAAAGCTCAAGGTGCATCATCACCCAGAATTGAAAGAGAAGGGATATTGCTTCCAGTGCGAGTTCGAAAATTACCCTTGATGCAAAATTGAAAAATATTTAAAACCCAAAGAAATACCCACATGCCTTTTGATAGGGGTGTGGTTTGATTGAAGTGGAAGTCGATCCTCAACTCGCGTCCAAAGAGTTTGATACTCCTCTTCAGACTATGTCCCAGTTTGCTGCTAAGAAAAAGTTTCACGTTGTGATGTGTCCTTTTTGGCGTAGTCCACACCTGTGATTTTGTTTTGAGAATTTTTTCCTTCTCGAATGCTCTCGACAATATCTCAAAATAAAATTATTAGTTGTAACATAATTCCATTTGGAGAGATAGTTTCTTTGTCAAACCTTGTCCTTGGATTACGTGCGAATCTCATGTTGTGACGTCCTTTAGACGTATTTTGTACATGTTGTTATAATTTGATATTTTCATCCTCTCGGATGCTCTCAGAAATATTTTAAAACAAGATCGTTAGTAGTGAAAGCAGTTTGATAAGGAGAGATAGCTTTTGTACCTCATTTCCGTATATGTTATTTCTTGAAAAAGATGACATCCTTTCCTATCCCTGTCTTAGAAAATAACAACTTTCACGGCAAATAGACATGATAGCCATCATATAGGATTGCGTTTGTGGCAATTGGACATGATGATCATTGAATATGACGATCTTCATATCCGTTTTGATGTAACGGTCCTTGTAACCGTTTGTAGCATTCTCTTGATATGATATGACGCCCTGTTTAGCTATCGACAATGATGCTTTGCATAGACCTTGGGTAAGTCTTGCATGTTATCTGAATCGATGCGATTTATAGACATTCTTTCATACGTCATCCTCTTTCAGTTTAGACGAACGTCAACCTCATTTGGTTTTAACTTGAACAGATATTTTTAGTCTCGATGCATATCATTCCCATTCGGTATTGATATGACTTATAGACATCCTTTCATACGTCATCCTCTTTCAGTTTGACTTTGAATGGATATCTTTGACCTAGATGCACATCATCCCCATTTGGTATTGACATGACTTGTAGATATCCTTTTATACGTCATCCCCTTTCAGTTTGACTTTGAACGGATCTCTTTGGCCTAGATGCACATCATCCCCATTCGGTATTGACATGACTTGTAGACATCCTTTCATACGTCATGCCCTTTAAGTTTGACTTTGAATGGACATCTTTTGGCCTTCGATGCACATCATCCCCATTCGATATTGACATGACTTATATACATCCTTCTATACGTCATCCTCTTTCAATTTTGAAGAATGTTAGCCTCTTTCGGTTTGACTTGAATGGATATCTTTCAGTTTTGATGCACATCATCCCCCTTCGGTATTGACATGACTTATAGACATCCTTCCATACATCATCCTCTTTCAGTTTGAATTTGAATGGATATCTTTCAGTTTTGATGCACATCATCCCCTTTCAGTATTGACATGACTCGTAGACATCCTTCTATACGTCATCCTCTTTCAGTTTTGACGAATGCCAACCTCTTCCAGTTTGACTTTGAACAGATTGATAACGCTCAAACTACACCTCAATTTAAGAAGCGTAAGCGATCGTTGTCAAATATATAATCCAACAAGGTTGGGGTCGAATCCCACAGAGAATATGGTGATGATTAAGACTTTAGTGAAGTATGTGACTAGTCGTCAATCGTTTCCAGTAAATAAAAGGGGGGTTTTGTAATCAAATTGTAAACAAAACAATAATAAACGTAGGAGTTTAAATCAGTATGAGAGAATGCGAACTAGGGACGTGGTCACCATGGCGTTGTAACAATGTCGATTCTAGGCTTAACTGGGTTCTTTCTATATGCGTGTCACGATGTGATTGCGTCAATTGTATCGTCTAAACGTCTCTCGACCAAATAAACAAATTTCCTTTTATCTTCTCTCGATCTCAAAAAGATGTGCTTTTTAGCTCTCAATCCTAACATCAAGTAGATTAATCCAGTTACGGCATTAATCTTTAAGACGAGAGTTGGTAGTCTCGAATCCTTGTTGTTAATCAAGTTTCTCGGTTTTAATCTCTTTCTCAAGCAAATTAAACCTAGGCATGTTCTAATGTTTGCAACCCACTAGAAAACGTGACATAATGTATGATTAACAACGTGACAATACATAAAACGAACCCAACGCTACCCGGAATCTATATTGCTACGTTTGCCATGGCTCCCACAACCCTAGTTGCGGGAGTTTTAGTTAATCATGCTATAAAGAAAAGAGAAGAGAATTGAATTCATAATAAGGAGAAGAAGTTCTTACAATATAATGAAAACCAATCTTCAATAATCCAAGACAAGAAAAACCAAGAACTCACGAACACGAATTCAAGAATCCGAAAACGTGTTGTTGCTCTCAAACAATGACTAAAAACTGTTCTAAAACTATTCGGTGAATTCTAATTACATAAACCTATCATAGGGTATTTATAGGAGTCAAAGAAACCAAATCCAAAACGGGCTAGGAATCCCCAAAACGCGGGTCGCCGACGTAAGCCACTGCCTTAGCGTGACGGTCAGGCTGACGGACCGTCACTGCCTTGACGGACCGTCGCCTGGACCGTCAGCCTTAGGCAGTGGCACTGTCCCTTTGCTGCCTTGGAGTGACGGTCCCAGTGACGGACCGTCACATGTGTGACGGGCCGTCACTCAGGCCGTCACACTTAGGCAGATTGCTCTTTTTCGCGTATTTCCGTCCGTTTCCGTGTTTGTTTCCATTTCCTACAAATACAACATAAAAACATCAAAAACAACAATGGTTGCTTGAAAACGTACGATTGTTCTTAGTAAAAAGGAGTCGAAAGTGACGTAAATTAGCGTCACATCAACACCCTCAACTTAAAACGTTCGCTTGTCCTCAAGCAACATAACATAAAACAATAATACGACTCAACTAAGAACACGAACTCATGTCTATAGCACTTCATGGTCATTCAAAACTTATTCAATTAAATCAAGCTCCCTCGTAGCACACGTATGTATGAAACACTAACTTGCAAGGATCCAAACATGTCATTCCGATATGATAGAATATTATGCATACACATACGCAGCTATCCTAACAATCAATAGACAATATAGACATCTTGGTGCCCTCACCACAAAGAAATCCCACACACAAGATTTGGGACTAGGTAAGCGCTCACACTCACAAACGATTTCAAACAATGCACATGCGATACCATAGGCTTGCCCTTACTATTCTATTTCGGTTCTTCAGAAAGCTACTCAGGATCACTACAGGACTTGTTTCGGCTTGTAATGAGGCTTCGGGTGCAGGTAGGATACATTTAGGGGTTAGTGACTAAGCCCTCCTTGGAACCATTTACATCTTATCACCACATAACTTCACTTTATCCATCCTTATTCACCTTTTTATTTCCTTGATTCTAGATACAGGTGCGGCCTCTTTATTGACAATTCTTTTTGTTTCTTTTTCATCTTTTTCATCTTTCTTTATTTTTCTTTTCTTTTCTTAGGCGCACACCCGGATTTTCATTCTATTCAACAACAATCATCTCCATCCTCTTTTTCTTCTCCTTTACCACTGTAGTAGCCACCCTCAACTTAGGCTGATTGCCTACGTCAAGGTGCACAATGTCCATTGGTAGGACCAGGGCCAAAACAGGGATTCAAAGTTAAACAGGAATGGTGACAGGTTATTGAAAGAACAAGGTCAATTATGGCTCGAATAGGGATCAAGGGATTCTTTGTATTTGGACGGTCATATAGGCTAAGTGGACTGCATCAAAAAGGGCCTGCGATCCTTTCCTAAGCAACCAACTTCAAACTTAACAAAATAGACCGGGCAAGTTCTAGATGCATGCACAGAGTAAGAATTTATAACAATTAATCTCACACACTCTTAGCACCAAGAAACTATATCGCTACCAACTATCAAACAACCGCTCGGCTTAAGCATACTCATTCTAATCATATTCACACAATGACATTCAAGGATCCAGACAGTCAATCGTTTCAACATAAGCTCAAAACCATAAAATTTTTAAAGGGGCTTCGTTTGCTAAGAAATCGCATGCTTTGCTATAGAAAAAAAAAATTTTAAAAAAAATTTAAAACAACAACCTAAACATGCCGGTTCTACTAGATAGCACACCGTAGGGAAAAGAAATCGGCAACAAAAACCCTTGGTGGTGACTCACAGGTTTCCCAACACCCTCAACTTAGACTTATGCATTGTCCCCAATGCATATATATGAAAGCTAAAAACTGTGAGAATAAAGGAATACCTGTGAAGTCGATATGACTCAAATTTCGGAATGATGTTGGAGACCGCCAGGGTCTCCAAAACAAGAGAACTCAATGGAGTGTTTGCACGCGCTGCTGATTCGATGTTGCTGTCCAATTTCTTCTTTTGTTGGCTCCGCAGCTAGTCGTGACCGCTTCTTCGCTCTTTCTTTGCAGATTCTCTTGCGGTGTTTTCGCTTTCTTGATTTAATCTCACCGCCTTCCTCTACATGTTTATGCTCTCGCACCATACTTCTTACCACAGCTAGAGTCTCGACCAAACTCTTCTCCTCAAGGTGCACATCCGCAGGGGCTTCCTCAATAGCATTGATGACCGCGACCACTCTCATGTCACTTGGTCGCTTCATCAGCTTGGTCACATCGAACTTGACCATTTCATTGTTCAATCGGAAGGTCAGTTCGTTTTTCTCCATGTCAACCAAAACTCTCGCCGTAGCTAACAATGGTCGTCCCAAGATTATGGGAACTTCGAAGTCCACTTCACAATCCAAAATTACAAAGTCAGCTGGGAAGATAAGCTTACCAATCTTTACTAGCACATCAGACAATACTCCAACAGGTCGTTTTATCGAACGGTCAGCCATCATCACTCTCATGGACGTTGGTTTAGGAGCTCCCAAACCCAATTTGTTATACACTGCTAGCGGCATCAAATTGATACTAGCACCAAGGTCACACATAGCTCTCCCGAAGTTGAGCTTCCCGATAGTACATGGAACAGTGAACGCACCTGGATCATCCTTCTTTTCAACTAACGACCTTGAAGAGATAGCGCTGCAGTGATGGAGGTTGTCTTCCGGTTCAAAACTCACCGTCCTCTTCTTTGTGATCAAGTCCTTCATGAACTTGGCATAACCGGGCATTTGTTCCAGCGCTTCCACCAATGGTATGTTTATTGAAATTTGTTTCAACATGGTGATGAAGTTCAGGAACTTACCGTCGTCAGCTTTCTTCTTCAACCTCTGGGGGAAAGGAGGTGGGTGTCGAAACATCATAGTTGGAAGCTTTTCAGCTTCCTTGCGTTTCTCTGCGGGCTTTGGCGTTTCCTCCTCTACCGCCTCTTTATCATCCGCACTATCATCTTGAGCATGAATTACCGGATGTGATTCCGGTAATACTTTTCCGCTTCTTGTGGTGATCGCCATACAGCTTGCATCATTCTGCGGATGAGTGGTGTCGCTCGGCAAAGTACCTATTTTCCTTGGGTTTAGAGATGCCGAGATGTGACCCACTTGCTGCTCTAGTTGCTTGATCGCGGTTGAGTGTGACTCCACTACCAGACTCAATGTTGATAACTCATTCTGCATTGCCTTTACCCCAGAGTCGGTCAATTCCACCTTAAGCAGCATCTTCGCCATCATGTTCTCAAGTTTGGACGTCTCAGCCTCGCTGCCAGCTTTATCCCGATTACCAGGTGGTATATACAACCCACCTCTATCGGTGTTGTTCCTCCAGTTTCCTTGGTTGCGATTTTTGTAGCCACCATTCTCATAGTGGTTGTCTCTTGGATAGTTCCGACCTTGGTTTCCCTGGCCATTGGCCTGGAAACCCCCCAAGTAATTTGCTTCCTCAGTCTCTATACCTTAGGAACCCACAGCTTGTACCTTCTCTATACTTCCTGACGTCAAGTGCCTTGTCAAGAGATCCAACTGCGTTTTTAGATGCGCCATGTCTTGGTCGCGTTCCTCCTCTCTTCTGCGCTGCTCAGCTGACATACCAACTGTATAGGTGCTAGCTGCAACCTCTGAATCTCGTGTGTGCCAGGCCCTGTTGGTCTTGGTGAGCCTGTCTAGAATAGCTGTGGCGTCGGCAAAAGTGCGACCCATAAACGCTCCACCTGCTGCGTTATCCAATGTCGGCTTGGTAGCCGAATTTAGTGCCCGGTAGAATGTCTGCATCAAGAATTCGTTGTTCAGCTGATGGTTGGGGCACTGTGTCAGTTTCTTCTTAAATCGCAACCAAGTCTCGTGCAGTGCTTCGTGCGGTTGCTGCCTGAAGTTGCTAATCTCGTCCCTCAACTGTATCATCCGAGAGGGAGGAAAGAACCTTTCTAGGAAAGCTCCTCTCAACTCTCCCCACGTTGCGATAGAGTCGGGGGTCAATTCTGTCAACCACAACGCTGCCTCATCAGACAGAGACAACGGAAACAATCTGAGCCTGATCGCTGTCTGACTCACTCCTGGCAGTTCGAACGATTTGCAGATCCCCACAAAATTCATCAAGTGCTGGTTTGGATCGTCACCAGCAACACCGCGGAACACTCCTCTCAAGTTCAACAGTTGGATCATCGTGCTAGTGATGTTGAACTTGGCTTCGGGCGGTAGCGGTGGAACAATAATGGCGCCCGTAGCGCCAGCTCCATCTAAGTCAAGATCCTCATCATTCCGTACCACATCATCCTGCAGACCACCAGCATTCAGATTTTGTTGGGCCTGCAGTTCCGCAGCGATCCTCGCTGCCTTTAGTTGTGCGGCCATATTCCGCCTCAATGTTCTCGCAAGTTCGGGGTCGTAAGGTACAATTTATTCCCCCGAACCTCGGGTATTTGGCATGCACAACCTGTACCCTGTCCAAAAACAAAAACAACAAACAAAAATAAAAGCAAGAAATTATGACTAAAAGTCAACTAAACACACCAGACTTAATCAAAAACCGTATTCCCCGGCAACGGCGCCATTTTTGATAAAGCTCAAACTACACCTCAATTTAAGAAGCGTAAGCGATCGTTGTCAAATATATAACCCAACAAGGTTGGGGTCGAATCCCACAGAGAATATGGTGATGATTAAGACTTTAGTGAAGTATGTGACTAGTTGTCAATCGTTTCCAGTAACTAAAAGAGGGGGTTTTGTAATCAAATTGTAAACAAAACAATAATAAACGTAGGAGGTTAAATCAGTATGAGAGAATGCGAACTAGGGACGTGGTTACCATGGCGTTGTAACAATGTCGATTCTAGGCTTAACCGGGTTCTTTCTATATGAATGTCACGATGTGATTGCGTCAATTGTATCGTCTAAATGTCTCTCGACCAAATAAACAAATTTCCTTTTATCTTCTCTCGATCTCAAAAAGATGTGCTTTTTAGCTCTCAATCCTAACATCAAGTAGATTAATCCAGTTACGGCATTAATCTTTAAGACGAGAGTTGGTAGTCTCGAATCCTTGTTGTTAATCAAGTTTCTCGGTTTTAATCTCTTTCTCAAGCAAATTAAACCTAGGCATGTTCTAATGTTTGCAACCCACTAGAAAACGTGACATAACGTATGAATAACAACGTGACAATACATAAATCGAACCCAACGCTACCCGGAATCTATATTGCTACGTTTGCCATGGCTCCCACAACCCTAGTTGCGGGAGTTTTAGTTAATCATGCTATAAGAAAAGAGAAGAGAATTGAATTCATAATAAGGAGAAGAAGTTCTTACAATATAATGAAAACCAATCTTCAATAATCCAAGACAAGAAAAACCAAGAACTCACGAACACGAATTCAAGAATCCGAAATCGTGTTGTTGCTCTCAAACAATGACTAAAAACTGTTCTAAAACTATTCGGTGAATTCTAATTACATAAACCTATCATAGGGTATTTATAGGAGTCAAAGAAACCAAATCCAAAACGGGCTAGGAATCCCCAAAACGCGGGTCGCCGACGTAAGCCACTGCCTTAGCGTGACGGTCAGGCTGACGGACCGTCACTGCCTTGACGGACCGTCGCCTGGACCGTCAGCCTTAGGCAGTGGCACTGTCCCTTTGCTGCCTTGGAGTGACGGTCCCAGTGACGGACCGTCACATGTGTGACGGGCCGTCACTCAGGCCGTCACACTTAGGCAGATTGCTCTTTTTCGCGTATTTCCGTCCGTTTCCGTGTTTGTTTCCATTTCCTACAAATACAACATAAAAACATCAAAAACAACAATGGTTGCTTGAAAACGTACGATTGTTCTTAGTAAAAAGGAGTCGAAAGTGACGTAAATTAGCGTCACATCACAGATATCTTTCAGTTTTGATGCACATCATCCCCTTTCGGTATTGACATGACTTGTAGACATCCTTCTATACGTCATCCTCTTTCAGTTTTGATGAACGCCAACCTCTTTTAGTTTGACTTCGAATAAATATCTTTTAGTTTTGATGCATATCATCCCCTTTCGGTATTTACATGACTTGTAGACATCCTTCTATACGTCATCCTCTTTCAGTTTTAACGAACGCCAGCCTCTTTTGGTTTGACTTGAATGGATATCTTTGACATTCACACGTGGTCTTTACAACAAGCATAAGCATGCAACATTTCTCACG
Source organism: Jaltomata sinuosa (assembly GCA_003996215.1). NCBI lineage: Eukaryota > Viridiplantae > Streptophyta > Magnoliopsida > Solanales > Solanaceae > Jaltomata > Jaltomata sinuosa. The sequence goes on along the minus strand of QJPP01007303.1, from coordinate 153,558 downwards.
ATAGTTGAAGAGAACATTACCTTTAATGCGGTGTTGGTCCTGTTGATGCCTTTCACCTGTATCTGCGCTCAAAGCAAATGATTAGTAGACACAGTGTCGCTTTTGTTAGCGACTAAAGTCAAAACATCAAGGAAAGCTTAAAGAAAACATTTGTAGTTAAAAATAGATGACTTTGTTCACAAATGTCATCCTCTTTTCGAGGTGGTAGACAAATAAGAGGTCATATAAATGAATGATTGAACCCCATCTCTGGAAGCGGTTATAAATACCACCTTCAAACATCATATGTTTGTTGTGATCCATGATTTGCTGGAGATTTAAGGAGGATGCCATTGCTCTTCCTTTATCCGATGATCTCTTTGATTAATCTGTTGTCATGTTGACTTTCTCGTGTGTACCTGCGCTCAGGGGAAACAATTAGTAGATATAGTGTCGCTTCTTTTAGTGACTATAGTCAAATTTGGAAAAGCTTTGAAGAAAGCATTCGCAATATAAATCAAATGGCCTTGTTTGCTAATATCCTCTTCTTTTTGAGGTAAAATGGACAAGCAAGAGGTCTTTCGATTGTAAAGGGGATGGCTGCACCCTGCCTCTGGTCATAACTACAAATACCATTCTTGAACATCGCATGTTCATTGTGATTTATGACTTGTTGGAAATTTGAGGTGGACGTCATCATTCTCTCCTTATCTGATGATTCCTAAATTCACAGAAACATTATTAGTTTTGGAGAGTTCTGTCGCCTTGGGCTCTTCCCAATCATATTGGCTCCTTCTTGTTGATTTTGGGCATTCAGCTTTGTTGTATTCTTTTGAACAAAGGAATACGCCGAATAATTACAACCCTTTGTTGAATATTTGTCGATCTTAGGATATTCTGCATCCACAGAAAAATTGTTAGTTTTGGTGAAACTAATCTGTGTTGACCTTCTTCAGTTGTCTGCTTCTGTCTTGCTAGCTCCGAGTTCTTTTCATCTTCGGGCGTCTGGATTGACTCTCCGAGTCGCGGTAGATTTAAGACAATCAATTTATGAAAGATTAATTTTGATATACAAAATTTTCAAATAAGTTTTTTAAAAAATAATAATTTTGAAGAATGATTTGAAAAGGTATCTGCCAATTTGGTCATGTCATGCATAGCTCAATGAACGTCCTTCATTTGAGGCCTTGATACGTCTGACACACAGTTGGAAAGCTCTGGAAATTCTTCAACATCCTAGATGGGAAATTTGAAAAATGGGCCTTTGAGAAATATGTCGCAGCTGGAGATTAGTTCACTTGGACTTTGTTACAGCTGGAATTTCTGAAGTTGACTCTGATCTTTTGGTATTGGTGAATTCTCGGAGCTTGTCTCTGAACTCACCAACAAAGATTGGTGGAAATTTTGAGGTCATCCTCAAAATTTCTTCCCCAGTTAGAGGTTTTGTGATAAACCATGTACCGTCGATAAGAGATTGAACACTTTGTGGGGATCTTGAGATTCTTTCTCAAAATTCATTTTGGTTGCTCTTTGGCACAATATGCATCTTGACTTGCTGGAAAATGATCTTCACCTTCTGAATTTTTGAGATTCCTTTCTCAAAAATTCTGCCCCAGTTTCCATTTTTGGGGTTGGTATGACTGAGCCATTGTGGTGCCTACGTATCCTGTTGAAGCAGAAATTAGGTCAAACGTAGTTTCCCCACTCATAGTGGGAGAATATTGGAAATAAATCAAGTGGTGACCGAGGCTGACAAAGGCCGCCTACGTATCTCATTCTTGAGAATTCAGGTTGAACGTAGTTCAAGATAAAAAGGGAAAAGATAGGTTTTTCTAAGGGGTTGACTGAAGCCTACACAGGCCGCCTACGTATCTCATTCTTGAGAATTCAGGTCAAACGTAGTTCGTACATTAAGGATAGGGAATTTTAAGCTATTACAAAGCATGAAAATGATTACAAGTAGAAAGTTCCATTACATGGAAAGAAAAACCATATCAGGTATGATATCTCTTGATAGCCTCTGAGTTGATTGCTTGTGGCTGCTTTTGACCATTCCTTAAGATCAACACACCTCCGAATGGTATTTTGGGGGATGACGTCTTCATCACTTTGGTGCAAACTTTCAGCACATACTTATCTTGATGGGGGGAGAATATATTCTAATATCAATTGTTCCTCCTTCTGGATTTATTCTGAATTGACCGATAGCATATCATCGTAGGTTCAAGCGAATACATAAATGTATTATTCGAGCAAATTGATAAGCTTTCTCTTTTGTGCTTTTGACAGAAAGACACTAGTCCAGAGTTCTTTGACTCGGTTGTCATCTTCATAATTTATCAATTCGGTTTTCTTCTAAATTGGGTTTCTTGCGATTCTCAAGTTGCATCAACTCTTTCGTTAAATATTCTGAAACCGCGATATCTTTACCACATTCTTTAAATGCATCATCATCTACCTTAATTTGTTCATTCATATCATGACATGACATTAGCAGGTTTTAAAATTTTTTTTACTAAAATCACATTTAAACAAGGTTAGATAGTAATATAATGATAAAATCAGTTGGTTTTTAAAATAAAGGAAGCTTTCATTGTATATTTAAAGACATGAACTGTGGTTGTGACTCACATAAAGGTGAGTCCCTTGCCTTTTTGAAAACATTACGAAAGAAGTAAAGACATAATGAGGAAAATAATACATAAAAGGTGGGTCTCGGGCCTCATTCAGACCATCATCGATTTAGAAATCAAAGATTTATCTTTTCTCTACCGAGACAAGAGGGGAATCATGATTGGAGTAGATGTCCAGTTGTGCAACTGTTCTCCTAGATGAGTCTCTCGTATTTCCATCTCCTTAGTGCATTCTTCCAGAACCATGTCGCCTTCAATCCCTTCCCCTCTACTGTTGCTTTCATTCCATGCTTGAACAGGAAAAGACTGGTATATGTGAGGTAGCTCTTGACTGATCTTCTGCTTGTCCAAGTTGTCGAAACCAAACTTTGGAGGCTTCTCTAGAAATGCCCAATGAGGTGAGATCATCACCATAAACTCAGACTTCTTGCTTATGCTCTGAGAGGCTATAATATTTTCTATCGTGCCGGGACTTTCTTGGGTTATAACTCTACTCATGAGCCATTCTTCATCAGTCTCAATTATTTTTATAGTTACTCCTATAATGTTTGGCAGGGGATTGGTGTTAACCTCGGGCTCAACTTTCGGGAGAGTAATGACCTCTTGATCGATTAGGTTCTGAATTTGGTGCTTCAAATTGAGGCAATCTTCAGTGGTATGTCCAACATTTTCTGAATGATATGCGCAATGTCGATCAGGTTTGAAGAATTTAGATACTGGATTAGCAGGCTTTGGTTCGATGGGCTGAATTAGTCCAGCCGCTTTTAGTTTCTCAAAGAGTTGAGTTCGGCTTTCAGCTAATGGAGTAAAGACTCGGGGAAGTTTTTTATCCAAATTTGGACGGGGAGGATTATAATGGTTTTGGTGATTAAGGGGGTGGTGCTTGGTAGTTTGGTTGGACATAAAAAACAGAGGGATAATTCTTTAATGGTGAGGTTTTTCTGGGGCTGGATTTGAAGGATTTCTTTGATTTCATGCCAGGGCTGAAGGATACATAAGACACCTCTTCTCCGTTCTTTCTTAGGAATCCTGGAGACTATGGCTATGTAGGGACCCTGGTAATTTTTCCAGTCCTAAGACCTTCTTTGACTATCTCACCAATTTTGACTAAATCAGCGAACTTCGCATGGACCGCTGAGATCATCTTTTCATAGAATTCTGGTTCTTGAGCACGCATAAATACAATGGTAATTTCTTCTTCGATCATAGGAGGTTGGACTCTCGCTGCCTCCTTTCTCCACCGGTAGGCATATTCACGAAAATGCTCATTGGATTCTTGCTTGATACGGTTTAAAGAATACCTATCTGGGACAACCTCCATGTTGTAGGCAAAACTTCCAGCAAAATCTTTGGCTAGAGTACTCCATCCGGACCACTTTTTCAGATCTTGCGAACTAAATCATTCTAGCACTTCGCCGCTTAGACTCCGACTGAAGAGTCTCATTAGTAGTGCTTCATTTTTACCTGCTCCCACCATTTGGTCACAATAACTCCTCAAATGGACTGTGGGATTTCCAACGCCGTTGAACGTTTCAAACTTTGGGACTTTGAATCCTTCTGGCAGATTCAAATTTGGATAAATACAAAGATTATCATAACTATATTTTTCTTTATCGGGAGAACTCTGTGATTCCTTAATCTTGGCGATCTCTTCTTTCATCAGCATCATATCCTTATCGTGCCTATCTTCCACGGCTCTCAATTCTCTCTTCTTTCCCTCATAATGGTAAGTCTTAGATTTATCTGGGAAGGTAGGATAGGTTTCGAGTGTAGTGGCATAAAAAGTAACGGTTGGCATAGTTTGAATAGGTGGTGGGTACTGAACATTTGGAGCGAGATTTTGATATGAGGGGGTAAGGTTCTGTGAGTTGGTGATAATTAGGTTGTCATTCTGGCACGCGGGAAGGAAATTCTGAGAATTGTAGGCATTCGAGGGAGTATTCTGATAGTTAGAAGGGAGATTATGTGAATTATATGCATTTGGATGAGCATTCTGGTAGTTAGAAAGGGGATTCTATGGGTCGTATGCATTTGGATTGTTGTTTTGGTTAGCATGCTCAGTAAATGGAGCATGAACTTGATATGATGAGCCAAATTGAGGTGGGTTGCTGGAGATGGGATCTGTGAAAGGTCATTGGATAGAAGCATATGGCGTGTTATTTGGATGATTTTCGATGTTGGGAGAGTTATGAGGAGGAAGATGGAGCGAGGCCTCATTTCGCTAGGAATCCTGGTGAATTCTCTGAACATTGTATTTCTTTCCTCATCTCAGCCATTTGTTGCAGTATTTGCACCATTAGTGCGCTTTGATCCATTGTGATTGGGTCTGCTATGGCTATATTTGTCAACCTAGTCTCCTCAGTATTGTCAGTTATTTTCCCTTTCTTTTTATCAAGCTATGGTCAAGGAAAGATTCTACTTGCAAAGTAAGGATGTTCAGCTAGTTTTCAACACAAATCAGTTTCTTAACTTCTACCTGATAAGAGAAAAATAACTCAAAGGGTAACCATGTTAGATTCTATTTATGATAATCAATGCAACTTATTTGACAGAAGATAAACAAATAAGTGTTGCTTTACTTAAAGGTAAATTAATCCACGGATGAATTTTGATAGGAATGACTCGATCGGATAGAAATTTGTCCATTGATTTGATATGGTCGTTGTCTTGTTACACTTTTTATGGTTGTTGATGTGAATAAGGCGAGATTTTCAGCCTTTCGCGAAAAATAAAAAAATTCAAAGATAGGGGATGAGCCTCGAAAGGGCTGTCCGTTTTTTTCCCACCGAATATGGTAAGCTAACCTTCCAAAGAGATAGGAACAAGATTTTGAGGACTTTCGAAGAGGTTTGAATTTTCTGAGAAACTTGAAAAACCCGAAGAATCGTTCGGTCAGACTTTGTATTGTGGACTTATATTTCTTCTTATGGACTCTAAAATATTTTAGTAGGAGTGGATCAATTCACCTTTAATTGAAGCAACACACACTTACACAAAAGCAATTATATTGCATAACGTGTAAATAATTTATAGCGCGTTCTATATAGATATGTGACCTTTTATGCCAAAGGTACGCCTAACGAATTGAAGGATGTATGTCGTATGTAAGACGTTTCATTGCCCCAAAAAAAATATTGTATATAAATTTATTAAATCGAATGGGAATACAAAATAAGGAAAAGGGATTTCCTTCATCATCGAACTCCTTGGACTTCTTGAAATTTCGAACGCGTTTTGGGATCTTCAAAACTAAATATTTCCCGACCCCGAGGGACAATGATTTCGTATAATTTGACATCACATCCTTCAATTAAACATATAAGGGATGATCGTCTTTTATTGACTTGTGGCTAATAGATGCAAGGTGGTCTTTTCTAATGGGCCCAATACCCCTTAGGTATTGGGTCGTCCTAGACCAATGCCTAAAATGGATTTTGGTTTAGCTCTACGCTAGGTGTCTAGAGTGAGTTTGTTTTGAAATAGACCGGGTCTCAAGCGGACAACTTGGGTTGAAAATACGATAGCCATTGAACGCTTGAGGTACCCATAAACTATCGTATTTTCGAGAAAGTGTTATTTATGGCGAGAGGCCACACGATCGTGAGCCTCCCTAAAAATATAAATAAAATAGCATGCCATATGGTGGAAGATGCTATGAAATGAAATGACAATATATTTTGCGATAAATAAACGCATAAGCAAATAATAATTAAAATTTACTAACTATTACAACATTTTGAATAGTTAGTCATATAAAGTTAGTCAAAAATAGTTCAAATTTTTGGTTAAAACCTAAATAAATCTCCAGCAAAGTCACCATTTCTATTTTATCTCTTTTTGAAAATTGTTATTAAAAGAAAATAAAATGGTTTTGACACTTTTAAAATTATTTCAAAACTTAAAGAAAATTTCAAAATAATTCTAAAACAAAACAGAGTCGCCACTTAATTAATTAAAGACAAAATAAGAAAACCTTTTAAGAAATTTCTAAAATCTAAAACACATAAAAATTTTAAAAATAAGAGATTTGGGTAAGAGGTTCCTATTAATATTTTTGAGAAGAATTTTAAGGTACTCAAAATATCCGCTAACTCGCGGTTATCCATTAATTTAAAACAACTCTTAGTTTTAAATAACTTCGAAAATGTTATTTGTTTTGGAAAATACGAGAATATTACCAACAAAATAATTTACTAAGGATAAGTGATGAAGTTGAAATTATTAAAAATGGTTTAAAGAAAATATGCTTTGTACTTTAGAGTTTTAAGAAAAGTAACTACCGTTTGAAAATGACAATGAAGATAACTTCATAAATATTAAACCCAAGTAAGTTATTTGGAAAAAGTGTTTGAAAACTTGCAATAAAGATTCCATTTTTAAAGACTTAAAACAAGTAAATCGAATGAGAATAAAATTTAATTAAATAGTCGTTTATTTGATTAAGTGACCGAATTAAAACACAAACAAAATAATGATTCTTTAGGGGATTTAACTAAATTAATGTGAAAAAATTAATGTTAATTACAAACAATAATAAATACTAGTTACAAATAAATAAGTGAGAGAGAGTTGAGATTTGGACCCCTTTTGGCCCATTGCAAAAGTTGTCCATATTTACTTCAAAATTAATGGATTTAGTCCATTTTCTAGCTTGTACATCAATTGTATACTGCAGCTCCTTTTCCTTGCGTTTTCTGTATATCGTACATGTATACGGCCATATATCACGCATATTTGTTTTCCATTTGTATACTAGCTTCCTTTTCTGCATACTTTTTCTGTATATTACCAGTATATCAGTCTCTTTTATTCGTATATCAGTGTACATCAATCCATTTAGGACTTGATTGAGGCTTTGACTCGATGGAAGTTATTGGGCTTGACCCAACCCGAAATACAAGAAACGGGGAGTCCTAATGAGGCTCGGATTGAGGGAGTTCATGCATAAAACGAAACAAGATAAGGATTAGAAAATTATTACAACTAATTGACATATGACAAGTTTAAGCAAAGCCATAGTTCACAATAAAATTCTATCTGTTGACCTTTTTGATAGTTTGTTTATTTTAAGTTTTTTAACCAAACAGTAAGAAAAATTGTTAACTTCTCTTATATCTACAACAAATAAGGGAAGTAAGACGATAGGCATCAAGTTACATCATTCGACAAAACACAATAAATCAATATGGAGGGCAACAACATATACAAACGGTAGAAAGACTCCCTTAACAAGGATCAGTAAAGTTTCAAGTGAAACACTGACCTTATTTAAACTAAAAATATTACTTATAAAAAGTTGACATCCGTTTAAAAGTTGATAACTTTTAATGGATTTCATGTAATACACATCATGTATAATGTTGAACAAACTTTAAACTAATCCCCAATACCACATGGAAAACCGAAAAACGTCAAGTTAGTTTCATCATTTTACTATATGAAAAGCACAACCATGTAAAGGGAAGGTATAGTAATAGTTAAAAGACAGAGCATGTGGATTAGTTAATTGGCCTTTTACTAAAATGAATATTCAAGAACAACATACTAAAACTAGCTGTTTTAATCCATCAAGAAATCAATTTTGGCTTATTACATCTTGATCGTCCGTAATGGCAACGTTTAACACAGTGAACACAAACAGATGGTTTTGAATATTCCGCGAAATTCGACATGATTCTCTACTTATCTCTTATTGAAACAAAACATTCAGTGAAACAAGAAACATGGAGCCGGAAACAACAACTAAAGAGACATATTACCTCGATCATTCTAGGCTTAAATTGAAATAAGCAAACACACAATAAATGAAAATAACTAAGACGAAGAGGGTGTTACCTCTTTTGGAGCAGCGAACGGGACGAGACGAGATGAGTTTTCCTATGATTACTTCGACTTTCCGACGAACTAAAGTCTGCTCGACTTCAAATGGTAAGCAGAAAAGACTACGAAATCTTTAAGAACCCCAGCAAACTAATGCAATTTTTACCTTAATATTCACTTGATTTTCTAGGTTTCCCCAAAATCAGAGAAAAAGACTCTCCAAGATTTTGCTACCCAAAAAATCCCCCCCCCCAAACAGTGTGAAGAAAGTGGGTATTTATAGGGAAAGCTTAGGGCATGAATTGAGGGGGAAAACGATGGGATTTTCCGGTAGGATTTTGAGGATTTCAAAATTTGAAATCCAATTTCACCAGATGAAGGCACGTAGTGTACCTTGTGGTGCGAAATTGATCATCCATCAATGATTTTGAGAGGAATCTGCGGCATCTCACGGAGAGGAACGTTTGACAGGCCACCTGTGAGATTTCTAGAAGTTTCTAGAATTTGCCAGCAAGGCATTCTCTTGTACAAACTAACGGCAACAAGGAATTTTAACGGAGGGGGTAACGATTTTAGGGAATTTGGGGAAGATTGGATGTCGTTTGGAGCTGGACGGAGTTATTTGGGTGTTGTTGTTGACGTTCTTCACCGTCTGGGTGTGTTGGGGTGAGAAAATGACAAAAATGGTCCCTTATGTTTGAGGGTAGGTTCAAAATAGTCCCTTAAGTATTCACTTATCAATTTTGGTCCTTTAAGTTACCAAAAGTTAACAAGAATGGTCCCTTAAATATGCATTTAACAGTTTTGGTCCTTCAAGTTTGCCAAACATTAACACATTTAGTCTCGGACAAAATATTCATCGAACTCTATTTATTAAATTTGACGAGAACTATGAAAAAAGATTAGCAAAAAGTAACATTTATGGATACACCCTACTAGAAAAGGACAATTACTAAGAGATAAAATCAACGGACGTCTGTCAGTTATAGGGCAAAATCGAGAAAAACTTTGACAAGGTAAATATACTAATCTCAATTTTTATTAAAAAGTCGATATACAATAAACATTTTCATTATTTTTATTTATACTATTCAACTACAGTTTAACGCTTTAAAAAACAACACCCGTCCATCAGAGTTTCATAAAATAGACTAACGGAATCCTCTATTTTGTTTTTAAAAATAAAAATAATCATAGTTATTGCGCTAAATTAACCAACGAACATCGGTAGGTATTTGCTTAAAATTTTTATAGTTTACATGCATTTTTGCGCGAAAAAAATCGATAGATCCATCTGTCGATTTTCGTAAAATAAAATTTTAAAAAATCATTGGCTTTCCTATAGTGTTCCTCGATTTTTGTTTGTTAGTTTTTCTCTTGTTTTAGTAGTGAATTTTTAAATAGTTTCTGCAATTTCTAAATTATTTTTAAAGTCTGGCATTAATTTTTTAAGGTGTAGTTTTTGCTTATTTTTTAAATATTTTGTTAGTGTCTTCTAGTTTTTTATGTTGCATATTTTAGAATTTGATGTGACTTTCTTAGTCTTATAATTGAATCTTTTTTTTCATAGTTTCCGTCAAATTTAATAGATATAGTTCGATGAATATTTTGTTAGAGACAAAAAGTGTTAACTTTTGGTAAATTTGAAGGACCAAAATTGTTAAGTGCATATTTAAGGGACCATTCTTGTTAATTTGTGGTAAACTTAAAGGACCAAAACTGATAAGTGGATAGTTAAGGGACTATTTTGAACCTACCCTCAAAGATAAGGGACCATTTTTGTCATTTTCTCGTGTTGGGGTTGTACGAAAGAGAGAAAGAGGATAAGGGGTCATTTGGTACATCTGTTATGAGGAGAAGAAGAAGTATAAGGGTGCAATTGGGCCGGGTTGTAGGAAAGAATTGGGCTGGGCAGTTTTGGGCTAAGCATTAGCTGAAAACAAAGAGAGGGTGATGGGTATGATTTAGGAGATGGCCACATTTCTTGCAAATGTGGTCAGATTTAGTTACGAAAGTAGCTAAATTGACTTAATTTGTGAAATTGGCTAAAATTAGAATAGAAGAATTTATCCAAATTAAATATTTGAGCTTCTTTAATTTAAACAAAATAAAAATAATTATTTTGTTTAAAGCAATAAGAGACTACATATTCAATTAATCTCTAAATTTAAATTAAGTTTGAGAAAAATAAAGTATTTTTAATTTAAACACGATTTTCATTCTAAAATAATTTCAAAAAGTATTTTCCTTAAGTAAAATTTGTATAATTCTATATAGTTAAATACATAGTATATATTATTACTTAAAAATGATAAAATTATCATGAAAATTAATTTTGAAAATATTTTAATTTTATAACAATTATTTTAAAATTGAAAAATCTCAAAATTAATTTGCAATGTGGAAGGCAAAAATTGGGTGTCAACATTGACGAGTAGATTATGTTTTGATAGTTTAATCACTATTTGGGGCTTCTCGGAGCAGTTTAGACTCAGGAAATATCTTTCCAGCAGCTTTTCATTGGATTCCAGGTAGGCTGTGGCTTACCGATCTTAGACTTGGCCTATATCGAATGTAATTTCACTATTTAGCTTATCCTCGTGTTGGGATTACTAGGTTGGCACCCCAGACTTTGCCCGTCCCCTTTTTGTCCGTTCTTGTTTCTTTTGTTCCAGTATTTGAGCTAGTCCGGTAGGATTACCCTTACGGCCCTGTGTGGCCTTTGCATATGCCTCTGGACCATAGTTAGTGGGATATATGGGAAATGTCCATGAGTCCCGGCCATTGATTCACAGTTGATAGATGATTATTTGTGCTGTAGATCGGATTGAGCCTGTGCAGGGCCAGTGGGTTGATATTGAGCTGTTAGTTGTATCTGAGCATATCATCATCATGAAAAGAGCTTTTTCTGCATTAGTTTACTACTACTACAGGGCTGAAGGCCTGACTATCACCGGTTTTCTAACCTTGCATGGCCCCGAGGACCCATTTTCACTTATTAATGGCTATAAATGCAATTAAATCTGGTTTTATGGATCTTCTTGAAGTAAAATAGAGTAATGTTGGTTTTTCACACTGATATTCAAGATGACATTAAACTCGGTCGGGTTGAGTGCTAGACATTGTTTTATTATTGATTTTAATGATTTTAGACTCGAATAGACTCTGGACACGTATGATGAGATCTTGAGAGTTTGTATATGGTCACGGAGACCTCCATGTACCTTGCCAATCCGGACTAGGGGCTACAGGACTCCTGTAGAGGTATACGGGAGAAGCCCTTCCATGAGTCCTACCTGCTAGGCCTACGGGCACCGAAGGAGGTGCATATAGTACCACTGGCATACCATATCATATCATTCATTTTCTGCATGGTTCCACCCTTGTTTGCTGTTTGCTGAGTGTACTCTCCGGTAGTATTCGATGCTGGTAGAGTTTGTCTTCACTTGTATCTATACCTCAGGTGTATGGGCGCTCGTTGGGATTATAGATAGATTAGTTTTACTTGTTCCTATTGTAGTGTCACGACCCGACTATCAAGCCGTGCGGACGCTACTCTATGCACCTAGATAGACTAACCCTTACCACCCGATCTAACAGGTAAATGCGAAATTAAAAAGGAAAACCAAAGCTAACCTCTTTCAATACATGAAAACATTACAACCTTTTATTTAGGGAAACCCTTTACAAAAGAATAATGTAACCCATTTCTTACAACTGACAAACAAACTTCCCTAGGATCTAGTCTAAACAGGTACAAGAGCTACTATTGGAGTAAAACATAAATGTAAGAGGACACAACTCCCACCATGGAAACAAGAATAGAAGTTGCTGAAGATCACCATCATCCTGTACCTATGAAACATCACCGACCCTTCAACCAGACAATACCCAAAATGTATAGCAAGAGTAGAATCAGTACAATCTCACATACTGGTAGGCATCATCGGTCGACCCGAATCCATTCCATACAATCATATAAGAAATTAAGGGAAATGCACAATTAATTACAATACTCGACCTTTCAACATTCACCTTACCAAAGCCCAATATCAACCAAAGCTTGCCTATCCCTTCCGCTACCAACTCCACCACTATGAGACACTATTCTCTATTTCCTAGGACATTCCCAAGTTACCTTAACCCTTAGACTTCCCAAGTCACCTTGTCACCTAAACTTTCCAAGTCACCTTGACACCTAGACTTCCCAAGTCACACTTGTCATTACCCGACATTTATGCCCATACTCAGACTACTATTCCCTTACCCCAGTCAACCACTATGACTCAACAACCCAGAGTAAACCCCACTACTTATTAAGGTAGACCGCACCTGTCGTACTGCCACCTACTAGTACCAAACAGCCCCAATGAGCCCCAGGGCTATACTCGACAAGTAACAAGTCTAATCGACATTGACAATTCTCAGTGACAACAAACATATATCCTTTTAACATGACCCAGACCAAACAAGGATCCCTAGGACATCATCTATGACAATAACATGCGACCCCGGTTCACAGAAGAACTACATTGTCACTTAAGCACACTAACCCGGCCCTTCAAGGACCAATTATACGCCAAATAATAATAAATCCCAGCCCTCTCAGGAACCCAACATGTGAAGAACAATAAGTAACAATTAGACCCGTAACAATATAATTTCAGACTCTCAGTCTTCCTTCTAAACTTATCAACCACTTGGAATAGGTTCAACAACAAACTTAAACAATGAGCAAGTAACAATAGCATATACCCTTTTTGTCCTTCCCGAAATAACCAAGGATCCCTATACTAACACCTAGTGTTAACATACAATTCCCGGTCCACCCAGGACCAACCCCACAATTAAGTGTAACAACCCTGCCTCTCAAGGACCAACCTACACAATCACAAATTTAGCAATCAACCCGATTCACTCATGGAACATTGACAAACACAGTCAATAATGCATAATTAAACCTGTACCAGGTGTGGTACCCGAGCCAACCAATATAGAACCTGTACTAGGCATGGTACCAGAGCCAACCATTAGTATCCCGTACAAGGCGTGGTACCCAAGCCAACTGAATATTTATATGTACCAGGCGTGGTACCCAAGCCAACCAATATATAACTTGTACTAGGCGTGGTACCCGAGAAAATCGAATGTCACACAAATCCAACAATCAACAAACAATAAACAAAAGCACACTTGCAAGCCAACAAGCAACAGAACCAAGTTCATTTCACAAGACTAATAACATGATAATTAGACATTCATCATCTCATTTCCTAAGCTTGCAAACTCACACAATACTAAGCGATAGTAGATGAACATATATTGCATATTGGTGAAAACAATAACCATCACCTACCCTAACCCCATGTACATAACTCAATCTTGAATCCTGTCCGAAGACTAAATCCCTGTTCACCTCCATTTGACACATAACCAGTAGCTACATCAATTCCGGACTACTCCTAAGACAGATACAACATGGGGTAGACCTCCCCTAACCTTGGTAATTCAACCATTCTTGTTTTTCTACTATTCTATACCAAATCATTTCGAAGACTCCCTTTTTACTAGCCATTTAACTATCCAAAGCATTTCTGGTTCCATGAACCTTCCCGACACCCTAGTCCGAGATTTTATCATCATACAACACATAATAATCATAAATAACCCAGAATAAAAACACATCACCCTGACATTATCAATCCTTAATTAATAAATCAACCAAACCATACAATGTTCCTCCAGACTCCATGCCCAAAGGTCTAACATGAATTCTCCTTTCCGTCTATAACAACAATATGAAATGGAGACAGGTCTAAGTTTACTTAATGAAAAGAACCTATCCTACCTGGATGCCAAGCAGCTGCACGATGCATTTTCTAGCTCCATTTAGGCATTCCCTGATGATTAACAAGACCGAATTCATTGTTTCGCATCCTTTCAGCTGGAGTCTCCCCTCCCATGGTTCCCAAGCCTTGGAGCAGCCTAAGAGGATTTTTGGAGTAACCCCCATATGTTTTTGTGGCTGAATGGGAGAGAATGAAATTATAAACTCATTTCAGGGTTTTCTGGTCGCGTCCTTACACTATAGCAGCCTAAATACCACTATAGCGGCACCGCCATAGCGAAAGCTGCCCGCTATAGCGGGTTAACCGCCTTTGACTTTTGCTATAGCAGAAATTTCTCCGCTATATAGGTCATTATGGTAGCGCAGTGTCAACTGCTACATGGGACAGAACCTCGGGAAATCCCCAAAACTTACCCATTTTACAACACAATTCGAAATCCTGATGTTCCGAACTAACCCTTTCACATCGACTTCAATATCGGGAGTTCTACTCACCTGAATTCACTTTTGAAAAGTCCTTTAAACTCCATAATGCCTTAGATAATGGAAAAATTATCTCAATCTTAGACATTTTACCCAATAATTTCCCGGATTTCCCTAGACCTTACCTCGCTCAGAATTCATCCGAGACTAGCCTAGCCCAAAATTTCCAACTCCCCAACCCGGAAGTTTTTCTAACCTGTTCTTTACACGAATAGCTCACCCATAATGAGGTGCCTTTTAATAACAACTGAACAAGTCATTAGAACAGATACCAATTTACCCGTCATTCATCCTCGAATAATCTCTAAGGCGGAAGGGGAAGACAGAGCCCGCCCCCTGAACCTTAATGATCTACCATGACAACATGAATATAGTCTTACTCAAGCCACCGAACTTCAAACCCCTTGGAGTACCTAACTCAATCAAAATTTAATTCACTCCCGCTCTATCAAGGAATTCTTTTCTTTGGGATGCACAAGGCTAATAAGATTATCCCTCCCTGAGTACCCAAGAAATCCGGGGCCTCGTCGAAACACCATAGTGAAATAAATTTGCACTTAACGAATGAACAATTTCCCATGCCACGAGGACTAGATCCCTTTATGTTAAATGCTATACCCGGAGTTCTACTAACCCAAACTCCATTCTGAAGCTTCTATGGGATACTATTCCCCTCGCATATCATGGTATCACCTTGCTCCTATTAATGCTACGCCCCAAGAAACCAAGTATCTGTAAACCATACAACACAAAAATTCCATTGGAACTCATCCTAGCTTGAGATTTTGTCAACTCTCACCCTAGGGAGAATTCTGCCCGGGCTCTTACCCCCTAACTGAGTCTATAACTAGCACACCCCACCACTCAAAGAGCAGTAACACTGGATATTACCATGGTCAACAAGAGAGATGACAATGCTAAAGAATCTATTTAATAACTCCACTACCTCAACTGGCCCTACCACTAAGGATCATCAATAATAAACCAACCAATATTCACCCTAATAACATAAGCCTATGAGTAGTGTCCAACACTACTCAGTCAATTATGGGTTATTTTACCAAATTCTACATAGGTGACTATTCCCACCAATGGTGAATCATAATTTTACTAATACCCCGGCCTATCATATCTACCCTTCCCTTCTATCGTGCATGGATGATAAATAATTCTTGCAATAGCTCATAGCTTAGTTAGCGATTTAAAATAACCCAGGAATGAAAAACAAAACAGGGGAAAACAGGACACGGATTATACCCTACCCATCCCGCTATACCGACTTGCACATCGTTATGGCGACCCCCAATAGTAGCTGCCCAGAAAATTTTCCATTTCTGCAAAATTCCCTCATTCCTCTTTCCTATTTTCAACATTAACACATGAAATCACGTTGTGGTCTTAAAACATAACCTCAAGACCAACCTCAACTATGCATAGTTGAGAATTTAGCACAATATTATCACAAAATCAATTATAAAACACACAGAATTGCGTATAATAACACATTCTCACTATCGTATACTACTAACTCCCCCTTTTTCCCTTTTATGATTCCCAACCAATCCTGACTACCCTAAAACCAAAGCTTCCCCACAGCCATCAATCCCTTTTTGTTCCCTTACCATCTATACCAATGGTAAGTCTATACCCGAATATAATGCAAACCATTTCAATTAAGGCATACCGCAATTTATCACTAAAGCAAATAACAAACTTTAAAGCCAGAATAAATTTCCTTAAGTCACAATCATGAGTTACCATAAAAAGTTCCTAACCGTAATTCCTGCTTGTAACCGTAATTCCCGCTATCAAGCAATAATAGCCTTTTTTTCCCATGGTTCCCAACCAATCTTGACTGTCCTAAAACTTGATTTTCCCTATAGTCATAAGCCTTGTTCCCTTACCATTTTTACCAATGCCAAGTCCATTTCCAAATTGTAATACCATTTTACTAATCAATTCAAGTACACATAGAAAGATATTACCAACCCAAGCACACAAAATCAAATTATGACTCCTCCTAGACCAAAATTTTCACCACAAGGCAAGCAATTTCACCCCACACGACTGTAGTCATACAAGTAATACAATACACTGTAAAACTACGGAATCTAAATCAACTATCTAACTCAGAACCCAAAGTTTCCTGCAACTTTTGGTCACGACGGGCAGCCGCCATGAGCATCGGAGTCCTAATGGCCCGTGGGTTGCACTGTAGGAATTGACCAGTGGCTGTCGAGCAACACCCTTTCTAGACGACGGGTGGCCGCTATGGGCGTCATGGGTACGATGTCCCATCGGAGCCCACCGTCAAAATGGTCCAGTGGAGTTCTCCCCAGACTCTCCCTTCCTCGATGGGCGGTTTCTATGGGCGTCGTAATTGCAATGGGCCATGGGATGCACCGTTAAAACCATCCAGTAGCCCTTACCTCAACTCAGCTTACCAGACGCCTTGGTAAGATGGGCCGTCATGGGTGCGATGCCCGTCGAGCATCTCATGAGATGGCATTTTCCATGTAGCTTTTTATTTTAAGTTAGGGGTATTTTGGTCTTTTACCCTATTCTTTAACTCCTAAGTGAGATCGTTTTGAGCATTTTTAGTAGGGTTTTATCCCCCTAATGGTCTAAGCTCTTCTCATTCTAAGTCATTTTATTCCAAAAGAAGAAAGAGTTCCTCTTCTCCAAGTCTCAAGCTCTATGTTTAAGCCTCCACTTCTTTTCATCTTTGATCAAGCAAGATTCAATAAGGTATGTGGGTATTCAATAAGGTATTCCTTTCACCCTTATGCCGAAAACCCATGACTTTTACTTTGATTTATGTATTTATGAAATTAGGGTTCTTACCTAATTTGGGTAAAACTTATAGGTTCAGTTTTAAAGCTTCAATTTATGGTTTCTCATTACTTATCTATGATTTATTTGAGGTTCCTTGATTGATTTCAAAAGCCCATCCATTAAAGATAATTTCTAGCATGATTCCATTGAATTGCATGTTTTCAAGTGAAAATTGGCATGTTTAAATAACATGACCTTATGTATTACTAAATTTCATGCAAAATTTTTCAAGCTATGAATTTAGAAAGAAAAGTATATTTTGAATTATGGCTATGCTAAGTGTTAAGACTTATGATATGTGAATTGCATGACATTAGATATGTCCTTATGCTTTTCAAAATAAATTTGACATTAGATATGTTACTAGTATATTATGAGCTATAAGTATATTTTGGGAGAAGTATTTAGCACTGAGCAATGAGGGTTCTAGATAACCCAAGTCCAAAACTACGTTGCCAGCATATGTTAAGAGGGTCATCGTTAGTCGAGAGTGCCTCCTCATAAAGAAGGGTCCTCGTTAGTTGAGAGTGTCCCCTTATGAAAGTGGTTCCACGCTATGATATGTATAGTACCCCGTGCCTTGGCAAGGTTCGAGGAAGCTTTGCCAAATAGAGTGATATAGTTGGATTCCATGTATCTTACATGGTCTATCATCGATTATAAGAAACTCCCGTATGAACGTTTGTAAGTCTTATACTATGCTACCTTTTACCTTATGCTTAAGTTATGATATTTCTTATGACTTCTCTTTTATGCACGACCCAGTTTTAAGTATGTTTTAAGAATGTTTTACCTCATTTATGCATATCTCATATACTCGGTACATCCTATAGTACTGACCCATATCTTGCGCTGCATCCTTTTGATGATGCAGATTCATGTCCTCTTCATCAAGCTCGTGGCTAGGAAATGCCGTATATCCAGATAGTTATTGGTGAGCCCTTATTATTCGAGGACTAGCATCAGTCTAGTTATTTTGTTTATCTTTCTTTCAGATTCTCGAGTTAGTTGGGTTTTCTACCATCAACTCTTATGACAGTTTAGAGGATTCAGACATAGCTAGACTTGTATTATATATATGAAATTGATACTTCTTAGACCTTGTTTTTTTTAAGTTATGGTCGCCCAATTTCATTTAGTATGCTTACGCTATGTTTCTTGTATTGATCTGAGTATGCTATGACCAAGGGTTAACTTAGGACACTTGTGGTCTCGGGTACCATGTTACGTCTAGGGGTTAGCCTCGGGGCATGACAAATTTGGTATCAGAGCCTCAAGTTCAAGAGTCCTAGGGTGTCTAAAAGCTGCATCGAGTAGAGTCTCTTTCATGTGTGTGAATCATTCCACACTTATGAGAGAGAAGCTATGAGGTGTCTTAGGAAAAACTTCACTTCTTTCTTGATAAATATCGTGCTATAGAGTTTAACTCTATTAACCCTCTAATCCATTCTTTATGCGTTTCAGATTATGCCTTCTCGCCGTGCTATGCCTCACCGGGCCAATGCCCAAAATGCTAATCCTCCAATCTCAGATCCTGAGGTCACAAATGCGGAGTTCAGGAATGTTATTTATTTGCTAGCCCAGACTATGGCTTCTCAGGCCAATCAGCAGGCTCCTATCCCCGCCCACCCCCAAAGGTAGAGTTGCGGCCCGAGTTCAAGATTTCATTCGCATGAACCCACCTGAGTTCTGGGGTTCGAAGGTTGGTGAGGATCCATAAAATTTCTTGGATGAGGTAAAGTAAATCTTCAGTGTGATGCAAGTTATTGGTGTAGAGGGTGTTGAGCTAGCTTCCTATCAACTCAAGGACGTGGCTTATATTTGGTTTACTCAATGGAAAGATACTAGGGCTAGGGACGTGGTCCCTATAGGTTATGAGTATTTTGAGAAGGCTTTTCTTGACCGGTTCTTTCTGAGGGAGTTGACGCAATCTAAGGTCAAAGAGTTTGTGAATTTGAGGCAGGGTTCTATGTTGGTTCAGGAGTACGGATTGAAGTTCACCCAACTTTCTAGGTATGCTCCTTCAATGGTGGCTGAACCATAGGATGAGATGAGTAAGTATGTTTATGGAGTGTCGAATTTGGTAAAGAAGGAGTGTAGGTCCACGATACTTTTGGGTGACATGGATATTTCTTGACTTATGACTTATGCCTAACATATCAAGGGAGACAAGTTGAGGGAGAAGACAATGGAGAATAAGAGGGTTAGGTGGAGAGCTCAGGTTTTGGCCATCAGAAGTCCAGAGGCGGACATCTCTCTTCATTTTAGAAGAAATCATCAAGCCCCATTCATTCTTCAGCTAGTGCTCCTACCCAAGCCTCCAGGCCTCATTATGATCAGAATGGTAGAGAACCTGGTTCATATTCGCAGAGGAGTGTTGCAAAGGGGACTCCTTACCCTTCTTTCAATAAGTGTGGTAGAAATCATCTTGGTGAGTGTTTAGCTGGTTCGGGTGGATGCTTTGGATGTGGTCAGGTTGGACACAAGCTTAGAGACTACCCTTCAGATAAGATGGGACAGGGAGGTGGTAGGACTCAGTATGTCCTAGCAGTCCCAGGAGGTTGACCGGCCCATCAAGGCACTACTTTTAGTTCTGGTGGTCAGCGCTAGAACTACCTTTATGTCATGTCCTTACGCTAGGACCAAGAGAGTTCACCGGACATTGTTATTGGTATGTTAAAAGTCTTCTCTCTTGGTGTGTATGCTTTATTGGATCCATGTGCCTCCTTGTCTGTTGTGACCCCTTATGCTGCTTGCAAGTTCAAAACTAGTACTGATCAGCTCTTAGAATCCTTTTGTGTTTCTACTCCTGTTGGTGAGTCAGTCCTAGCCAAAAGGATCTACCGAAATTGCTCTATCTCAGTCCTTCATAGAGTCACTTCAGCGGATCTAGTAGAGTTGGAGATGACTGATTTTGATGTTATTCTTGGTACGGATTGGTTGTATGCTTGTTATGCCTCAGTTGATTGTCGTACTCGAGTTATCAGTTTCAAGTTTCCTAATGAACCTGTCTTAGAGTGGCAAGGTAGTCCTCCATCCTCAGAGGGTCATTTCATATCCTACCTTAAGGCTAGGAAGATGATTTCTAAAAGTTATGTTTATCATGTGGTTTAGGATATGGACACAAAGTACAAAACCCCATCCCTCCAGTCAGTTCCTATTGTGAATGAACTTCCAAAAGTGTTTCCTGATGATTTGCTCGGAGTCCCGAGCGAGCGAAAGATCGACTTTGGAATAGATCTTCTCCTAGATATGAATCCTATCTTTATTAGTCCTTATAGAATGGCTCCCGCAGAGCTTAAGGAATTGAAGGACCAATTGAAAGACCTCATTAATAAGGGTTTTATTTGACCTAGCATCTCTCCATGGGGTGCTCCAATTTTATTCGTGCGAAAGAAAGATGGTTCCCTCTAAATGTGTATCGACTACCGGCAGTTGAACAAGGTCACAATGAAGAATAAGTATCCCATTCCTAGGATTGATAACTTGTTCGATCAGCTTCAGGGTGCTAGTTTCTTCTCTAAGATCGACCTTAGATATGGTTATCACTAGCTTCGTGTTCTAGAGTGTGACATTCGAAAGACAACCTTCAGAACTCGGTATGGTCATTATGAGTTTGTTGTTATGTCTTTTGGTCTAACGAATACTCCCGCACCATTTATGGATTTGATGAACCATATGTTCAAATGGTATTTGGACATATTTGTGATTGTTTTCATTAATGATATTCTTATCTATTCTCGGAGTAAGGAGGAGCATACGGACAATTTGAGAGTGGTGTTGCAAACTCTCAAGGACTGATAGTTATTTGCTATGTTTAGAAAGTGTGAATTTTAGATGCAGTCTGTTGCTTTTTTGGGTCATATTGTGACCAGAGATGGTATTCGAGTTGATTTTCAAAAGATCATGGCAGTAAAGAACTGGCCTAGACCCACTTCCCCATCTGATATTAGGAGCTTCTTGGGTTTGTCTAGTTACTACAGGAGATTTGTGGAAGGATTTTCTTCCATTTATGCCCTATTAACTCGATTGACTCAAAAGAAGGTTAAATTTCAGTGGTCGAATCTTTGTGAGAAGAACTTTCAGGAATTGAAGAATAGATTAACTACAGCTCCAGTGTTGGCTCTACCCGAGGGCCTAGATGATTTTGTTGTGTATTGTGATACTTCTAGGATTGGTTTGGGTTGTGTGTTGATGCAGCGTGGCAAGGTGATTGCTTATGCTTCTAGACAACTTAAGGTTCATGAGAAGAACTACCCTACTCACGATCTTGAGTTAGCGGCCATGGTTTTTTCTTTGAAGATTTAGAGACACTACTTGTATGGTACTCATGTGGATGTATTCACCAACCATAAGAGTCTTCAGTATGTGTTCACACAAAAGGAGTTAGATCTGCGTCAAAGGAGATGGCTTGAGCTTCTTAAGGATTATGATATGAGTGTGCTTCACTATCCGTGTAAGGTCAATGTCATGACATACACACTTAGTAGGTTGTCTATGGGTAGTGTGTCTTCGGTTGTGGATGGAAAGAAAGAATTGACCAAGGATGTTCATCTACTTGCTCGATTAAGAGTTCTTCTTATGGATTTGACAGAAGGTGGGGTTATTGTTCAGAATGGTTCCGAATCTTCATTGGTAGCTGAAGTGAAAGAAAAGCAAGAAAGTGATCCTATTTTGCAACAGTTAAAGGGTGTAGTCCATCAGCAGAGGGTAGAGGTTTTCTCCCAAGGGGAGATGGTATGCTTCGATATTAGGGTCGGTTGTGTGTCCCCGACATAGATGGGTTGAGACAACGGATTTTGACAAAGGCCATAGCTCCAGGTATTCTATTCACCCTGGTGCCACCAAGATGTACCGTGACCTACAGGAAGTCTATTGGTGGAATGGCATGAAGTGGGACATAGCAGGTTTTGTGGCTAAGTGTCCCAACTCTCAGCAAGTGAAAGTAGAGCATCAACGACCGGGTGGTATGACTCAAGATATTGATCTTCCTATTTGGAAATGGGAAGCGATCAATATGGACTTCATCACTGGTTTGCCTCGTACTCGAAGGCAACACGATTCTATTTGGGTGATTGTTGACCGGATGACTAAGTCATCTCACTTCTTAGCCATTAAGACTACAGATTTAGCAGATGATTATGCCAGACTCTACATTTGGGAGATAGTCAGATTGCATGGTGTTCCATTGTCTATCATTTCAGATAGGGGTACTCAGTTTACGTCTAAGTTTTGGAGGTCGTTTCAGAAAGGTCTTGGTACTCAAGTTAAGCTTAGCACAGCTTTTCACCCACAAATGCAAGGCCAGGAAGAGTGTACTATTCATACCTTGGAGGATATGTTGAGAGCTTGTGTGATTGATTTCAAAGGTAATTGGGATGATCACTTACCTCTTATCGAGTTTTCCTACAACAACAACTTTCATTCTAGCATCTAGATGGCTCCTTATGAGGCACTTTATGGGCGGAGGTATAGATCTCCTATTTGTTGGTTTGAGTAGGTGAGGCAGTTTTGATTGGTCCAGATTCGGTTAATGAGACTATGAAGAAAGTTCAGATCATCAGGGAGAGGTTGAAGACCGCTCAGAGTCTACAAAAATCATATGCAGATGTGAGAAGAAGGGAGTTGGAGTTTGAGGTCGATGATTGGGTACTTCTGAAAGTGTCACCCATGAAGGGTGTGATGAGATTTGGTAAGAAAGGAAAGCTTAGTACCCTCTATGTAGGTCCTTATCGGATTTTAAGGAGAGTTGGTAGTGTTGCTTATGAGTTGGAATTGCCAACAGATTTAGAAGTGGTTCACCCAGTTTTCCATATCTCCTTGTTAAAGAAGTGTGTTCGTGATACAACCTTGATTGTTCCTTTGGAAGATGTGAATTTTAAGAATAGCCTTACTTATGAAGAAGTTCTCTTGGAAATCCTTGATCGTCAGATTCGAAGGTTAAGAAATAAAGAAGTCACTTCGGTAAAGGTCTTTTGGAGAAATCAGCTAGTTGAGAGAGCTACTTGGGAAGCAGAAGCAGCCATGAAAGCCAAGTACCCTTATCTCTTTCCTTCCGATCCAGTTTCAGCTTGAGATAGTAATTTCATCCTAAGTATGTCCCTCCGATTCTATTCCATCAGTTTCTCTCATGATCCTAGCATGCATCCATGTTTTCCGAAGTTAGTTCAATCATGTTTTAAGTTGAAAAGCTCAGTTTTCATGTTTATCCTTGAATTTCATGTTTTGTTTCTTGGTTGGGCTGTTTTCTCTCTAGTTTTCCTTGCTTAGTCTTCATTCGAGGACGAATGATCACAAGGGGTAGATATTGTAACACCCTAGAATTCGAATCAGATATCTATCTCAGAACCTAAAGTTTCCTGCAATAGTTGGTCATGACGGGCAGCCTCCATAGGCGTCGAAGTCTCGATGGCCCATGAGGTGCGCCGTGGGAATCGACTAGCGGCTATCGAGCAACACACTTTCTAGTATATGGGCGGCCTCCACGGGCATCGTGGGTATGACATCCCATTAGATCCCACCATCAAAATGGTCCAGTGGAGTTCTCCCTAGACCCTCCCTTCCTCGATGGGTGGTCACCATGGGCATCACAGTTGCGACGGGCCATGGGATACGCCGTCGAAACTGTCCAACAGCCCTTATCTCAACTCAGCTTACTAGATACCTTGGTCTGATGGGCCGTCGTGGGTGCGACGCCCGTTGGGCAGCCCGTGAGATGACATTTTCCCTACAACTTTTTTATTTTAAGTCAGGGGTATTCTGATATTTTTCCCTATTCTTTAACTCCTAAGTGAGGTCTTTTTGACCACTTTTAGTAGGGTTTTATCCCCTAATGGTCTAAGTTCTTCTCATTCTAAGTCATTCTATTCTAAAAGAAGAAAGAGTTCCTCTTTTCCAAGTCTTAACCTCCAAGTTTAAGCTTTTACTTATTTTCATCTTTGATCAATCAAGCTTCAATAAGGTATGTGGGTATTCAAAAAGGGATTCTTTTCACCCTTTTGCCCAAAACCCATGATTTATACTTTGATTTATGAAATTAGGGTTCTTACCTAATTTGGAAAAAACTTATGGATTCAGTTTTAAAGCTTCAATTTATGGTTTCTCATTACTTATCTATGATTTATTTGAGGTTCCTTGATTGATTTCAAAAGCCCATGCATTAAAGATGATTGCTAGCATGATTTCATTGAATTGCATGTTTTCAAGTGAAAATTGGCATGTTTAGATAACATGACCTTATGTATTATTAAATTTCATGCCAAATTCTTCAAGATATGAATTTAGAAAGAAAAGTATGTTTTGAATTATGACTATGCTAAGTTTTAAGACTTATGATATGTGAATTGCATGATATTAGATATGTCCTTATGCTTTTCAAACAGATTTGACATTAGATATATCACTAGTATATTATGAGCTATAAGTATGTTTTGGGAGTAGTATTTAGCACCGAGCGATGAGGGTTCTAGATAACCCAAGTCCAAAACTATGTTGCCAGCGTAGGTTAAGACGGTCCTCGTTAGTCGAGAGTATCTCCTCATGAAGAAGGGTCCTCGTTAATTGAGAGTTTCCCCTTATGAAAGTGGTTCCACGCTATGATATGTATAGTACCCCGTGCCTTAGCAAGGATCAGGGTGATATAGTTGGATTCCATGTAGCTTACATGGTCTATCGTCGGTTATAAAAAACTCCCGTATGAACGTTTTTAAGTCTTATGCTATGCTACCTTTTACCTTATGCTTAAGTTATGACATTTCTTATGACTTCTCTTTCATACATGATCTCAGTTTTAAGTATGTTTTAAGCATGTTTTACCTCATTTATGCATATCTCATATACTCGGTACATCCTATAGTACTGAGGCATATCTTGCGCTGCATCCTCTTGATGATGCAGATTCAGGTCCTCTTCATCAGGCTCGTGGCTAGGCAACGCCAGATTTCCAGATAGTTGTTGGTGAGTCCTCATTCTTCGAGGACTAGCATCAGTCTAGTTATTTTGTTTATCTTTCTTTTAGATTCTCGAGTTAGTTTTGGTCTTGTCCCTTCAACTCTTATGACAGTTTAGAGGCTTTAGACATAGCTAGACTTGATTTCTGTTTATGGATTTGATACTTCTTAGACCTTGTTTTTTTTAAAGTTATGGTCGCCTATTTTCATTTAGTATGCTTCCTTTATGTTTCTTGTATTGATCTGAGTATGCTATGACCAAGGGTTAACTTTGGACACTTGTGGTCCTGGCTCCTGTGTTACGTCTAGGGGGTAGCCTTGGAGCGTGACATACACATAGTTTTAAGTTTCAAGCCACAACACAATCAAGTCACATCTAATATATTTTATTGGCCTCAAGGATGACCATTAGTCGGTTATCCATGCTTTACCACAGTCTTTCAGGCTAGATACTAATTGTAACCTTCCCGGTTACAATTTTCCTTGCTCGTGTCATCTTAATTGGAGTCAAACAACACCCTTTTTCCTTGTCAAGATACAAACTAGAATCGAGAGATACCAATTGGAATCAAACTATACAAGCAAGTAACAAACCACACGAAAGGAATGAAAGAAAAGAGATGTTTCCTAGAATGTTTTATAGCTTACCAAAGATTAGATGTGGACGTCAACACACCAATCCGCATGACTTTATTCGACATTTTGCACTTGTACTGGGAGACAGGGAACCTAGGCTGTTATACCAACTGTCATGACCCAATATCAGGTCATGCGGGAGCCTACTCAATGCATCTAGATAGACGAACCCTTACCACCCGATCTAACAGGTAAATGCGGAATTAAAAAGAAAACCAAAACTAACCTCTTTCAATACATGAAAACATTACAACCTTTTATTCAGGGAAACCCTTTAAAAAAGAGTACAGTAACCTATTTCTTACAACTGACAAACAACCTTCCCTAAAATCTAGTCTAAACAGGTACAAGAACTACTACAAGAGTAAAACAGAAATGTAAAAGGACACAACTCCTACCATGGAAACAAGAATAGAAGCTGCTGAAGATCACCGTCATTCTGTACCTATGAAACATCACCTACCTGCAACCAGACTATACCCAAAAGGTATAGCAAGAATAGAATCAGTACAAACACACGTACTGGTAGGCATCATCGGCCAACCCAAATTCATTCCATACCATCATATAAGAAAACAAGGGAAATACACAATTAACTACAATACTCAACCCTTCAACATTCACTTTACCAAATCCCAATATCAACCCAAGCCTGCCTATCCCTTCTGCTGCCAACTCCACCACTATGAGACACTATGCTCTGACTCCTAAGACATTCCCAATTTACCTTAACCCTTAGAATTCCCAAGTCACCTTGTCACCTAGACTTCCTAAGTCACCTTGACACCTAGATTTCCCAAGTCACACTTGTCATTACCCGATATTTATGCCCATACCCGGACTACCATTCCTTTACCCTAGTCAACCACTATGACTCAACAACCCGGAGTAAACCCCACTACTTAATGATGTAGAACGCACCCATCGTACCGCCACCTACTAGTACCAAACCGCCCCAATGACCCCCAGGGCCATACTCGATAAGTAACAATAGCCAACATTATAACCAGACCACGAGTCTCTTCCTTAGCTTATCAACCGCACGTAATAAGTCTAACTGACATTGACAATTCTCAGTGACAACAAACATATATCCTTTTTACATGACCCAGACCAAACAAGGATCCCTAGGACATCATCTATGCCAATAACATGCGACCCCGGTTCACAGAAGAACCACCTTGTCACTTAAGCACACTAACCCAACCCTTCAAGGACCAACTATACGCTAAATAATAATAAATCCTGGCCTTTTCAGGAACCCAACATGTGAAGAACAATAAGTAACAATTAGACCCGTAACAATAGAATTCCTGACTCTCAGTATTCCTTTTAAACCTATAAGCCACATGGAACAGGTTAAACAACCAACTTAAATAATGAGCAAGTAACAATAGCATATACCCTTTTATCCTTCTCGGACTGACCAAGGATCCCTATACCAACACCTAGTGTTAACATGCAATGCCCGGTCCACCACAAGACCAACCCCACAATTAAGTGTGACAACCCTGCCTCTCAAGTACCAACCTATACAATCACAAATTTAGCAATCAACCTGGTCCACTCATGAAACCTTTGACAAACACAGTCAATAATGAATAATTAAATGCGTACCAAGTGTAGTACCCGAGCCAACTAATATAGAACTTGTACCATACATGGTACCCGAGCCAACCATTAGTATCCTATACCAAGCGTGGTACCTGAGCTAACTGAATATGTATCCCGTACCAGGTGTGGTACCCGAGCTAACAAATATGTAACCTGTACCAGGCGTTGTACCCGAGCCAACTGAATGTCACACAAATCCAACAATTAACAAACAATGAACAAAAACATACTTGTAAACTAACAAGCAACAAAACCAAGTTCATTTCACAAGACTGATAATCGGATAATTAGACATTCATCATCTCATTCCCTAAGAATGCAAACTCACACAATATTAAGCGATAGTACATGAACACATATTGCATATTAGGGAAAACAATAACCAACATCTACCCCAAGCTCAGGTATATAACTCAATCTTGAATCCCGTCCGAAGACTAAATCCCCATTCACCCCTTTTTGACACATAACCAATAGCTACATCAATTCCGGACTACTCCTAAGACAGATACAATATGGGTAAGACCTCCCCTAACCTTGGTAATTCAACCATTCTTGTTATTCTACTTTCTTATACCAAATCATTTCCAAAGACTCCCTTTTTACTAGCCCTTTAACTATCTAAAGCATTTCTGGTTTCCCAAATCTTCCTAACACTCTAGTCTCGGGATTCTATCATCATACAACACATAATAATCATAAACAACCCGGAATAAAAACACATCACCCTGACATTATCAATCCCTAATCAATAAACCAACTAAACCATACAATGTTCCTCAAAACTCCATGCCCAAAGGCCTAACATGAATTCTACTTTCCATCTATAACAAAAATATGAATTGGAAACAGGTTTAAGTCTACTAAATGAAAAGAACCTAGCCTACCTGGATGCCAAGCAGCTACACGATGCATTTTATGGCTCTGTGAAGGCGTTCCCTGATGATTGACAAGCCCGAATCCATGGTTTCACATCTTTTTAGGGGGAATCTCCCTTCCCCATGGCTCCCAAGCCTTGGAGCAGCCTAGGAGGGTTTTTGGAGTAACTCCCATCTATTTTTAGGGCTAAATAGGAGAGAATGAAATTATAAACCCATTTTTGGATTTTCTGGTCATGTCCTTCCACTATAGCAGCCTAAATACTGCTATAGTGGCACTACCATAGTGGAAGCCACCCGCTATAGCGGGTTGACCGCCTTTGACTTCTACTATAGCAAAATACTTTCCCCTATAACAGTCATTATGGTAGTGCAATGTCAACCTCTATAGCAGTTCACATGGGACAGAACCTCAATAAATCCCCCAAAATTACCCATTTTACAACACACTTCAAAATCCTGATGTTCTGAACCAACTCTTTCACATCGACTTCGATATCAAGAGTTTTACTCACCTGAATTTACTTCCAAAAAGTCCTGTGGACTCCTTAACGCCTTAGCTAATGGAAATATTAGCTCAACCTTAGAATTTTACCCAATCCTTTACCGGATTTCCCTAGACCTTACCTCGCTCAGAATTCATCTAAGACTAGCCTAGCCCAAAATTTCCAACTCCCCAACCCAGAAGTTTTTCTAACCCGTTCTTCACATAAATAGCTCATCCATAATAATGTGCCTTTTAATAACGACTGAGTAGGTTGTTACATGTAGCTACCTTCTAGTTTACTTTTCAATCATCCTTACCTTGTGGGCTGTATTGTTAGCATGTTTATTTTTAGTTGTCTTTCTTTTTCTCCCTTAGTTGAGGTTATCGGTACACCGCCTTTTTCATTAAGCTTTCCTTATTTACTGTTATTACAAGGACCTAGGTGCGTTATCTACTCTTACATCTGTGTTTTATGATACATGTTTTGTTGCTAGCTTAGTATACTTTTATTCTTTTATGTCCTTTATCAGTTGCTAGCTTCCTTGTACTTCACTCTATTTTCTTCTGTGACTCCTTTTCTTTCCATATTTGCTATCTACTTCTTTTACATTTTATATGTACCCAGTCAGCGTATCATGTCTACTGGGTACTGGTTGCTTATGCAATTGGTGCTCATACTACACTTCTGCATCTTTCTAGTTCAGATCCTAGTGTGGGCCATCGCCATTGACGTAGAGATTTTGTACAACTCTTGGTACATCTGACATATAGGGTGAGCTCCTGGCGATTGGGGCTTGGCTATGTGTCATCTTTTTGCACAATTGACTTTTTTGTATATTCAGAGACAGTTGTATATGTCATGCTCCGAGACTACCCCCTAGAGGTAATACAGGACTCGGGACCGTAAGTGGCTCCAAGTTAACCCTTTTGTCTTAGCATGACTTAAACAAACATAAATAAACTGAACAGAAGCAATAAACTGGAGAGATAATGTCCCGCCCTGAGGCTACCCCCTAGACGTAACACGGGATCCGGGGCACGAGTGCTCTAGACAAACCCTTAGTCATAGCGTACTCAATCATTCATAAGAAAGCATAGCGGAAGCATAGCATACTCAGTTATTCATAAGAAAGCATAGCGGAAGCATAGATAGAACATTCGGTAGCCCAAATCCATAAATGATAAGTCAACATGAAACATAATTTTAAAGTAGAGACTAGAATACTGGATATGTTTGAAAAGCCTCTACACATGACATAAGGAGTTGCTAGGACAAGACCCTAGCTAACTCAAGGTACGGAAGTAAATAACCAAAAACTGGCTAGAATCATAACTAGCCCTCGAACCATGAGGACTCACCAACACTAACTAGAAATGGCCTGCGGTCTCTAGCCTGCCTGAGGGAGGGAACCTAAATCTGCATTATCAAGAGGATACAATGCAAATTAAGCGTCAGTACTATAGGATGTACCGAGTATGTGAGATATTTATGATCATGATAAAAACATACTTAAAACATGCTTAAGATGAGCTCTTTCATAATAGGAGATAACATAAGAAATTATCAAAATATAAGATATAAAACATGAAGAAAAGTCAAGATTCAAAATAGAGTATCATATAACTTCATAGCTTGAAAATAATCATGTGGGAGTTTCTCTTAACCGACATTAAACCATGATGAGCTACATGGAGTCCAGTGTCATGCACCCATATTAAAAAAGGTTGTCCTAACCGGCCAAGGTTAGAACCATGTTCATAAGGATCCTTTCATAAGCTACGGAGGGCAACCTACGGTGGCAACATAGTTTTAGACTTGGGTTATCTATAACCCTCATCGCTCGGTGCTAAATACTACTCTCAAAATATATAACATGAGCCTCACATACATGTGACATATCTAGATGTCGAAACTTGTTTATTAACATATTCATACCCCAGATCTTCATACTACTCACGAACCTTAGTTTAGAAAATGATTCGTGAGCATTAATGGCACATCGGGTGTCTTGTCTTGCATAATATTTCATAACTTGAAAACTTGCATGGAACTAGTTCAATTTCATAATAATATATACTTTGATAAAACATAGAAAATAGGCATGCACTTGCTTGAAATTCATGAAAACATGCTATCAAATACCCAATTTACTTGAGTCAATTTATGCATGTAGAATTTGCCATAATTAACCATCAATTTGAAATAGGAGTTCATATGTAAAAACCCATGCAAAATTATGCAATTTAGTAGTAATTCCGTAATAAAATCATGAGAAGGCAATTCATAGCAAAACCCATAAGAATTGGGTAAGAACTATAATTTGAAAGTTCATGAAATCAAAAATAAAGATTAGGGGTTTTGGGCACAAGGGTGAAAGGAACCCATTGTTGAATACCCACATACCTTGATTGAAGCCAACCCAACTGAAATTGAAAAGAAAAGAAGACTTGAACTTGGAGCATGAAGGAGAAAGTCTTTCCTTTTTTGGGGAGATGTATGAGGAATAAGGAAGGACTTAGGCTAATTAAAGATGAAACCCTGCTACAAGTGGTCAAAATGACCTCACTTAGGAATTAAAGAATGGGGGAAAAGACTAATTTACCCCTGACTTAAGAATAAAAAGTGCATGGAAAGTCGTCTCACGGGCTGCCCGACAGGCGTCATGCCCATGACAGCCCACCGGCCAAGACGTCGAGCAGGGGAGGTCTTTAGGCTGGGTCTGCTGGGATATTTTGATGATGACCTCCCACGGCCCGTCGCGCCTGCGACGCCCATGGGGTTTCCTGTCAAGGAAATAAACATGGAGGGGAATTCCCATGGATTAATCTGACGTCTTGGTTCCACAGGTTGTCGCACCTGCGATGCCCATAGTGACCGTCCGTCGGGCTGAGAAAGACTTTTCTCAGGAGCCACTGGACCCTTCCCACGATATGCCCCATGGCCTGTCGGAGCTTCGACGCCTG
This sequence comes from Jaltomata sinuosa, assembly GCA_003996215.1. Lineage (NCBI taxonomy): Eukaryota > Viridiplantae > Streptophyta > Magnoliopsida > Solanales > Solanaceae > Jaltomata > Jaltomata sinuosa. The sequence goes on along the minus strand of QJPP01007303.1, from coordinate 121,432 downwards.
TGGCACTGCTCGTGGTGACCAACAGCTGCAGAATTTTATGAGTTCTAAGTTTTACCATTGATTTGAAATTCTGGGGTGTTACAATATCTCCCCCTTGGGATCATTCGCCCTCAAATGAAAACTAAACAAGGGAAAACTGAAGACAAAATATCCCAACCAACAACAAAACATGAAAACCAAGGAATAAACATGAACACTAGGCCTGCAACTTAAAACATGACTGAAGTAACTTCCAAAAACTTACATGCATGCTAAGATCATGAGGGGAACTGATGGAATAGAGTAGGATAGACGTACTAATGAGGAAAATACTACCTCAAGCGGAAATTGGATCGGAAGGAAAAAGATGAGGGTACTTGGCTTTAATGGCTGCTTCTTCTTCCCAAGTATCTCCCTCAACAAGCCGATTCCTCCAAAGAACTTTTACCGAAGTGACTTCTTTGTTTCTCAACTCCGAATCTGATGATCAAGGATCTCCATGGGAACCTCCACATAAGTGAGACTATCCTTCACACCCACATCCTCTAAAAGAACAATCAAGGTCGGATCACCAACACACCTCTTCAACAAGGAAATATGGAAAACTGGATGAACCGCTTCTAAATCTGATGGCAAATCCAACTCATAAGCAACGCTACCAACTCTTCTCATAATCCAATAGGGACCTACAAAACTGGGACTAATCTTCCCTTTCTTGAAAAATCTCATCATACCCTTCATGGGTGACACCTTCAGAAAAACCCAATCATTAACTTCAAATTCAAATTCCCTCTTCCTCACATCCGCATATGATTTCTGTCGACTCTGAGTGGTCTTCAACCTTTCCCTAATAAGTTAAACCTTCTCCATAGTCTCATGAACCGAATCTGGACCAATCAAGGCTGCCTCACCTACCTCAAACTAACCAATAGGATATCTACATTTCCAACTATAAAGTGCCTAATATGGAGCCATCTGGAGGCTAGAGTGAAAATTGTTATTGTAGGCAAACTCGCTAAGAGGTAAGTGATCATCCCAATTACCTTTGAAATCAATCACACAAGCTTTCAACATATCCTCCAAGGTCTGAATAGTACGCTCTACCTGGCCATCCCTCTGAGGGTGAAATGTTGTTCTAAGCTTTACCTGAGTACCATGACCTCTCTGAAATGATCTCCAAAATTGGGATGTGAACTGAGTACCCCTATATGAAATGATGGACAATGGAACACCATGCAATCGGACTATCTCACGGATGTAGAGTCTGTCATAATCATCTACTGAATCAGTAGTCTTGATAGCCAAGAAGTGTAATGATTTAGTCATTCGGTCAACGATCACCCAAATAGAATCATGTTGCCTTTGAGTACGAGGCAACCCAGTGATGAAGTCCATATTGATAGCTTCCCACTTCCAAGTAGGAAGGTCAATATCCTGAATCATGACACCCCGTCATTGATGTTCTACCTTCACTTGCTGACAGTTGGGATACTTAGCCACAAAACCGGCTATGTCCCTCTTCATACCATTCCACCAATAGACTTCTAATAAGTCACGGTACATTTTGGTAGCACCAAGGTGAATAGAATATCTGGAACTATGAGCCTCAGTCAGAATCTGCTGTCTCAACCCATCTACATATGGCACACACAATCGACCCTGATAATGAAGCACACTATCTCCCCCTTAGGAGAAAACCTCAACTCTTTGCTGATGGACTGCATCCTTTAGCTGAAGAAAAATAGGATCACTGTCTTGCTTTGCTTTTACCTTAGCTACCAAAGATGATTTGGAACCATTTTGAACAATGACACCGCCTTCGGTCGATTCCATAAGGCAAACTCCCAACCGAGCAAGCCTATGAACCTCCTTAACCAATTCCTTCTTTCTGCCTTCAACTGAAGATACACTACCCATGGACAGTCTACTAAGAGCATCCGCTACAACATTTGCCTTACCCGAATGGTAAAGCACACTCATATCATAATCCTTAAGAAGCTCAAGTCATCTCTTTTGATGCTGATTCAATTTCTTTTGAGTGAACACATACTGGAGACTCTTATGATCGGTGAATACATCCACATGCACACCATACAAGTAGCGTCTCCAAATCTTCAAAGCAAAAACCATGGATGCTAACTCAAGATCATAAGTATGGTAGTTCTTCTCATGGATCTTAAGCTGTCTAGAGGCATAAGCAATCACTTTATCACGCTGCATCAACACACAACCCAAACCAATTCTAGAAGCATCACAATAAACAACAAAGTCATCTAGGACCTCGAGTAGAGCCAACACTAGAGTGTGGTCAACCTAGTCTTCAATTCCTAAAAGTTCTTCTCATATAGATCGGACCACTGAAATTTAACCTTCTTTTGAGTCAATCGAGTCAAAGGGGCAGCAATGGAAGAAAACCCCTCGACAAATTTCCTGTATTAACAAGCCAAATCCAAAAATCTCCTAATATAAGACTGGAAAGTGGGTATAGGGCAGTTCTTTACTGCCTCAATCTTTTGAGAATCAACTAGAATACCATCTCTAGTCACAATATGACCCAGAAAAGCAACAGACTGCATCCAAAACTCACACTTGCTAAACTTCGCAAACAACTGTCAATCCTTGAGAGTTTGCAACACAACTCTCAAATGGTCTTCATGGTCCTCTTGACTCCAAACGTAGATAAGGATATCATCAATGAAAACAATCACAAACATATCCACATACTATTTGAACACACAGTTTATCAAATCCATAAAGGCTGCAGAAGCATTCGTTAGACCAAAAGACATAACAATTTATTCATAATGACCATACCGAGTCCTGAAGGTTGTCTTCAGAATATCACACTCTCAAACACGAAGCTGATCATAACCGGATCTAAGGTCAATCGTGGAGAAGAAACTAGCACCCTTAAGCTGATCGAACAAGTCATCAATCCTAGGAATGGGATACTTATTCTTAATTGTGACCTTGTTCAACTGACGGTATTCAATACACATTCTGAGGGAACCATCTTTCTTTCGCACAAACAAAACTGGGGCACCCCATGGAGAAATGTTGGGCCTGATGAAACCCTTATCAAGAAGATCCTTCAAAAGATCCTTTAACTCTTTAAGTTCCACTAGAGCCATTTTATAGGGAGGGATAAAGATAGGATTCATAACTAGAAGAAGATCTATCCCAAAGTTGATCTCCCGCTTGGGAGGAACTCCGAGCAAATCTTCGGGAAATACTTCTGGGAACTCATTCACAACAGGGACAGACTAAAGGGGTGGGGTTCCGGACTCCGTGTCCATAACCTAAACTATATGATAAACATAACCCTTAGAAATTATCTTCCTACCCTTAAGATAAGATATGAAATGACCTTTCGAGGATAGGGGGAATACCTTTCCACTCTAAGACAGGATCATTCGGGAACATAAAACTAACAACTCGAATATGACAATCAACCGAGGCATAACATGCATACAACCAATCCATACCAAGAATAACATCAAATTCAGTCATCTGCAACTCTACGAGATCCGCTGAAGTGACTCTATGAAGGACTGAGATAGGGAAATTTCGATAAATTCTTTTGGCTAAGACTGACTCACCAACAGGAGAAGAAACACAAAAGGGTTCTAAAAGTGATTCAGGATAAATTTTGAATTTGCATGCTACATAAGGGGACACAAAAGATAGGGATGCACCGGGGTCCAACAAAGCATACACATCAAGAGAGAAGACTTTCAACATACCAGTGACAATATTTGGTGAACTCTCCTGGTCCTGACGAGAGGACATGGCATAAAGATGGTTCTGGCGCTGACCACAAGAACTAGAAGTAGTGCCCTGCTGGGCTGGTTGACCTCCTGAGGCTGATAGAGTAGACTGAGCCCTACTACCTCCCTGTCCCTTCTTAGTCGAAGGGCAATCTCTAATCATGTGTCCAGCCTGTCCACATCCAAAGCATGCACCTGTGCCCAAATGACACTCTCTTGGGTGACTCTTCCCACACTTGCTACAAATAGGATGGGAAGATCCCTTAGCAACACTCCCCTGAGACTGCAAATTGGAACCATATCCTTTACTAGTCTGATCATAACATGGCCTCGGGGCCTGGGTATGAGCACTAGCAGAAGAATGAACGGGTCCTGATGACTTCTTCTGAAACGATGAGCGATGTCCGTCACCAGACCTCCGATTGCCAAAACCTGAACCCTCAGATCTAACTCTCTTGTTCTCCCTAGCCATCTCCCTAATCTTGTATCCCTCGATCTGGTGAGCATGAGTCATAAGTCTGGAGATACTCAAGTCAATCAACAGCATAGCAGATCTACAATTCTTTTTCACCAAGTCTGAGACTCCATAGATATATTTGCTCATCTGATCTTGTGGGTCAACCACCATAGCAGGAGCGTATTTGGAGAGCTGAGTGAACCTCAAACTATACTCCTAGACTGTCATGGATCCCTGTCTCAAGTTCACAAACTCCTCGGCCTTCGCTTGCCTTAACTCTCTCGGGAAGAACCTGTCAAGAAAAGCCCTTTCGAAACACTCCCAAGTCATAGGGACCTCGTCCCTAGCCCTAGCTTCCTTCCATTGTCGTGAACCTGATATGAGCTACATCCTTGAGTTAATAGGATGCTAACTCAACACTATCAACCCCAACCACTTGCATAACATCAAAGATTTTCTTTACCTTGTCTAAAAAGTTAAGAGGATCTTCCCCAACCTTCGAACCCTAGAATTCTGGCGGGTTCATACGGATAAAGTCACAAACTCTGGATGCTACCCCACCTTGAGGGTGGACGGGGATATGAGCTGGGTGGTTGGCCTGAGCGGTCAAGGTCTGGGCTAGCATATTGGATGGCATTCTGGAACTTCTCATTTGTGACCTCGGGGGCCGGAACTGGAGGATCAACATTTTGAGAGGCTCGGTGAGGCATATCATGTCAAGGCATAATCCAAAATGTACAAGGGAAGGATTAGAGGGATATTCGAGTTAAACTATATTGCATGATATGATCATGAAAGAAGTGAAGTTTTTCTAAGACATCTCATAGCTTCCCTCTCATAAGTGTGGCGCACTTCACACACATGAAAGAGATTCCACTCGATGCAGCTTTAGGACATCCTAGGACTCTTGAACCTGAGGCTCTGATACCAAGTTTGTCATGCCCCGAGGCTACCCGCTAGACATAACATGGGATGTGGGGAACGAGTGCCCTAGACTAACCCTTGGTCATAACATACTCAGTCATTCATAAGAAAGGATAACGGAAGCATAAATGGAACATTCGGCAACCCAAATCTATAAATGATAAGTCAACATAAAACATAGTTTTGAAGGAGAGACTCAAATAGTGGCTATGTCTTAAAAGCCTCTACACATGACATAAGGAGTTGCTAGGACAAGACCCTAGCTAACTCAAGGTACAGAAGTAAATAACCAAAAACTAGATAGAATCATAACTAGCCCTCGAACCATGAGGACTCACCAACACTGATAGGAAATGGCCTGCGATCTCTAGCCACGTGCCTGAGGGAAGGAACCTAAATCTGCATTATCAAGAGGATGCAGCGCAAAGAATGCGTCAGTACTATAGGATTTACCGAGTATGTGAGATATTCATGATCATGATAAAAACATACTTAAAACATGCTTAAGATGATCTCTTTCATAATAGGAGATAACATAAAAAGTTATCAAGATATAAGATATAAAACATGAAGAAAAGTCAAGATTCAAAATAGAGTATCATATAATTTTATAGCTTGAAAATAATCATGTGGGAGTTTCTCTTAACCGATATTAAACCATGATGAGCTACATGGAGTCCAGTGTCATGCACCCACACTAAAAAAGATTGTCCTAACTGACCAAGGTTAGAACCATGTTCATACAGATCCTTTCATAAGCCACGGAGGGCAACCTACGGTGGCAACGTAGTTTTGGACTTGGGTTATCTAGAACCCTCATCGCTCGGTGCTAAATACTACTCCCAAATCATATAACATGAGGCTCACATACATGTGACATATCTAGATGTCGAAACTTGTTTATAAACATGTTCATACCCTAGGTCTTCATACTACTCACGAACCTTGGTTTAGAAAATGATTCGTGAGCATTGATAGCACATCGAATGTCTTGCCTTGCATAATACTTCATAACTTGAAAACTTGTATGGCACTAGTTCAATTTTATGACGAGCTCTACTGGACTATTCTAATGACGAGATCCCATGGCCCATCGCACCTGCGATGCCTATGGGGTTGCCCATCGAGGAAAAGAAGACGACGGGTAAATCCCTGGATCAATACGATAGATTGGTTCCATGGGCAATCGCACTTGCGATGCCCGTAGTGACCGTCTGTTGGGATGAGGAAGACTTGGCTCAACAACCACTGGACGCTTACCACGGTGTGCCCTATGGCTTGCCGGAGCTCTGACACCCATGGCGGCTGCCTGTGGTGACCAACAACTATAGAATTTTTTGAGTTCTAAGTCTTATCGTTGATTTGAAATTCCGGGGTGTTAAAAATGAGCAAACTAAACCATCAATAGATCAAGTCTAAACATATTATAATCTGAAACTCAAATAAAGAATCTCTAATTATGTCTGAAAATCCTTTAAATTGAATAATGAGTTGCTTGGACAAGACCCCAGCTAACTCAGAAATCTAAAAGAAAACAAGTTAACACTAGACTGATACTAACCCTCGAAGGATGAGGACTCACCAATACAAGATGGAACCCCTCCTAACTCTAGCCATGAATCTGAGATCGAGAACCTGGATTTGCTTCATGATAGGATGCAGCACAAGAAGTATGCGTAAGTACTATAGGATGTACTGAGTATATGAGATAACCAAAATCCAAAGTAAACATGTTGTATGTACTATAAAACTGAAATCATGATGTAAAGGTAAAAGCTGAAATGTAAAGTTGATAATAAAAGTTCTGAAATCTGAGAGCAATGAGTCAATGCACTTAAAAGACTGAAAGTATTTTTGTGGGAGGTTCTTTAACCGACATAGACCATGTGAGCTACATGGAACCATTGAGAGGACCCAATATACCTTGCCAGGGTATAAAGGAATAACTGTGGCGTGATCACTAATCTGATGCCTAACAGAGGGGATAATAAACCTATGAGGGCACATAGTTCTGGGACTAAGGGTACTCTCACCCCGTCCAACTCAGTGTTGAATACTACTCCCAAAACATACATATAGCTCATAATATACTGGTGACATATATGATTTCAAAACTGTTCTTAGCTTAGGTAGACATATCTAGATGCCAAACCTCTCATAAAATATATGGACATATCTGATATCCAAATCTTTTGGAAAAGCATAAAGACATATCTGATGTCATGCAATTTCAACTCATAAATCTTAAAGCTTAGAATTGCCATAATTCAAAACATACTTTTCTTTCTAAATTCATAACGTGAAGAATTAGGAATGCAATTTCATAATACTAGATGCCATATTATCTAAACATGCCAATTTTACTTGAAAACATGCAAATAAGCAAAAACATGCTAGAATTCATCTATAATGCATGGGCTTTTGAAAACACTTAATGAATCTCAAATAAATCATAGATAAGTAATGAGGGACCATGAATTGATTCTTTAAAACTGAACCCATAAGATTTCCCCAATTTGGGTAAGAACCCTAATTTCACCAACTCATAAATCAAAATATAACTTAAGGGTTTTGGGCATAAGGGTGAAAGGAATCACTTATGGAATACCCACATACCTGAATTGAAGCTTTCCCAACAAAGATAGAAGAATGGAGGCTTGAAGATGGAGGTTCTTGCTTGGAGCTTGAGACTTGGAGAAAAAGAGCTCTTTATTCTTTTAGAATAGAATGACTTATACTGAAAAGAGCTTAGGCTATTAGGGAATAAATCCCTACTAAAAATGGTCAAAATAACCTCACTTAGAGCTAAAAGAATAGGGAAAAAGACCAAATTACCCCTGACATAAAATAAAAAGTTAGATATCTGTCGCCTCATGAGCTACCCGATGGGCATCGTGTCCATGACGACCCATCAGCCAAGGCGTCGAGTAAGCTTGCTGAGAACTGGGGGGTTTTGGAGGTTTCTGACGATGTACTCCTATGGACCGTTGCAGACACGATGCTCGTGGGAGAAGAGGTAAAGCTGGGGGGGACCCTCTAGAACATTTCGATGGCTTGCTCCCATGGGTCATAGCAGCCATGACGCCCGTGGTGTATCCCATCGGGGCACTGGGAAGTTGGGGAAAACCCACTGGAGTATCCCAATAATGGATTCCCATGGGCCATCACACCAGCGACACCAGTCGTGATCGCCCATCGAGCTGGAGAGGACTTGGCTCAAAGCCACTGGCTGTCTCCCATGGTGCACCCCACGGCCTATAAGAGTTACGATGACTGTGGCGCTGCCCATGGGGGTCAATAGTTGTAGCAAAAAAATTCTAGATTCTGAGTTAGATAGCTGATTCGGATTCTGGGGTGTTATAATATTTCCCCCTTGGGAACATTCATCCTCGAATGAAGACTAAGTAAGGAAAACTGGAGAGGAAACAACCCAACCACCCAATAAAACATGAAAACTGAGGAATAAGCATGAAAACTGACTTGTTATCTTAAAACATGACTGAACTAACTTCGAAAAATATGAATGCATGCTAGGATCATGAGAGAAACTTATGAAATAGAATCGGAGGGACATACTAAGGATGAAACTACTACCTTAGGCTAAAACTGGATCGAGAGGAAAGAGATGAGGGTACTTGTCTTTCATGGTTGCTTCTGCTTCCCAAGTAGCTCCCTCAACTAGCTGATTTCTCCAAAGAACTTTCACCGAAGCAACTTCTTTATTTCTCAACCAACAAACCTGACGATCAAGATTCTCCACGGGGACTTCCTCATAAGTGAGGCTATCCTTCACACTCACATCCTCCAAAGGAACAATCAAAGTTGGATCAAACACACTTTTTCAACAAAGAAATATGGAAAACCAGATGAACCGCTTATAAATCCGTTGGCAACTCCAACTCATAAGCAACACTACCAAATCTCCTCAGAATGTGATAGGGACCAACATAACGGGGACTAAGTTTACCTTTCTTACCAAACCTCATTACCCCCTTCATGGGTGACACTTTCAGAAAAACCCAATCATCAACCTCAAACTCCAATTCTCTTCTTCTCACATCTGCATATGATTTCTGTCAACTCTGAGTGGTCTTCAACCTTTCCCTAATAATGTAAACCTTCTCCATAGTCTCATGAACCAAATCTGGACCAATCAAAGCTACCTCATCTACCTCAAACCAACCAATATGAGATCTATACCTCTGCCCATAAAGTGCCTTATAAAGAGCCATTTGGATGCAAGAATGAAAGTTGTTGTTGTACGCAAACTTGATAAGAGGTAAGTGATCATCCCAATTACCTATGAAATCAATAACACAAGCTCTCAATATATCCTCCAATATCTGAATAGTGCGCTCTGCCTGTCCATCCGTTTGTGGGTGAAAAGTTGTGCTAAGCTTAACCTAAGTACCAAGACCCTTCTGAAATGACCTCCAAAACTGGGATGTAAACTAAGTACCCCTATCTGAAATGATAGACAATGGAACACCATGCAGTCTGACTATCTCATAAATGTAGAGTCTGGCATAATCCTCAACTGAATCTATAGTCTTGACAACCAAGAAGTGGGCAGACTTAGTCATCCTGTCGATGCTCACCCAAATAGAATCATGTTGTCTACGAGTACGAGGCAAGACTGTAATGAAATCCATATTGATCGCTTCCCACTTCCAAGTAGGAAGATCAATATCCTGAGTCATACCACCTGGTCACTGATGATCTACCTTAACTTACTGACAGTTGGAACACTTAGCCACAAAATCAGCTATGTCCCTCTTCATGTCATTCCACCAATATACTTCCTGCAGGTCACGGTACATCTTAGTGGCACTGGGGTGAATATAATACCTGGAGCTATGAGCCTCTATCAAAATCCTCTACCTCAACCCATCTACATCAGAAACACATAATCGACCCTAATATCGAAGCACACCAACAGAGAGTTCTTCGCATGAATCTTAAACTATCTAGAAGCATAAGAAATCACATTTCCATGTTGCATCAACACACAACCCAAACCAATCCTAGAAGCATCACAATACACAATAAAGTCATCTAACCCCTTGGGTAGAGTCAACACGAGAGCTGTGGTCAACCTAGTCTTCATATCCTGAAATTTCTTCTCACACAGATCAGACCACTGAAATTTTACCTTCTTCCAAGTCAATCAAGTCAAGGGGGAAGCTATGGAAGAAAACCCTTCCACAAATCTCCTGTAGTAACCAGCCAAACCCAAAAAGCTCCTAATATCAAATGGGGAAGTGGGTCTAGGCAAGTTCTTTACTGCCTTTATTTTCTGTGAATCAACTTGAATACCATCTCTAGTCACAATATGACCCTGAAAAGCAATAGACTGCATCCAAAACTCACACTTGCTAAACTTAGAAAACAACTGTCGATCCTTGAGAGTTTGCAACACAACCCTCAAATGGTCCACATGCTCCTTCTTACTATATGAATAGATAAAAATATCATCGATGATGACAATTACAACCATATCCAAATACTATCTGAACACGCGGTTCATCAAATCCAAAAAAGTTGTAGGAGCATTTGTTAGTCCAAAAAACATAACCACAAATTCATAATGACCATACCAAGTTCTAAAAGCTATTTTTGGAATGTCACACTCCCTAACACGAAGCTGATGATAATCAGATTTAAGGTCGATCTTGGAAAAGTAACTAGCACCCTGAAGCTGATCAAATAAGTCATCAATCCTAGGAATGGGATACTTATTCTTGATTGTGACCTTGTTCAACTGATGGTAGTCGATACACATTTTGAGCAAACCATCTTTATTTTGCATGAATAGAACTGGAGCACCCCATGGAGAGATGTTGGGTCAAATGAAACCCTTATCAAGAAGATCTTTCAACTGCTCTTTCAACTATTTAACCTCCACTGGAGTCATTCTATAAGGAGGAATAGAGATAGGATGCGTATCTAAAAGAAGATCTATTCCAAAGTCAATCTCTCGCTCCAGAGGGACTTCGGGTAAATCCTTGGGAAACACTTCAGGAAACTCATTCACAACAGGGACTGACTGGAGATATGAGGTCTCAGACTCCGTGTCCTTAACCCAAACTATATGATAGACATAACACTTAGAAATCATTTTCCTAGCCTTGAGATAAGATATGAAATGACCCTTTGAGGATGGAGGACTACCCTGCCACTCTAAGACAGGCTCATTTGGGAACATAAAACTAACAACTCGAGTATGACAATCAACCGAGGCATAACATGCATACAACCAATCCATACCAAGAATAACATCAAAGTCAGTCATCTCCAACTCTACGAGATCCGCTGAAGTGACTCTATGAAGGACTGAGATAGGGCAATTTCGATAGATTCTTTTGGCTAAGACTGACTCACCAACATGAGAAGAAACACAAAAGGGTTCTAAAAGCTGATCAAGACTAATTTCGAACTTACAAGCAACATAAGGGATCACAGAAGATAAGTATGCACCGGGGTCTAATAAAGCATACACATCAAGAGCAAAAACTTTCAACATACCAGTAACAACATCTAGGGAACTCTCCTGGTCCTAGCGAGAGGACATGGCATAAAGACGGTTCTGGCGCTGACCACCACCTGAACTAGAAGCAACACTCTGCTGGGTCGATCGACCACCTGGGCTGCTGAAGCAGACTGAATCCTTACACCTCCCTATCCTTTCTTAGTTGAAGGGCAATCCTTAATCCTGCGTCCAACCTGAACACACCCAAAACAACCCTCTCTACCAGCTAGACACTTACCAGGGTGACTTCTACCATATTTGTTGCAAGTAGGGTAGGAAGGCCCCTTTGCAACACTCCCTTGAGATTTCGAACCTGTTCCTCTACCTTACTGATCATGCCTAAGCTTGGGGACCTGAGTAGGAGCACTAGCTGAAGAATGCATAAGTCCTGATGATTTTTTCTGAAATGAAGAGCGATGTCTGCCTCCGAACATCTGATGGCTAAAACCCGAACTCTCAGATCTGACCCTCTTGTTCTCTCTTGCCATTTCCCTCAACTTGTCTCCCTCAATCTGATGAGCATTTTTTTATCCCTTTTCAGAATTTATTATTTAAAGGAAAATGATTTTTGACTTTTAAAACATTTCAAAACTTAAAAGAAGTTCTAAAATAAATAGAGCCGCCACTTAATTTTTATAAGGAAATTAAGAAAGCTTAAATGAATTTCAAAGACTTAAAAAATAGAAATAAATCTTTAAAATTAGAGAAAATGGTTAAGGGTTCAAGTAACGTCTTAAGAAGGGTTTTAAGGCACTTAAAGACGCCCGTTTAAAAATGGTTGACCAAAGAACGATTTTGACTAACTGATTTTCGAAAGAATTGAAATTATGAAAAATATTTGAGATTTATTATGAAGAAAAATAATTTAAGCGAAATGCTTTTATTCAATTCAAGGCAAAAATAGTTATTTCAACTAAAGAAAGTTCATTGTTTAGAAAGATTCAAATTTTGAGAAAGTTTAATTTAAAGCAATTATAATTTCAAGCAAAAGGTTATTTAAATTGAAAAGTCTCTTTTGAGTCAAGGATTTTTTTTTCTTTTAAAAGACTTACTTTGAAAACCCGTACGTGAGAAGAAGAGATGTGAAATAAATTTAATTCAAGAGAATTGGTGAGAATTTGAAAGCTTTTATTTTAATTAACTTTGAAAAGATAACAATCAAAGAACTAGGGAATTTTTTATTTGGAAAATAGTTTCAAGGATCCTAACATTTGAATAATAGTGAATAAGAAAATAAACAGTTTTTGAAGGAATTTGAAAGATGGTGACTTTATTTCACCAAAATTAGAGGTGGTTTTAAAAACAATATCCTAAAAAATTGAACCTAAATAAACAAGGAAAAACAAAGGATTGTTTCAACTAATTTTAATAGAAAATTTTGAATTTCAAGAAAGAGAATGTTTTTCCATGTTAACGAAAACCCATTTTTTAATCGGAGAAAAACTTGATGAAACACATGAATGAGGAAAGAAAACATTTTATTTGAAAAAAAAAAACCATATTTAGGTAAGTTAACATAAAGTTCGATTTTTCTTTCATTTATAACCAAGCTAAATTAAGTGACGAGATTTTGGACAAAATAAATTACAAGAAACAAAGATCAAATTAAAAATAACAAAACTTTAGGGAATCTATTTAGATACATATTAAAAGAGTTAGTTAATACAAACAATTAACAAAGAACTAAATACAAATAAAGAGATAAGGAAAGAATTGGGCTCATTTAGGCCCATTTGCAGATGTCCAGATTTGGACTTCAACTGATGGACTTAGTCAATTTTTCCTGATGTATATCAGTTATATATACCGGCTGTATATCAGTCGTATCCTTTATGCTTCAGCCTCCAAAACCTTTATATCAGCTTCCTTTTCCACTTTTCTCCTTCTTAAAAACTGTATACCAGCTTTTTGAGTGATATGCTGCGGTATATCATCTGTATACTGATGTATATCAGCGTATACCAGTTGACTCTACAGGAAAGAATGTAAACACGAACAGTGAGGGCTGAAGCTTGGCAAATTGATCACATAATGACTTTTTAACAGGATAAAGACCGAAACTTAATATTTAGGGTGAAATAGGTGGATAACTATATTTCCATAAACAATACAAACACTTTTAATCGTACAAAATTGCTTTCATTTGATTGAGTGCAAACATTAGCTCATGAGTTGGGGGAAAAGAAAGAGCTTTCACTTGAAAGGGAGCATACAAATTTGAGAGTCATAAATTAGACAAAGCAAATATTTTTGGTCATAAACGCATGTCTGATTGTATCCACAAGCAAGTTTTCATTTTTATCGATAGTAGGAGTATAAGTCAGTCGTTCAAAAGCAGGGGAAAGGGCAAGATCATGATAAACGAAAAGAAACATCCACAAATAGGATCAAATAAACACTGTCCTATTACTTTAACCACTAAAAACCATTAAGCTTAATTATAGAAAACAGTATACACAGAGGGTGTCCTGTATACTCAAGCTAACAATTAACTATGGCTCGGTTTGATTAATATACGAGTCCTTAGCCAAATTTCTATCTTGACTTACCATAACTTCCTTTAGAACATATGCACAACAAGTAAATGACTGGAAAAGGGGAAGGGAAGATAGCATTTGTTCTCATAGCAAGTAGTTTTATCAAGTCATATTAAGACTAACACAAATAACAAACCAAACTTTCGAATCAATTTCCCATCTGAAAAACAGAGGGATAACCCAAGGACCAATCTTTACCTTTGTTCCATTAGCTTTGAATTGGGAACTATGGGGGTCTGGGTGGTTCGTTTAACAATGTCTCACTTTGAAACAACAAGAAATCATGATTTTATTCATGCTTCGAAGATCTCTTTGGGATTAACTTGAAGAGTTGTTTCAGGACCTTGGTTCTCAGATCCTCACATGGTATAGGAAGCCATTGAGAATCTAGAATAGCATAATCTATCGTTAGTTGATTGTTTTCACTATTGAATTCTCACATAAACAAGAAAAAATAAACAAACAGTCCAGAAAAAATAGTAACAATAAAACATCATAATCAACACATAAGTCGTGAAAACAGGGTAGGCATTTAATCATATGAAAAACTGAAAAGAGAAATTACCACATTCTAGAATGCTTTTCTTAAGCCATCAATTATCACAAGAAGAGGATGAGGAGCATCAGGTCTTTAGGAGCACCTAGGAGAGACCAAACCAATTGGTTCAAGGTCTTCTTCGATGCTCAACCATTCCCCAAAAGGCTCAACCCATCCTCTCAATTGCACAGCCCTAAAACAGTATTCAACCAGCAAATGAAATGGATACCAAATTGAAACAAACAAACCACAAAGAATCAATATATGAGCAGAGATAAAAAGCAACAAAATAAAAGGATGATTGTTACCTTTTTTGGGCAGCAAGTCTGGAACAAGATGATTTGAGATTTTTAATGACTTCCCGATGAACCAACGCTAGTAATTTCAACACAGCAACAAAGAGAGTCAAGAAATCACTAAGAAATTCAAATAAACCAGTATTTTTTTTCTTTGTTTCAGCTTGAACTCTCAGGTTTTTCTAAAATCAGAGAAAAGGACTATCCAAGATTTTGCTACCCGAAAATTTACTCCTTCACAACGGAGAGTGAAGGGTTTATATAGGGGAGAATTAGGGTTTCCAACGGATGGAATTGTGGGGGAAGAAACTTGGATAAGAACTTGGGGAAATTGAAATTCAAAAATGAAAACCCTGTTGGGGTTATGGGTCTTTTTCCCTTCCTATGTGGATAAATAAAGCTCAATTTGGACCAACCCACTTTTGCCCATAGGCCCAATTCTATGGGGCATATATATAGACCTTTTTTTAGGTCTTATTTCATAATCCACATAATATTTTTCAGCAGCCACACATAGAGAGAAAGAGCAGATTTTCGCACCCAATTTCAGCCCTAAATTGCCAACTTCAAATTGCGATTCCCGCTTCGTTTCTTATCCGATTGATCTGATTTTTGGACAGCTTGTTCCTCTCATCTCAATCTTTGATTAGAAACTGACAGAGTTGGATTTGGTATCCCGTAGCTCCAGTTTTGCATCCGTGAACAGTAGCTGCGTTTTTCGGTGCTTTTGCTCCTTTTATTCTCTTGTTTTTGGTGTTGTGATTTATGTAGTGTTGCTCGTTTGTTGGCACTTCTTTGGTGGCCATTTTGGAGAACATTATTGTAACTCTTGGTGATTATAGTGGAGGTTTTGGTCCCGTGGTTTTTACTCTTCACACCGAAGGGGTTTTCCACGTAAATCTTGGTGTCTCGTGTGATTGGTTTATTTTGACTTGTCGTATTTCTTTTGGTTGATATACTTGCTGCCTTATTACCATTGTGCTTGGTTTGTTTGTCTTCTCTTGGTTCAAATTGAAAGGGAAAGTTTAGACTTGGGTATTCTTCCGCTGCTACCCTGTTGTGCATTCTTTGTTAGTGCCTTGCCTTTCCCAACAAAGTGGTATCAGAGCATTGGTTGTTGTTGATAGTCAATTTGAATGATGGAGGCAAATATGAGCAAGATGGTGTGTTTGAATGGTAGTAATTATCATACTTGGAAAGGCAAGATGAAAGATCTTCTATTTGTCAAGAAGATGCACTTACCTGTGTTTGCTTCTAACAAACCTGAATCTATGAATGATGAGGATTGGGAATTTGAGCATCTGCAGGTTTGTGGCTATATCAGACAATGGGTTGAAGATAATGTTAGAAATCATATTGTGAATGAGACACATGCCAGAAGTTTGTGGGATAAGCTTGAGACACTTTATGCTTCGAAGACTGGCAACAACAAGTTGTTCCTGCTGAAACAATTGATAAATATCAGGTACAAAGAGGGTAGTCCTATTTCTGATCATATAAATGATTTTCAGGGTGTCCTTGACCAGCTGTCCAGAATGGGTGTAAAGTTTGATGAAGAAATTCAGGGACTTTGGCTTCTCAATACTCTGCCAGACTCTTGGGAGACTCTTCGAGTTTCTTTGACTAATTCTGCTCCCAGTGGTGTTGTAACTATGGAATATGCTAAGAGTGGTGTCTTGAATGAAGAGATGAGAAGAAGATCACAGGCCTCATCTTCTTCAGCTTCACACTCCGATGTTTTGGTTACTGAAGATAGGGGGAGAAATAAGTTCAGAGGTCAGAATGATAGAGGTACAAGTAGAAGCAAGTCAAAGTCCAGATACAAGAATGTTACATGTGACTATTGCCACAAGAATGGACATATCATGAAATATTGTCACAAGCACAAGAGAGATATGAGACGACAAAAGAAAGAAGGCGATAATGAGAATCGTGTTGCTGTTGTTGCTAATGATGATCTTCTTGTTGCTTGTGGTGAGAATGCCATTAATCTTGTTCGTGATGAGTCTAGCTGGTTTGTGGATTCTGGTGCTACTTCTCATGTCACGCCCAAGAAAGAATTATTTTCTTCTTATAATCCAGGTAATTTTGGGATGTTGAAGATGGGTAATAATGATGAAGTTGAAGTTCTTGGCATTGGAACAGTTTGCTTAGAAAGTAACAATGGTTCGAGATTAGTTCTCAACAATGTCAAGCATGCTCCAGATGTTCGCCTGAATTTGATCTCTGTGGGGAACCTTGATGATGAGGGTTATGTTAACACCCTTGGTGCTGGCCAGTGGAAGCTTACTAGAGGTTCAATGGTTGTGGCTCGTGGTGACAAGTTATCTAACTTGTACGTATTTCAGGGCTCCATCTCTAGAGGCTCAGTAAACTTGATGGAGAATGATACTTCATCAGAATTATGGCATAGAAGGCTAAGTCATATGAGTGAGAAGGGGATTGACAATTTGGCTAAGAAAAATTTACTTTCTGGAGTGAAACAAGCAAAGTTGAAGAAATGTGTTCATTGCTTAGCCGGTAAACAGAAAAGAGTTTCCTTTCAGAGTCATCCGCCTTCAAGAAAGCTTGATTTGCTGGAGTTGGTACATTCTGATTTGTGTGGTCCTTTTAAGGTAAGGTCTCATGGTGATGCACTTTACTTTGTGACTTTTATTGATGATCATTCTCGCAAACTCTGGGTATTTCCTTTGAAGTCCAAGGATCAGGTACTTGATGTGTTCAAGGGTTTTCAGGCCTTGGTTGAGAGACAGACAGGGAAGAAATTGAAATGCATCCGCTCAGATAATGGTGGTGAGTATATTGGTCCTTTTGATAAATATTGCAGAGAGAAGGGTATTCGGCATCAGAAAACTCCTCCAAAGACTCCTCAGTTAAATGGTTTAGCAGAGAGGATGAACAGAACTCTAGTTGAGAGAGTTAGATGTATGCTTTCAGATGCTAAGCTGCCAGATTCCTTTTGGGCAGAAGCACTTAATACTGCTGCTTATGTTATCAATTTATCTCCTGCTGTTGCTTTGAATGGTGATGTCCCTGACAGAGTTTGGTCTGGTAAGAATGTTTCTTATGATCATCTTAGAGTCTTTGGGTGTAAAGCTTTTGTTCATGTTCCTAAGGATGAAAGGTCAAAGCTGGATGTTAAAACTAGACAGTGTATCTTCATTGGTTATGGTCAAGATGAATTTGGCTATCGTTTCTATGATCCAGTTGAGAAGAAACTTGTTAGAAGCCGTGATGTTGTGTTTTTTGAAGACCAAACAATTGAAGATTTTGACAAAACTGAGAAGGTTGATTCTCAGAGTAGTGAGAGCCTAGTTGATATTGATCCAGTTCCTTTGACTACTGCACCTGAAGAAAATCTTCATAATAATGAAAATCAAGTTGATAATGAAGATGATGATCATGTTCAGAATGACCAGGATGTTGTTGATGCTCCAGTGCAAGAGGATGTGGTTGGCCAGCAACCAGCTGCTATTGATGCTCCAGAGAGTTCTCTCAGAAGATCTACTAGAGAGAAACTACCTTCATCTCGTTATTCTCCCAATGAGTATGTACTCTTGACTGATGGGGGAGAACCTGAGAGTCTTGATGAAGCCATGGATAGTGAAGAAAAAGAAAGATGGTTTGATGCTATGGAAGATGAGATTAAATCCTTACATGATAATCATACTTTTGATTTGGTTAAGTTACCTAAAGACAGAAAAGCTTTAAAAAACAGGTGGGTTTTCAGGGTGAAACATGAAGATGGCAATCCAGTTCCACGGTACAAAGCTAGATTAGTTGTGAAGGGTTTTAACCAGAAAAAGGGAGTTGATTTTGATGAGATATTCTCTCCAGTTGTGAAGATGTCATCCATTCGTGTTGTTCTAGGCTTAGCTGCAAGTCTAGATTTAGAGATTGAACAAATGGATGTTAAAACTGCTTTTCTCCATGGTGACTTAGATGAAGAAATTTATATGGAGCAGCCGGAAGGTTTTGAAGTCAAGGGAAAAGAGAATTATGTTTGCAAATTGAAGAAGAGCTTGTATGGCTTGAAACAAGCTCCTAGACAGTGGTACATGAAGTTTGGTTCTTTTATGAGTCAGCAGGGCTTCAAGAAGACTTCTTCAGATCATTGTGTTTTTGTGCAAAAATTCTCTGATGGTGACTTTATTATTGTGTTGCTTTATGTTGATGACATGCTTTTTGTTGGTTATAATGCTTGCAGGATTCAAAAGTTGAAGCAAGAGTTGAGTAAGTCTTTTGCTATGAAAGACTTAGGACCAGCAAGGCAGATTCTTGGCATGCAGATTGTCCGTGACAGAAAGGCCAAGAAGTTGTGGTTATCACAGGAGAAGTACATTCAGAAAGTACTTCGAAGGTTCAACATGAATAATGTTAAGGTTGTCAGTACACCTTTAGCTATGCACTTCAAGTTGAGCACGAAAGAGTGTCCTTCCAGTGATGATGAGAAGGAAGATATGAAGAAAGTTCCTTATGCTTCAGCTGTTGGTAGTTTAATGTATGCAATGATTTGTACAAGACCAGATATTGCTCATGCTGTTGGTATTGTTAGCCGTTTTCTTTCTAATCCGGGAAGAGAACATTGGAATGCTGTGAAGTGGATCATGAGATATCTTTGTGGCACTTCTAGTCTGAGTTTGTGTTTTGGTACATGGAAGCCTATTCTTTATGGTTATACTGATTCAGACATGGCTGGTGATGTTGATACTCGCAAGTCTACTTCAGGGTACTTGGTTACTTTTGCAGGGGGAGCTGTGTCTTGGCAATCTAGGTTGCAAAAATGTGTTGCTCTATCTACTACAGAAGCTGAGCTTATTGCTGCCGTTGAAGCTTGTAAAGAGTTGCTCTGGATGAAGAGATTCTTGGGGGAACTTGGTTGTGCTCAAGAGAGGTATGTGCTTTATTGCGACAGTCAAAGTGCTATACATCTTGGCAAGAATTCTACATTCCATGGTCGGTCTAAACACATTGATGTGAGATACCATTGGATTCGAGATGTGTTGGATTCTAAGTTGCTTGAACTTGAGAAGATTCATACGGATGATAATGGTTCCGATATGATGACTAAAGCTTTGCCAAGATGGAAATTTGAAGATTGTTGCATGATCGCCGGGATGGCGGTCTCCTCCACATAGTCGTGAGGGGGAGAATTGTTGGGGTTATGGGTCTTTTTCCCTTCCTATGTGGATAAATAAAGCTCAATTTGGACCAACCCACTTTTGCCCATAGGCCCAATTCTATGGGGCATATATATAGACCTTTTTTAGGTCTTATTTCATAATCCACATAATATTTTTCAGCAGCCACACATAGAGAGAAAGAGCAGATTTTCGCACCCAATTTCAGCCCTAAATTGCCAACTTCAAATTGCGATTCCCGCTTCGTTTCTTATCCGATTGATCTGATTTTTGGACAGCTTGTTCCTCTCATCTCAATCTTTGATTAGAAACTGACAGAGTTGGATTTGGTATCCCGTAGCTCCAGTTTTGCATCCGTGAACAGTAGCTGCGTTTTTCGGTGCTTTTGCTCCTTTTATTCTCTTGTTTTTGGTGTTGTGATTTATGTAGTGTTGCTCGTTTGTTGGCACTTCTTTGGTGGCCATTTTGGAGAACATTATTGTAACTCTTGGTGATTATAGTGGAGGTTTTGGTCCCGTGGTTTTTACTCTTCACACCGAAGGGGTTTTCCACGTAAATCTTGGTGTCTCGTGTGATTGGTTTATTTTGACTTGTCGTATTTCTTTTGGTTGATATACTTGCTGCCTTATTACCATTGTGCTTGGTTTGTTTGTCTTCTCTTGGTTCAAATTGAAAGGGAAAGTTTAGACTTGGGTATTCTTCCGCTGCTACCCTGTTGTGCATTCTTTGTTAGTGCCTTGCCTTTCCCAACAAACCCTCCTGATGCTTACACGTCAGTACCCCTGGGTACGAAATCAATCATATGCCAATGATTTCGAGGGATATCTACTGAGAATTTAGGGATGAAACATTGAGGTGCCACCTGTGATGTTTTGTGTTCTTCTAGAACCAGCCAACTCAGCAATTCGTACTGGAAAACGGAGTCGAAGGGGAAATAGATGGAGGGATGATGATTTCTTAGAGATTTGGGGTCATTTGGAGATATTGATTACCGTCGTTTAGTACTGGTTGATGGAGACGAGGATTTTTTCAAGGTTTGTCTATTTTGAGAGACAAAGAATAGAGAGAGGACAAGGGGTTGTTTGGTTGTAACTCTGTTTGGGTTCGGGAAAAAAGAAAAAGGAGAAAGAAGGGTGAGTTAGAGTGGGCCTGGAACGGGTCAGAGCGGGTTAGGCGGTCCAGGTGGGTTTAAATTAGCCCAACATGTGGCTGAAACAAAAGGGGTTATAGGGTTGTTTGAAATTTGGCAGCAAATGTGGCCACTTTGAGTTTAGGAGATAACCAAATTAAGAGGGACTTAGGGAAATTCGGCCATAATTTAAATGATTTAAAGGAATAAGGCTAGGATTGGAATATATATGAATTAATCAAAATCAATTCTTGAGATTATTTAATTTAAACAATTTGAAATAGTTATTATGTTCAAAGCATAATTTATTTATTTTAAAATTACGAAACTAATTATTCAATTAATCTCTTATTTTAATCAATTTGGAGGAAAAAAAATATTTTTAATTTCAAAAGGATTTTCTTATGAAATTAAACTATAAAATAGTTTCTTGAGTACACTTATATAAATTTCACATAATTAAATATGAAAAATATAAATCCTTACTCACAAACTACTATAAAGTTGATTTTTTAGAAAATATTTTTATCCTTTTTACAAAATAATTATTTCAAAAATTATTTAAAATTTGAAACATGCTCAAGATTAATTTGTAATGTGGAGGATAAAAATTGGGTGTCAACAAATGCCCCTCCCTTTGGGTAGGGTGGATGTAAGGAACCCTTGGCAAAGGGAATTGACATTTCTAATTTTATTCGATCACAAATTCATCTTCAGAATGCGGTTGGTTCTAGCATGAATTTTAGGAATTATGGCCTAACTCCGGTATTGAGTTTCCTACATATCTCAGGCTATATGAGAATTCAGGCCACTTGTAGTTGAAGATGCTTGATTTTACGCACAATTTTTAAGAAATTCAACAGTTATTCTGACCTTGGATTAAGGAGAGATCGGAAAGCAGAAGAGTAAGGATTGGGGGGTTTGAAATGCAGTCGAGTTTTCAACACAGAGCTCGCCTACATATCCCAAGACTCAGGAAATCGGATGCTTGTAGTTTGACTCAATCGGTAGAAACGGTAATCTTTATGTGAAGACAAAATTTGACACAGGATGAGTAACGAATGATTTGAGCTATAGAAAAGAGGCTTGCAACCTCTCAACTATGAATGTGGAGCTCTTCATATCCATAAATAAGATTTTACCTGGACATAATTTCCAAAGATCGAGGTGTGTTGTCACCCGGCTTTGAAAAGAAGGAATATTGCTTCCAGTGTAAGTTCAGAAAGTGCTCTGGATGTGAAACTAAGACCCAACGATAGGAAAAACTCACATGCTTTCTGCAGGGGTGTGGTTTGATGGCGGTGGAAGTCGTTCCTCACCTCACATCCAAAGAATTTGGTATTCCTCTTCGGACTATGTCCTAGTTCACTGCTAAGAAAAAGTTCCACATTGTGATGCATCCTTTTTGGCGTAGTCCGCACCTGTGGTTTGGTTTTGAGAATTTTATCCTTCTCGGATCCTATTGGCAAAATCTCAAAGAAAAATTGTTATTAGTAACATAATTTCATTTGGAGAGATAGTTCTTTTGACATACCTCATCCTTGGATTATGTCCGACTCCTGGTGTTGTGACGTCCTTTTGACGTAATCTGCACCTATTTTTCTAGTTCGAGATTTTCATCCTCTCGGATGCTCTCAGCAATATTTTGAAACAAGATTGTTTGTAGTAAAGTAGCTCAATAAGGAGAGAAAGCTTTTGTACCTCATTTTCGAATATGTTGATTTCTGAAGAAGATTCCATCCTTTCTTGTCTCTATCTTAGGAAATAACGACTTCCACAATAAGTAGACATGATGGCCTTCATAGCTATTGGATAGGATTACCCTTGTGATGGCTAGACATGGTGATATTTGAATATGAGGACCCTCGTGGCCATTCGATGTAATGGTCCTCGTAACTGTTTGTGAAATTCTCTTGAATGTGATAGCCTTCGCGGCTATTGGTAGTATTCTTTGCATATGTCTTTGGGGTAAGTCTTTGCGCATCATCCGTATTGACGCGACTAACCAACATCCGCTGAATTATCAGGCTTTGGATAATCTAGCACATCATCCGACTTTGTATAGAGACGGCTTACCGATGCCCTTTAATTTGTCAGCTTTCGAGTAATTTTGCACATCATCCAACCTTGGATAGAGGCGTCTTGCAGATGTCCTTCGAATTGCTAGTTTTTAGGGTAATCCTGCACTTTTATCCGACCTTGGATGTAATGCGACTTACAGATTTTCCTTGAATTTTTAGCCTTTGGGTAGTCGTGCACAATATCAACATGGATATATCGTGGCTTATAGATAACCCCTGGACTATCAATTGTTTGGTAGTCTTGCACTTTATCCAATTTTGAATATTCTTGTGACTTACGCATTACCCTTGAACTTGTCGATCCTCAGGTGATCTTGCACACTATTCGATTTCAAATATCGCTGCATCTTATAAATATCTCTTAGTCTATCAAGTTTTTGGGCAATCTTGCACACTATCTGGTTCCAGACATTGTTGTGACTTATAGACGACCTTTGGCCTTCCAATTTGGGAGATCCGGTTCATCGTCCTATTTGGATGGCATCTTACAGACATCCTTCAGACTATGTGCTTTCAACCTCGACAACAAGAGGTATTTGATTATCGGGAGTGACAAGGCCTTTGCTATATAATCAAATATAGTTGTATCATTTGGCGATCGATGCTTTTGAATGTATAAACATCCTTCGGTGTGAGACTTCATTGTCTCAATGCGATAATAAATAAGGGTGCATAAATATCCTCGACTACAAACTCCACTGTCTTGCGCGATATTGGATATAAATATGCCCAACGCTAGAATCCATCGTCTCAGCATAATAATAATAAGGAAGCAAAGATATCCTCAACGTCAGACTCCGTCATCTCATGCGATGTCGGATATAAATATGTTGAATACCAGACTCTGTTGTCTTGGCATAATAATAAAGCAAAGATATCCTCAACGTCAAAATCCATTGTATTACGCGATATCAGATATAAATATGCTGAATGCCAAACTCCATTGTCTTGGCATAATAATAATAAGAAAGCAAAGATATCCTCAACATTAGACTCTGCCGTCTTACGCGATATCAAATATAAATATGTTGAATGCCAGACTCCATTGTCTTGTCATAAAAATAAGGATGCATAAATATATATGGCATAAATATGCATGTGCAAATATCCTCAACGTCAGAGCTTTTGGGTCGATCTTGTGCACTAAGTGCGACTTAGGGATGCCTCTGAATGTCATCCTCTTTGAAACTGGCCGGTAGAAGGAAATAATCTTTGCAACAAATGTGTATCTGCGGTAATTGATGATGATGGTCCTCGCGACATAGTCTTTGTGACATGGTCCTTGTGATATGGTCTTTGTGATATGGTCCTTGTGACATGCAAATGTGATAATGATGTGGATGAGCGTGCAATGGCATGCTCAGCAGTTGCAGAAAGCATCAACTTTGGTCTTTATTTTGTCATGTCGACTCCTTTGTGTGTACTTGTGCTCAAGGCAAATGATTAGTAGACACAACATCACTCTTACTAGCGACCATAGTCAAATTTGAAAAACCTAAAAGATGACGTTTATGAAGCAAATCAAAACAACTTTCATTTCAAATGTGAATGAAATGGTTGTGCCCATTTCTGGGGAGAGCCACAAATACCATTTCCAAACATCGTTTGTTCGTGATGATTTCTGATTTGCTAGGGATTTGCAAAGAATGCTGTTGTTCTTCATTTGGTGTTCTAATTTTGAAGTTGGCCACAACGTCCTGATCTGCTTGGGGACTCGAGGATGCTGCCAATCTCCCTTTATCTATTAGTTCCTACAAACTACAAGAAAATTTGTCCATTCTGGGGGCTTCTGCCTCTTTTGGCTTCTTTCCACTATTTTGGCTTTTCTCACCAAATTCGGGGGAATATGATATCATTGTATTGGATAACGAGGGACTTTCATCGATTTCTAACATTCTTTTTAGGAAAACCTGCATCCACCAAAAAATTATTAGTTTTTTGGTGAAACTGGTCTGTGTTGACCTCCTTTGATCTTCTGCTTCTTGCTTTGTCTTTTTTGGATACTTTCCACTTTTGGGTACTCGTCGTCCTCGACTCCCCGGGTCATAGTAGACATAATACAAAATCAAGTTATAAAGGAGTAAAACTAATCTTTTGTAAAGATTTTTAGAAAAAGTTCTTTGGAAAATAAAGATTTGAAAAAGGATAGTTCATGTCATTCACTAGACCAACGAACGTCCTTTACTCGAGGCTTCGACATTTCTGCCACACTGCTAGAGGACTCTGGAGATCCTTAATCATCCTAGCTGGAGAGTTTGAGAATGATCTCTCAAAAAATTTGTCATAGATGGGGATTAATCCATCTCGAACTTGTTACAACTGGGAATTTTTGAAGTAGACTCTGATCTCTCGGTGCTGGGGAATTCTTTGAGGCTCATTTTTGAACTCTCAAATGAAGTTTGGTGGAAATTTTGAGGTCCACCTCAAAATTTCTGCCCAGTTAAAGGTTTTGCGATGAATCTTATTCCGTTGAAGGACACTCTGTGGGGATTATGAGATCCTTTCTCGAGATTCACTCAGTTTCTCTTCAGTACCTTCTGTATTCCAATTTGTTGGAGAATGATCTTCACCTTCTAAATTTTTTAGATTCATTTCTCAAAATTCTGCCCCAGTTTCCATTTTCGGGGTAATATGACCAAAACATTGAGGCACCTACGTATCCCGTTGAGGCAGGAATCAGGTCAAACATAGGTCCCACACTTGAAGTAGAAAAATGTTGGAAATAAATAAAGGGGTGATCGAGGCCGACAAAGGCTGCCTACGTATTTTATTCTTGAGAATTCAGGTCAAACGTAGTTCAAGATAAAAAGAGGAAAGATAGATTTTCCTAAGGGGTTGACCAAAGCCGACACAGGCCGCCCACGTATCTCATTCTTGATAATTCAGGTCGAACGTAGGTCAAGATAAAAAGGGGAAAGATAGATTTTCCTAAGGGGTTGACCGAAGCCGACACATGCCGCCTATGTATCTCATTCTTGATAATTCAGGTCATACATAGTTTATACAAAGAGGATAGAGAGATTTTAAGCTTTTACTAAGTGCAAAATGATTACAATCAAAAAATGCAACTACAGGGAAAAAATAGAAGGAAAAGAAACAGTCTTCAGGCGTAGTATCTCTTTGCAGCATTGGAGTTGATGTAGGCTTGGGCCATACTTGATCATATATCTTGAACAAAATCAAAGCTACTCCATATAGCACTTTTTAGATGATGTACAGTCCTTGCCAATTTGGCACAAACTTCCTTTGTATTGTGTGAGGGAAGGATTAACTGTCCATTCCCTGGATTGAATTCTTGATTGACTAATAAATTTTGGAAGATGATGTTTCTGCTCCTTCTTGTCCTATTATTATAGGACTAGTCAAAGATGTCGATGTATGACTTGAGCAGACTGATAAGTTCTTTCTTTTGCGTTTTTGACAAATGAACACCGACGCTGATTTCTTCAATTTGACCGTTGCCTCCCTGATTGACCACCTCAAACTCTTTTAGTTGGGGACTTTTTCTAGTCTTCAAAGTTCTTAGACTTCTTGGTGGTTCATTCCAGGACCATGATTTCTTCAACATACCCTTTGGCTCCAATATTGTATCCTCTGACTTGTTCATTCAGCTCTTGGCATGACATGACATTAGCAGGTTTTAAGTTATTATTATTGAAACCATAAACAAAACAAGTTAGATGGTACCAAGTAAATAAAATAAACAACAAAGGTTTTCAGAATATGGGAGGCTTTCATTGAAATCCAGAAATATTTACAAACTATAGCTATAACCCGTATAAATGCGGGTCTGTGCCTTTAGGAAAATCAGTACGAGGAAATTGAAAACATAAAGGGTGGGTCACGGGCCACATTTGGACGATCATCAATTTTAATAAAGCCTTTGTCTACCCAAACAAATGGAGAGTCATAAGAGGAGTAACGACCCAGTTCTGTAACTTCTCGGCGGGCTCGGCATCCCTGATCATGGATGCTTCGGGGACTTCTTCTATTATGGCCTCACATTCCTTGAATACACCTCCTATTCCATCCTCTATCCCATCACTTGGAGAGCCATTTTTGTACCGAAAATGAATGGTACAAGTGAGGAAGTGGCTTTGGCAATCCCGCATGCTCCTTTTCTTCATCTTCAATCTTGCCTCCTCGAAACACATACCTGAGTTCATGCTTGGACAGCTGTCCAGGGATACTTATTGGTTCAATCATGCCATAAAAATTCTTGCCTAATCCAAACCCCGGCTCAAATCCGCTTCTCGACATTGTAGTTGCAATCATCTTGTAAACCGACGGCATTGGCACTTGTGGTTCAGGGTCCTCTCTGGTGGTATTCACAATTTCCATAGTGTAGAAGTCACTACCCCTTAGAACTTCTTCTATTATAGGGACACAGCTGTAGAGTTGACTCATATGACTCCCTTCACTATGAATGACCACCTCGTGGTCCTCTCATACAAATTTTACCATCTGACATAGGATCGATGGCACAACTCCAGCTTCGTGGATCCATGGCCTCTCCAGGAGAAAGTTATAACTAGTTGTAATGTCCATGACCTGAAATTCCTCTTGGAACTCAGCGGTTCCTATTTGGATGTGAAAACTGACATCTCTGATAGTGTCCCTTTGACCCCTATCAAAGGCTCTCACGTTGATCCTGCTCTGGCAAACCCTTCCCGGATCATAATATAGTTGAGTGAGTATGGATAATGGGCAAATATTCAGACCCGAACCATCATTAATCAAAATTCCATTCATAATCTTCTCTTGACATTTGACAGTGACGTGCAAGGCCTTGTTGCGCATTAACCCTTCAAAGGGTAGTTCAGCAATACTCAAAGCAACTATAGTTTTTTTGGTATTTCCTACTTTTTAGGACTAACCGCCACTATTGACTTGCTCACATTCTTCATCAACCTCTATCATGTTAACAGTGGCTCTCCCGTGATTTGGGAGTGGGTTGTTGTTAACATTTGGTGGCACCATTTGCAGTGTGATTACCCTTTGATCAATCAAATCCTGAATTTTGTCCCTCAGGTTAATGCAATTTTTGGTATCATGCCCGGCTCCTCCAAAATGATAAGCACAATGTCTATCAGCCTTAAAGAAACGAGAATCTATGTTTGCAGTTTTGGGCTGAATAGGTTGGATAAATCTGACAGCCTTCAATCTTTCATATAAATGTGTTCTGGTTTTAGCTAGTTGGGTAAAAGTTTGAGGAACTTTCTTTTCCAGGTTTGGATGGGGAAGATTATTATTTTGATTGGCAAGGGGGGACTTGATGATAATTTTAATTTTTGGGAGCGTTTTGATACACTTGGAAGTTTTGGGGAGGAGCTTGGTAAGTGGGATGCACATTTAGTTGTGGAGCTTGGTAGATGGGTTGCATATTTGGTTGTGGAGCTTAGTAGATGGGCTGAGTATAGAATACTGGTTGAGGATTTTGTGGAGCTAGGGGAAGGGTTGCTGGAACAAGTAATTTTTTATAGTTGGCTCCGAAGGGTTTTTTCAGTCTAATGTTCAAACTAGAGGATGCCGAAGATACTTCCTCTTTCTTCTTCTTGGGGAATCCTGCCAATCCTGGGGGTGCCAGGGCCTTGGTAATCTTGCCACTCTGAAGGCCTTCCTCAACAATTTCACCAATATTAACTAGGTCAGCGAACTTAGCTTTAACTACTAATATCATCTTGTCGTAGAACTTGGATTCTTGAGAGCGCATAAACACCGCGCTAATCTCCTCTTTGGTCATAAAAGGCTAAACTCTTGCTGCCTCTTTTCTCCACCGATAGGCATAATCTCGGAAGTGTTTACTTAATTTTTTCCTGATACGACCTAGAGAGTATCGATTCGAGATAACTTCCATGTTGTATGCGAATCTTTGAGCAAAGTCTCTGGCCAAATCTCTCCATCTAGACCAGTTCTTTAATTCTTGAGTGGTGAACCATTCCAAAGCTTCTCCGCTCAAACTCCGGCTGAATAGCCTCATCAACAAAGCTTCGTTCTTTCTTGCGGCAACTATTTGGTCACAATAACTTCTCAAGTGAGCCTCAGGGTTCCCAACACCATTGAAGGTATCGAATTTGGGGGTTTTGAATCCTTCCGGTAGATCCAACTCCGGATGAATACAAAGATTATCGTAATCATATCCCTTCTCATAAGATGAACCTCGGGATTCCTTGATCCTAGTTATTTCCTCTTTTAGCTGCGCCATGTCATGATCATGCTTCTTCTCTGTGGCCCTCAACTCTTTCTCCTTCTCCTCATAGTGGTCAAGCTCGTGACTTTCTGGGAGGGGGGTATATAGTTCTACCATAGCATGGAAAGTAGTAGGTGGCATACTCTTAACGGGTGGAGGTTGTACATGTGGAATGGCATTTGGGTATGTGGGGGTATAATTGTGTGGGTTAATGATATTGGGATGGTTATTCTGGGAATTGTAGGGTTTGGTGGCGTATTTTTGTAATTTGGAGGGAGGTTTTGGGGATTGTAGGCATTTGGGTTATTTCTCTGGTTAGTGTGTTGGACAAGAGGAGTACAAATTTGATACGAGGATCTTATATGGGGAGCGTTATTAGTGAGAGGTTCATTAGAAGGTCTAGGTGTAGAGGCAGGAGGGATATTCCTTGGATGGTTTTCGGTTAATGGGGAATTGAGCGGAGGGATTTGAAAAGGGGTTTGGGAGTTGCCCAGAGTCGGGGTATTAGCGGCAATACCCAAGCTCGCCATATCCTTAGCTTTCTGCACCTTTTCTTGCATCTTCTCTAGCTTCCTTGCAAGCTCTGTAACACTTTCACTTTGTTCAATAATAATATTGTATCTCACGGCTAAAGCGTTCTCTTCCTCACTATCAGTCATTTTTCTCTTAGAAAAGCGACAGTTAGAGGAGGAATCTATGTGTGCCTTTGAGCGGGTGATGTAGGGATGTTCGGCCAGTTTTGTCAACATAGATCAGTTTCTATTACCTGTTAAAGTAAAAACAACTCAAAGGCCGATATGTTAGATTCCGTTAGTGATGAACAATACAAGATATCCGAATGGAAATAAACACATAAGAACATATAAAAATTGCTTTTCGTCAAGGCAAATCTATCCACGGGTAATTATTGACTCGAGGATTTAATGGACTAGAATTTTCCCATTGATTTCAGGTAAGTAGGTTTTATCAGGAAAGTTGACTTGCTGAGTCTCTGCCTTCCGATACTTTTCTTGTAGTACTTTGATGTGTCTTCTGAACTCTTTGGCACTTTCTTCAAAGTGGAGAAATGAAAATTTCTTAAAGATAGGGGCCGGGCGTTGGAAGGATGCCTACGTATCTCACGAAGGAGAATTCAAGCCCTACGTAGTTCGAAGAGGTAAAGTAAGTTTATTTTCATTTCATTTCAGTCATCCACTATCTTTGATTACAGGAGGAAAGTAAAAATGACATAAAGGAAATAACTAAAATAAAACTCTGCCAATTTTTAAAGCTTTATTTGGATAGTGGCGGGTCTTCTGGATTCCTTTCTTGTTTCTCTTCTTCAAGGATGGTATGGTGGAAACTCAATCTGGATCCTTTCTGCGTCTATGAGATCTTCAAGTTCAATCCTAAAAGTGCGATAATTCTTTATGTCATGCCCCCCCTGCTCCAACATGGAAGAGGCATTTGCAACTATTCCAAGCTCGGGACATTTTCCCCGCCTTTCTTTCAATTGGCTCAATGATACCAGAGTGTACTAGCTTGAAATAGATGTCGAGGTACATGTCATAAAATACGGTGAAGTCATATTGGTGAATCAGGGTATTCTGGGTGATTAGCATTCCTGGCCTTACCCTATCACAAATCAGTAGGGAGTGAGTTCCCCACATGTGGCTAATTTGCCCACTATTGATCATTTCATGAATTCTTACCCTTATCATGGTTCACTCATTGGTGGTATTCCCCCTTTTTGCGTGGGTGGTAAACAAACCTCTTTTGTTCATCTCTAGGGTTATACCAAAAACCCGAGGTTTGATCAGGCTGTAGGATTCCTTTTATCTTTAGATCTAGGAAGATGACTGAGCATGTAACAATTCTGGGCCTCCGGTCATTCTCCCGTGTGTGAGCTTTGTGAATGATGTTTCCTCTTCCCGACTTAAACCTAGTTGGCCAAACGGGGTCATCCCTAATGTTAGCCCAGTAATCGGAGATTCGGTTAAAAGGCTGGATTTGTTCATCATTTTCTCCCACAGACTCTTCATTATTCCCTAGGACTGATGCTGACCTCTTAAGCGCCAATTGGTACTTTTGATCCATTTGGTTGATCATTTCTTCTGTCTGGGCTATCTTTTCTTCCATAAGGGCTATCTCTTTATCACTTCCGCGGACCTGGCTACCAACTTTCCTCCCACTTGCTTAGCTTCCTTGATTTGTTCCTTCATTCCATTGATTTCCTGGTCAATCTCTTCCATTCTCTTGCGCATTACCTTTTCAGTGTCCATGGAAAGTCAACCTTCCTGAGAGATAGGAGAGATATGCTTAGGCATGTTGGTATTTTGGATTTTCTGAGAAGACTGAAAGAGTCAAGGAGTAATTCTTGTCGGACTTTGTATAGTGGGCTTTATATTTTTTCCTACAGTGTTCTAAAATTTGTTGAAAATGAGAGTGGATCAATTTAGCCTTGATTTGAGAAACACACATAGAACATAAGACAGTTATATCACGTAACAGTTCATAGCGCCAAAGGTAGGCCTAACAAATTGAAGGAAATGCATGTCGTTTGTAAATGTTTTGTTGCCCTCGAAAATATTATATACAAATCGATTAAATGAAATGGGGGTACAAAATAAGGGAAAAAGGAATGTACATCAGAAATTAGTCTCATGCAGGGGTACAACCCTAAATTAGGCCACCGTGGTTACTCCTTCATTCTCAAACTTCTTTTACTTCTTAGAATTCTGAACTCCTTTTGGATGCAAATAAAGAACTATCTAAACATTTCCAACCCCGGGGGATAATGGTTCGTACAACCCAACATCACATCCTTCAATTAACCACATAAAGGATGATTGTTCTTTCAGGCCGTGGGCCCTTTGGAACACAAGGTGGTCTTACTAATGGACTTAATAACCCTTGGATATTAAGATATCTTAGGCTAATACCTATTTTGGAATTTGGTTTCGCTTTATCCTGGGTTTACTAGAATAGGTTTTGAAGTTGACTGGGAACCCGAGTGGACAACTGCGGGCAAAAACAACAAGTGACCGTTAACCGACCGCGGGTCAATTACTTCACTCGTTTGTTTTGAGAAATTGTGTTTTGGTGAAGAACGGCTGCAAATACTTTCATAATCGCCTTTTTACCCCTAATGCAATCTAATGCTTTTGCCAAGAGAGGCGGAAGATGTCATGAACAGTTTATAATTGCAAAAACTAAACAAGTAAGGAAAGCAATACATTTATTAATTATTACAATCCAAATAGTTAGTCAAATAAGTTAGTCAAATAGTTCAAATTTTTGGTTAGAACCTAAATAAATCCTCAGCAGAGTCGCCATTTTTGTTTTTTCCCTTTTAAAAATTTATTATTTAAAAGAAAATCGTTTTTGACTTTTAAAACATTTCAAAACTTAAAAGAAGTTCTAAAATAATTCTAAAACAAATAGAGTCGCCACTTAATTTTTATAAGAAAATTAAGAAAACTTAAAAGAATTTCAAAGACTTAAAAAATAGAAATAAATCTTTAAATTTAGAGAAAATGAGTAAGTGTTTAAGTAACGTCTTAAGAAGGGTTTTAAGGCACTTAAGAACATCCATTTAAAAATAGTTGACCAAAGAACGATTTTGACTAACTGATTTTCGAAAGAGTTGAAATCATGAAAAATATTTGAGACTTATTATGAAGAAAAATAATTTAAGCATTATTAACCAAAATAATATTATGTAGGGAGGGTATGTTTTTGCTCTTCAGGCACACGTTAGCTTAACGTACGCCATCCATGGGGAGGAAGACGAAGACATCGAATCTTGATACATTTCTGGTGGGGAAAGCTCAGGGTAAGGCTCAAAAGGGTGTGGGAGCAAGTGTGAGTGGGGATGGTGATGGTCAAAGTACCAAGGGAGATGGAACAGTAACAACCCCTGATGCAACAAGGGGGGAACTAATCAAGAAGAGAAGCTGGTGAGTAGTAATGAGGCTATTAACCCTGGGAGTAGACGACTAAGCTCACAAGGTTCTGATAAGGAGAGAGGAGACCTGGTATCTCAAGAGGTAGATGTTCAGAAGGTAAAATCGAAGGTAGTGAGAGCTAAGGAGAATGTACAGAGCTGGTTGGATATCACCTCTTCACCCAAATCATGGGCGGATGAGGTGGAACAATCAATGGGTCAGGACAATTGTGCTGGTAGGCAGGAGCAGAATGGACCTAGAGCTTCTATTTGGGATAAATTTGATATCAATAAGGTCGCGAATGCTGGGTTTAAGATGGATTTCATCCAACCTACCAGTGTGGGAGGTGCAGACATGGTGGAGATCGATACAGAGGATATTAGTTCTGACCTTGAGTACTGGAAATATGTTATGGTTTGCTATGTTTTGGGTGCCTACCTTCCATTCAATGTACTAAATGGTTTTGTTCAACGGAAATGGGGGAAGCTCGGAATTAGAAAGGTAGCCATGACGAAGAATGGGATACTCCTTGTGAGTTTCAACTCTGCAGAGGGTAGAGATAAAGTTCTTCAAGGTGGGATATATCACTTTGACAACAAGCCGTTGATTGTCAAAGCATGGAATGCAAACATGGATTTATTGAAGGAAGAACTACACTCAATTCCAATATGGATCAAATTACCTGGGTTGGAGTTCAAATATTGGAGTGCAAAGGGTTTGAGTAAGTTGGGAAGTCTCATTGGGAAACCATTGATGGTGGATAGAAACACAGAACAAAAACTGGGGCTGAGTTTTGCTAAGCTTCTGGTAGAAGTTCAGATTGGGAAACCATTACCGGAGGTGATACACTTTATGAATGAGAGGGTTCAGGTTATTGAGCAACAAGTCAGCTATGACTGGGAACCTACAATATGTGATATATGCAAGAAGTATGGGCATAAAGCAGGGGTGTGTAGGAAAAACAAAACCAAGGTCCAAGCAGAGGATTAGTCTGCTGACCAAGGGATCAAGGAGATGGTGGACAAGCAATAACAAGGGAAGATGGGAAGATTTCAGCACATCCATAAACAGGGTGGAGGACATACAACTAGGAGCAGATAGGAAACATGGCTTCACAAACCAATACAGGTTACAAATTCTTTTTAGGAATTGGGAGAGAGTAGTAGTGTTCAGACTGTTGATTTAACCAATAAATCTAGTACTAGGGGGAATGATATTTCCCTAAGTGGACATGGTTAATTTGCTTTGTTGGAATACTAGAGGTCTTAATGGCGTCTTTAAGCAGAAGGAGGTGAAACTCCTCTGCAATAAATTAGAGGTGGGACAGATTGGTTTCCTTGAGACTAAAATTAAAGGGAATAAGATAAAGGAAATAGCAGATAGCAAGTTTGGTGGTAGGGATTTCCATAGTAATCACCACTCCCATTATAATGGGAGGATCTGGTTAGTATGGAGGTCTGACTGGTTTTTAATCCATATAAAGTCTGAAATTGCACAGGCTATTACTTGTGATGTGGTTTATATTCCAGCTCAGCTAGCTTTTGATATCGCCTTTGTGTATGGCCATAATCACAGAGTTGAAAGAGTAGAGTTATGGGATTATCTGAAAGAATTCATCAGGGGTGTGGCAAACCTTGGATGGTGTTGGGTGATTTCAATGCAGTTCTTAAGCAGGAGGATAGAATTGGGGGGCATGCAGTTACTTACACTGAAACTGTGGACTTCCAGGAATGTATAGAGGATTTACAGCTGGAAGAGCTTCCAAGGGTGGGGGGTAACTACACTTGGAATGATAGACAGGATGACAGGATTTTCACTAAGATTGACTGGGTGTTTGTGAATGGGATGTGGTTGGATAGTATGCCTGATATGAAGAGCCATTTCCTGCCAGAAGGGGTGAGTGACCATTGCCCTGTGGTGGTCCAGGATGTGCAATTTAGGATGAGGAAGAAGAATCTCTTTAAATATTGTAATGTTTGTAGCACTCATGATAGGTTCCATGATCTGGTTAAGGCTGGATGGGAGGTTCCTGTCACTGGATTAGGAATGTACCAAGTGGTGAGGAAAATGAAATTGTTGAAAGCAAAGTTGAGTCAACTACATAGAAGTCAGTTTCCCAACAGGCTCACTCAGGTTGAGGAAGATAGGGAGGCCCTAAAGAGGGTACAACAGCAACTCTTAGCTAATTCAATGGATAAGGGGTTACAACAGGAAGAGAAGGATCAAAGGAGGAAATTCGAGAGATCATCATTTTTAGCAGAATCTATACTGATGCAAAGGAGCAAGGTTACCTGGTTGAGGTTAGGTGATGATAATACTAGATACTTCTTCTCAGTTTTGAAGAGGAAGAGATTGATTCAATCAGTGTCCCAAATAAGGGATGCACAGGGGAAGATGCAATATGATCAAGCTAATATCTCAGCAGTCTTTGTGGACTATTACAAGGATTTGTTAGGTACTACTAGAGCTATAAGTAGAAAGGGTAACATGAGCATATTTCAGCCGTGTCCATTTCTAAATTTAACACAACAATTGAGTTTATCAGCTCCAGTCACTACAGAAGAGGTGAAGAAGGCAATGTGGAGTATTGATGTAAACAAATTCCCTGGCCCTGATGGGTATGGGGGTGGTATCTTTAGAGCAACTTGGGATATTCTGGGGCATGATATGAGTCAAGCTGTGATAGAATTCTTTCAGACTGGGAGGCTATTGAAGCAACTGAATGCAACTATGATCTCACTTATTCCAAAGACTATTAGTCCTGAAAATGCTAGTCAATTTAGACCTATCTCTTATTGTAACACCATCTATAAGTGTATCTCCAAGATCATATGTAATAGACTCAAGGAGGTGTTACTAGTTTTGGTAAATCCTACTCATGCAGCTTTTGTTAAGGACAGATCTTTGGTCCAAAATGTTCTTATTTGTCATGATCTACTCAGACATTATAACAGGAAGACTAGTCCTAGGTGTTTGATGAAAATTGACCTGAGGAAAGCTTATGATATGGTTCAATAGGGATTTGTAAGGGAGATGATATATGGGTATGGGTTTCCCTCTAAATTTAGTCTGTTGGTGTTGGAATGTGTTACTAGCACTAGCTTCAAAGTGAAGGTAAATGGTGAGGGCTGTGGTTTCTTTGAAGGGAAAAGGGGTCTAAGACAAGGGGATCCTTTATCACCCCTTTTGTTTATCTTGGTCATGGAGTTTTTTTCAAGAACAATGTGCAGGATGAGTCAACTACCTGATTTCATGTTTCACCCTATATGTAAAAGCCTACAATTGACACATCTTACTTTTGCTGATGATTTGATGATTTTTTGCAAAGGTACTGAACAATTAGTGAGAAGAGTCATGGAAGCCATTCAGTATTTTTCTGAGACCACTGGTTTGTCAACAAACTCAGAAAAGTCTAACACGTTTGTGGCAGGGGTTAAGAGAGAGCTTCATCAGCAGTTGTTAGAGATCACTGGGTTTGCTGAAGGATCATTGCCGATAAGACACCTTGGGTTACCATTTCTCACAAGAAGTGGAGCAAGGTTGATTGTGCTCAGCTTAGCAATAGAATTACAGAAAAGTTAAGTTCATCTTCCACTAGACACCTCTCTTATGCTGGCAGATTGCAAGTGGTGAATTCTATGATTTTTGCATTACAGAACTTCTGGGGATCAGTATTCCTGTTGCCTCAGAGTGTGCTAAAACTAGTGGACAAAAAATGTAGATGGTTCATCTGGGGAAGAACTGAAGACAAGAGGAAGGTGTGCTTGGTTAAATGGCAGGATATTTGTTGCTCCAAAGCTCAAGGAGGTCTGAATGTAAAGAATTGTAAGCTTTGGAACTTGGCAGCTGTGGGGAAGTTAATATGGTGGTTGCAGCAAATGAAGGAGATGTTATGGGTGCAGTGGCTACACAACATTTATATGCAGCACGAGGAGGACATATAGACTCATAATCCACCAGCAAATTGCAGCTGGTACTGCAGCTTCACAAGATCAAGCTGGGCATGGTTGAGTGGTATAAGGATGACAACTACATTCTTACATCAACGGGGCAGTATTCCATCTCCTTGAGCTATACTGCTTTGGTAGGGGTCAAACCTAAGTAGAAAGAATCTGAACTTTTATGGAGTAGGATGCTACTTCCTAAACACAGATTCATTCTATGGCTGGCAATGAAAAGGAAGCTGCTAACAAAGGAAAGGCTAGCCAGGATGGGAATCCATTGTGATGATGATAAGTGTGTGTTGTGTGATCAAGATGAACTTGAGAATGATGAGCATATTTTTACAGGATGCAAGTTAGCCAAGGATATATGGCAGCAACTCTCAACATGGTGTGAAGTGATCCTCATTCGAGCATTGGTACCAGACCTTATCAACAGGATCAACACAAGCCATTGGAGGAGATTCAAGAAGGAAGTTGTGGCAGGATGTTATGGTGCAATGATCTACACTTTCTGGCAATCCCGGAATGAAAAGATTTTTCGTGGTTCAAATGTTAGTGTACAGTTTATGCTTAGTTAGATAAAGTTTGTAGTTACTGAAAGAATTCAGATGCTTAGAGGAGTTAAGTATGCAAGGAATTGTATAGGTTGGATAGATAGAATTTGTAGCTAGGATTTTCATGGTTGTACTTGAATTTTGCGGTTGGTGTGATAATAATATTTACATTTTATTGCCAAAAAAAAATGATTTAAGCGAAATGCTTTTATTCAATTCAAGGCAAAAATAGTTATTTCAACTAAAGAAAGTTCATTCTTTGGAAAGATTCAAATTTCGAGAAATTTTTATTTCAAGCAATTATAATTTCAAGCAAAAGGTTATTTAAATTGAAAAGTCTCTTTTGAGCCAAGGATTTTTTTTTCTTTTAAAAGACTTACTTTGAAAACTCGTATGTGAGAAGAAGAGATGTGAAATTAATTTAATTCAAGAGAATTGGTGAGAATCAGAAAGCTTTTATTTTAATTAACTTTGAAGAGATAACAATCAAAGAACTAGATAATTTTTCATTTAGAAAATAGTTTCAAGGATCCTAACATTTGAATAACAGTGAATAAGAAAATAAATAGTTTTTGAAGGAATTTGAAAGAGGGTGACTTTATTTCACCAAAATTAGAGGTGGTTTTAAAAATAATATCCTAAAAAATTGAACCTAAATAAACAAGGAAAAACAATGGATTGTTTCAACTAATTTTAATAGAAAATTTTGAATTTCAAGAAAGAGAATATTTTTCCATGTTAACGAAAACCCATTTTTTAATCGGAGAAAACCTTGATGAAACACATGAATGAGGAAAGAAAGCATTTTATTTGGAAAAAAAAAACCATTTTTAGGTAAGTTAACATAAAGTTCGATTTTTCTTTCATTTATAACCAAGCTAAATTAAGTGACGAGATTTTAGACAAAATAAATTACAAGAAACAAAGATAAAATTAAAAATAACAACACTTTAGGGGATCTATTTAGATTAATATTAAAAGAGTTAGTTAATACAAACGAGTAACAAAGAACTAAATACAAATAAAGAGATAAGGAAAGAATTGAGCTCATTTAGGCCCATTTGCAGATGTCCAGATTTGGACTTCAACTGATGGACTTAGTCAATTTTTCCTGATGTATATCAGTTGTATATACCGGCTGTATATCAGCCGTATCCTTTATGCTCCAGCCCCCAAAACCTTTATATCAGCTTCCTTTTCCACTTTTCTCCTTCTTAAAAACTGTATACCAACTTTTTGAGTGATATGCTATGATATGTCATCTATATACTAATGTATACCAGCGTATACCAGTTGACTCTAGAGGGGAAGATGCAAGGTAAGAGTCCCAAGGAACTAGAATTGAGGTTCAGGCATAGAAATAACAAGAAAGGAGGATTAGTATTCGGACTAGGCAGTAATAAACCAGTCAATCATACGAGAGGAAAGAATGTAAATACGAACAGTGAGGGCTGAAGCTTGGCAAATTGATCACATAATGATTATTTAACAGGATAAAGACCTGAACTTAATATTTAGGGTGAAACAAGTGGATAACTATATTTCCATAAACAGTACAAACACTTTTAATCGTACAAAATTTCTTTCATTTGATTGAGTGCAAACATTAGCTCATGAGTTGGGGGAAAAGAAAGAGCCTTCAGTTGAAAGGGAGCATACAAATTTGAAAGTTATAAATTAGACAAAGCGAATATTTTCGTTCATAAACGCATGTCTGATTGTATCCACAAGTAAGTTTTCATTTTTATTGATAGTAAAAGTATACAATAGTCGTTCAAAAGAAGGAGAAAGGGCAATATCATGATAAACGAAAAGAAACATCCACAAATAGGATTAAATAAACACTGTCCTATTACTTTAACCACAAAAAACCATTAAGCTTAACTATAGAAAATAGTATACACAGAGGTTATCATGTATACTCAAGCTAACAATTAACTATGGCTTGGTTTGATTAATATACGAGTCCTTAGCAAAATTTCTATCTTGACTTACCATAACTTCCTTTAGAACATATGCGCAACAAGTAAATGACTGGAAAAGGGGAAGGGAAGATAGCATTTGTTCTCATAGCAAGCAGTTTTATCAAGTCATATTAAAACTAACACAAATAACAAACCAAACTTTCAAATCAATTTCCCATCTGAAAAATAGAGGGATAACCCAAGGAACAGTCTTTACCTTTGTTCCATTAGCTTTGCATTGGGAATTATGGGGGTCTGGGGGGTTCGTTTAACAATGTCTCACGATAAAACAACAAGAAATCATGACTTTATTCATGTTTCGAAGATCTCTTTGGTATTAACTTGAAGAGTTGTTTCAAGACCTTGGTTCTCAGATCCTCACATAGTATAGGAAGCCATGGATAATCTAGAACAACATAATCCATCATTAGTCGACTGTTTTCACTATTGAATTCTCATAGAAATAAGAAAAAATAAACAAACAGACTAGAAAAAATAGTAACAACAAAACATCATAATCAACACATAGTCGTGAAAACAGGGTAGGCATTTAATCATCTGAAAAACTGAAAAGAGAAATTACCACATTCTAGAATGCTTTTCTTAAGCCGTCAATCATCACAAGTAGAGAATGAGGAGCATCAGGTCTTTATGAGCACCTAGGAGAGACCAAACCAGTTGGTTCAAGGTCTTCTTAGATGCTCAACCATTCCCCATAAGGCTCAACCCATCCTCTCAATTGCACAGCCCCAAAACAGTATTCAAACAGCAAATGAAATGGAAACCAAATTGAAACAAACAAACCACAAAGAATCAATATATGAGCAGAGATAAAAAGCAACAAAATAAAAGGATGATTGTTACCTTTTTCTTGGTAGAAAGGCTGGAACAAGACGAGTTGAGATTTTTTAACGACTTCCCGATGAACCAACGCTAGTAATTTTGACACAGCAATAAAAAGAGTCAAGAAATCACTAAGAAATTCAAATAAACCAGTATGTTTTTGCTTTGTTTTCAGCTTGAACTCTTAGGTTTCCCCAAAATCAGAGAAAAGGACTCTCCAAGATCTTGCTACCCAAAAATTCACCCCTTCACAGTGGAGAGTGAGGGGTTTATATAGGGGAGAATTAGGGTTTCCAACGGATGGACTTGGGGAGGGGCGGGGGGAAATGGGGAAAAACTTGGATAAGAACTTAGGAAAATTGAAATTTAAAAATGAAAACCATTCTGATGCTTATATGTCGGTACCCCTGGGTATGAAATCAATCTTATGCCAATGATTTCGAGGGATATCCGCCGCGAATTTAGGGATGAAACATTGAGGTACCACCTGTGATGTTCTGGGTTCTTCTAGAATCAGCCAACTCATCAATTCGTACTGGAAAATGGAGACGAAGGGGAAATATATAGAGGGATGATGATTTCTTAGAGATTTGGGGTCGTTTGGAGCTGTTGATTGCCATCGTTTGGTACTGGTTGACGGAGACGAGGAGTTCGTCTGGGTTTGTTTGTTTGCTTTGAGAGACGAAGAATATAGAGAGGACAAGGGGTGGTTTGGTTTAACTCTATTTGGGTGAGGTAAAAAGAAAAAGGAGAAATAAGGGTGAGTTGGAGTGGGCCTGGACTGGGTCGGAGCGGGTTAGGCGGTCCTGGTGGGTTTGCGGTCCAGGTGGGTTTAAATTAGGTTTAAATTAGCCTAACATGTGGCTGAAACAAAAGGGGTTATAAGGGTGTTTGAAATTTGACCACATTTGCAAAATGTGGCCACTTTGAGTTTAGGAGATAGCCAAATTATGAGGGATTTAAGGAAATTCAGCTAAAATTTAAATGATTTAAAGGAATTAGGCTAGGATTAAAACAGAGATGAATTAATCAAAATCAATTCTTGAGCTAATTTAATTTAAACGATTTGAAATAGTTATTATGTTCAAAGCATAATTTATTTCCTCTAAAATTGCGAAACTAATTATTCAATTAATCTCTTATTTTAATCAATTTGGAGGAAATCAAACATTTTTAATTTCAAAAGAATTTTCTTATGAAATTAAACTTTAAAATAGTTTCTTGAGTACCCTTATATTAATTCCACATAAATAAATATGAAAAATATAAACCCTTACTCACAAACTACTATAAAGCTGATTTTTTAGAAAATATTTTTATCCTTTTTACAAAACAATTATTTCAAAAATTGTTTACAATTTGGAACAGGCTCAAGATTAATTTGTAATATGGAGGGTAAAAATTGGGTGTCAACAAGCATGAGTCATAAGTCTAGAAATATTCATGTCACCCAAAAGCATAGCAGACTTGCACTTCTTCTTCACCAAATCTGACACTCCATAAATGAACTTACTCATCTGATCTTGCGGATCAGCCACCATAGAAGGAGCATACCTAGAAAGTTGAGTGAACCTCAACCCATACTCCTGAACCGACATAGAACCCTCCCTCAAATTCATGAACTCTTGGGCCTTAGATTGCCTCAACTCTCAGGGGATGAACCGATCAAGGAAGGCCCTCTCAAATCACTCCCAAGTCATAGGGACCATACTAGCCCTAACATCCTTCCACTGAGTATACCAAATATGGGCTATATCCTTGAGCTGATAGAAAGATAGCTTGACACCCTCAACACCAACCATTTTCATCACATCCAAGATCTTCTTCACCACATCCATGAAATTTAGAGGATCCTCACCAACTTTCGAACACAAGAACTCAAGTGGGTTCATGCGAATGAAATCTCAAACTCGAGCCGCTACTCTACCTTGAGGGTGGATGGGGATAGGAGCCTACTGATTGGCCTAAGCAGCCATAGTCTGAATGGCATTTTTGAACTTTGCATTAGTGAACTCTGGGTCAGGAATCGGAGGGTTAGCATTTTGAGCGTTGGCCCTACGAGGCATAGCACAACAATGAGGCATAATCTGAAATGCAAAAAGATCAGAATTAGAGGACTTATAAAGTTAAACTCCATCGCATGATGTTGATCAAGAAAGAAGTGAAGTTTTTCCTAAGACACCTCATAGCTTCCTTCTCATAAGTGTGGCACACACATGAAAGAGACTCTACTCGATGCGATTTTTAGACACCGTAGGACTCTTGAACCTGATGCTCTGATACCAAATTTTTCACGCTCCGAGGCTATCCCCTAGATGTAACATGGGACTAAAGACCACAAATGGCTCCAAGTTAACCTTTTTTTCTTAGCATGACTTAAACTAACATAAATAAACTCAATGAAAGCAATAAATTGAAGAGATGAGCAAACTGAACCATCAATAGATCAAGTCTAAACATATCAGAATCTGAAACTCAAATACAAAATCTATAGCTATGTCTGAAAAGCCTATAAATTGAATAATGAGTTGTTGGGACTAGACCCCAGCTAACTCAGAAATCTAAAAGAAAACAAGTAAACACCAGACTGATACTAGCCCTCGAAGGATGAGGATTCACCAATACAAGATGGAACCCATGCTAACTCTAGCCATGAATCTGAGATTGAGAACCTGGATCTGCATCATGATAGGATACAGTACAAGAAGTATGCGTCAGTACTATAGGATGTACTGTGTATATGAGATAAGCAAAATCTGAAGTAAACATGTTGTATGTACTATAAAACTGAAATCATACTGTAAAGATAAAAGATGAAATGCAAGGAACTTAATGCAATATCGTAGATAAGATGTACTTGAAAACCATATTTAATAATAGAATTTCTAAATCTGAGAGCAAGGAGTCAATGCACTTAAAAGCCTAAAACTATTTCTGTGGGAGGTTCTTTAACCGACATAGACCATGTAAGCTACATGGAATCTGATGTATCCGCCCCATCGAGAGGACCCAATATACCTTGCCAGGGTATAAAGGCATAAGTGTGGTGTAATCACTAATCTGATGCCCAACAGAGGGGCTAATAAACCTACGGGGGCATGCAGTTCTGGGACTAAGGGTACTCTCACCCCATCCAACTCGATGTTGAATACTACTTTCAAAACATA
This sequence comes from Jaltomata sinuosa, assembly GCA_003996215.1. NCBI lineage: Eukaryota > Viridiplantae > Streptophyta > Magnoliopsida > Solanales > Solanaceae > Jaltomata > Jaltomata sinuosa. The sequence goes on along the minus strand of QJPP01007303.1, from coordinate 77,466 downwards.
CATATAGCTCATAATATACTGGTGAAATATCTGATGTCAAAACTGTTCTTAGCTTAGGTAGACATATCTGGATGCCAAACCTCTCATAAAACATCGGGACATATCTGATGTCCAAATCTTTTGGAAAAGCATAAAGACATATCTGATGTCATGCAATTTCTAGTCATAAATCTTAAAACATTTCCATAATTCAGAACATACTTTTCTTTTTAAATTTATAACTTGAAGAATTAGGCATGTAATTTTTTAATACAAGATGTCATGTTATCTAAACATGCCAATTTTACTTGAAAATATGCAATTGAGTGAAAACATGCTAGAATTCATCAATAATGCATGGGCTTTTGAAAACACTTAAGGAATCTCAAATAAATTATAGATAAGTAATGAGGGACAATAAATTGATGCATTAAAACTGAACCCATAAGATTTTCCCAATTTGGGTAAGAACCCTAATTTCACCAATTCATAAATCAAAGTAAAACTTAAGGGTTTTGGTCATAAGGTTGAAAGGAATCCCTTATTGAATACCCACGTACCTGAATTAAAGTTTTCCCAACAAAGAGAAAAGAATGGAAGCTTGAAGATGGAGGTTCTTGCTTGGAGCTTGAGACTTGGAGAAAAAGAGTTCTTTCTTCTTTTAGAATAGAATGACTTAGAATGAGAAGAGCTTAGGATATTAGAGAATAAAGCCCTATTAAATATGGCCAAAACGACCTCACTTAAGCGCTAAAAGAATAGGGGAAAGACCAAATTACCCCTGACTTAAAATAAAAAACTTCAAAAATTAATCACCTCACAAGCTGCCCGACGGGAGTCGTGCCCATGATGTCCTATCATCCAAGGCATCAGGTAATCTTGCTGAGACCTAAGGGGGTTTTGGAGGTTTTCGATGAAGTACTCCCACGGCCCATGGCAGATGCAACGCTCGTGGCGTTGCCTATCAGAGAAGATGGAAAGCTGGGGGAGAGACTCTTGAACATTTTGATGGCTTGCTCCCATGGGTCATCACAGCCATGATGCCCGTGGTGTAGCTTGTTAGGGCACTGGGAAGTTGGGAAAAACTCACTGGAGTATCCTGACAATGGATTCCCATGGGCCATCGCACTGGTGATGCCCGTCGTGATTGCTTGTCAGGCTGGAGGGGACTTGGCTCAAAGCCACTAGCTGTCTGCCACGGCACACCCCATGGACCGTCGGAGCTATGACGCCCATGACACTGCCCGTAGTGGTCAACAGTTGCAGCAAAAAAAATTTGTATTATGAGTTAGATAGATGATTCGAATTCTGGGGTGTTACAATATATTTTACTTTTGCCCTCTTGTACTCTGTATATTTGGTAGTGGCTCCTATACTATGATACCAGGTCATGAGATGGTATAGTTTTTTATATATATTTAGGTTGCTCTCTTTTTTGCTATGCCTTCTTTACCTTCTTTCGTTTATCATCCTATTTGTGCGTGCTTTACTTAGGTAGTGGCCCATTACTAATCGTTCTGGGCTACGAGGATTGGTTCACCTATAGGGGGTTATATGGGTGAAGTGGGGATTTGATCCTTTACAAAAGGTTATTTTGTTTTAAGGAACTTTACAAAAAAAATTAAGTTTATGACCCTCATGGAACCTACATAGTCAAAAGAGATTGGCATGTCAACATTTATGTGGTCCTTGCAAAATAAAAGAGCCTTTTTGCAATTAAGAAATTCTTTTAAGAATTTATAGTAATAATGGGATACGTACTATTTTGTAGACCAAATCGTCTTCCAAAAGATTTGTTTTTCAAAACTGATGGTATTGCATTTTGAAGATTGCCTCTTCTTTTTCCTCCATTTGTTCAAGCTTCTTCAACTTTCAAGCTGTGAGCTAATAGATGCTTTGTAAAGTATTCTATTTTTGAGTTGATAGATTTTTCCGTCAGTAATAGATTCTTTCAAGTTTTTTTTTGTCATTATTTTGTGGGTGAAATTGAGAAAAATGGAAAAATTATAAAAGTTGTAGATAAAGCAGAAAAGAGATTTGATAGTTAACGTAGGAGATTTGTGTATTAAAACATAGGAGATATTAGAAGAAACACAAGAGATTTGTGTATTTAAGTAGTAGATAAAGAACATAAGAGATTTGATTATTGAAGTAGGAAATCTGTGTATTTAAACGTAAAAGATATAAGTCTGAAATGCAAGAGATTTGTGTGTTGAAGTAGAAGATAAACAATAAAACAGATGTAATGACTGAAGCAATAATATATTAACACATAAGAGATTTATGTTACCACATAACAGATCTTTTATAAGAAGTAAGATTTTGATTTTTTTTGTTCTACATGTAATCATATATGTATAAAATGGGTACTTTGATCATTTACATTGAATTTGAATCAAGGAGGAAAAAATTGTTAGGGTGATTAATTGTTGTGAAGGAATATGTTATAATGAGTTTGTAGAAGTAATATGTCAATGATGCAAGATAACATATGATCCGAGAAATATTAATTTTAGTTACAAGCCAATGGTTTTGGATAAAATTTTGCAAGAGACACCATATGTTGCATTATCTAGATCTCTCGCGCTTAATATAGCTATCGCATTTTCTTAATTTAATGTTTCCTAATAAAAATGCAAACTTTTTAATATGAAATAGTAACCGGAATCATATCCTTAAGTAGAATTATTTACTATAACTATAAGTTACAAAAAAAGATAGAATGCGCACGTTATGATTCTCAATCTCTTGTGAACATGCAATGATCTCTTACGATATGAATACAGATCTCTTACGGCCATGAGCTAGATCTCTCGCGCTTAATGTAGTTAGCGCATTTTCTAAATTTTATATTTTCTAATAAAAGCGCAAACTTCTTAATGTCCTATTATGAAATAATAACCAGAATCATATCTTTAAGTAGAATCATTTATTAGAACTATAAGTTACAAAAAAAGATAGAATGTGCATGTTTTGATTCTCAATCTCGTGTGAACATGCAACGATCTCTTATGATATGAATATAGATCTCTTACAGTTATGAGATAGATATCTCACACTTAATATAGTTATCGCATTTTCTTAATTTAATATTTCCTAATAAAAGCGACAACTTCTTAATCTCTTATTATGAAATAATAAACGGAATCATATCTTTAAGTAGAATCATTTATTATAACTATAAGTTATAAAAAAAGATAGAATGTGCACGTTATGATTCTCAATCTCTTGTGAACATGCAACAATCTCTTATGATATGAATACAGATCTCTTATGGTCATGAGCTAGATCTCTCGTGCTTAATATAGTTATTGTCAAGACCCGATTTCTTGGTCATGACAGCTTAGTATCAGAGCTCTAGGTTCACCGGTGTTATCGATATAGGAGCTAATATCTAGTAGAGTCCTGCAGATTGGGGCAGAGACATTCGTACTCAATCTTTGGGAGGCAATAGTGACATCTTAGGAAAATGGACAGTTCTTGTTCCTCTTTCGTGCGTAGTATCCTTGAAAGTTTCTATATATCTCACTTATTCTGGTTCACTCTTCCACAGATGGTTCGTACGAGATCTTCAGCTTCTGGCGGAGGAGAGCCTCCTGCCCCTGCACCTCTAACTCCAGCTGGGGGCCAGGGTGGTCGCTGGGGTAGAGGTAGGGGTCGAGGGTGCCCCAGAGCAGCGACACCTGCTAGAGCTACTAAAGTTGAGGTAGAGTTAGAGTTAGCTCCAGAGAAGCAGTATGTGGACCTGGGGACAGCCCAGGTACCACCAACTCCAGTACCAGTTCCAGCATCAGCTTCTGTGCCAGCTTCAACCCCAGCTCAGTCTTCAGATATTCGGGGTTTGTCACTTCAGCTTCTGGGTATGAATGGAGATAGACCTTCAGAGGCATCATAGACATTCGCTTAGGGGGAAGTCCTGGGTGTTCAGAGTTCAGGAGCGCAGCTTGTTACTATGGCTCCCCGTGCTGAGGTTGTTCTAGTTCCATCGGTTGCCCAGCCTCTTTCTCCTTGCCCCACTATGATAGAGATGGAGTAGAAGGCATTGGGTAGGTTTCTGGGATTTGTGCCACCGAGGTTTGCTGGTACATAGGGTCAGGACCCACATGACTTCATCACCACCTGTGAGGAGATGCTGCATTATTTAGGCTTGTTGGATACCCACAGGGTTGGATATACTGCATATCAGCTGGAGGGTCTAGCAAAGTTATGGTGGAGAGCATAGGTTGCTTGCAGGCCTTCTACATCACCTCATTTGACCTAGTCTGAGTTCTATAAGGCCTTTATGGCCAAGTTCTTGCCATAGAGCAATCGATAGCATCATAGGGGGGAGTTCACTAGACTTTCTCAGGATACTATGACCGTCTTGGAGTGTGAGACTCACTTCCATCAGCTTGCTCCCTTTGGAGCCATAATTATGCCTACTAAGGCCGACAGAGTCCGTAGATTTGTTTGGGGGTTACGGAGAGAGTTCAGAGAGCCTGCAGAGATATTAGTTGCTAGCAGTTGGTCATTCCAGGCCATTGCAGATTATGCCCGCACAGTTGAGGCTTCACATCGTCATGACACCTGGGCCAGATATAAGAGGCCTCAATATCAGGGTGGTTACCGTGGTTCTAGGCATAGTGGTAGAGGGTCAGGCCAGTGGGGTCGAGGTTATCAGCCGCAGAAGTATTAGAGTCAGTCTAGCCGACTGGTACAGGCATCACTTCAGGCTTCTGGTTCTCAGTTTGAGCAGGGTTAGGGCAGTTAGCGAGGTCACAGTAGTCAGCCGTCCAGATGTACAGATTCTGGGGCATCAGTTTGTGGTGGCCATTTAGGTTCGGCTAGTTCATCTCGACTGAGTAGGTCATCAGGGGCTTGCTATACTTGTGGTGTTATTGGTCACTTATCTAGAGATTGCCCCCAGCAGGGTACAGTTTAGCCAGCCAAGCCATTACAAGCAGTTAAGCCTCTGGCTAGAGGGGTGGTGGTCAGGCTAGGAGTGGTTCCCCAAGTGGCAGAGCAGGCAGTAGGGATGGCGGTCGGGCAGATGGGGGTCGTCGTCAGTTCTCTGCGGTACCTAGGAGATCAGAGGTAGAGGCCTCGGATGCCGTGATCACAAGTATGATTTATGTATGCTGTCAGCCAGCTTGTGCCTTGTTTGATCCTAGATTCACTTGTTCATATGTATCTGCCTACTTTCTGCCTTATTTGGGGTTGGCTAGTGAGCCATTGTCTGTGCTTGTTTCTGTTTTGACCCCAGTAGGAGATTCTTTAGTAGTGGATCAGATTATGAGATCTTGTGTGATATCTATTGGTGATTTAGATACTTGGGCTCACCTGATGATACTTGATATATTGGATTTTGATGTGATACTGGGCATGGACTGGTTATCCTCTCACCATGCGATTTTGAATTGCTATGCCAAGACCGTTACCATAGCCATGCCCAGTGTATCCCTGGTTGTGTGGCAGGGTTCTGTTAGCCATGTACTGTCTAGGATCATTTCTTATCTTTGAGCTAGGAAAATGATATCCCGTGGGTGTTTAGCTTATCTAGCATATGTCCGAGATACTAGTGTTGACCCTACGTCTCCTGAGTCTGTTCTTGTGGTTAGAGACTTCCTAGATATGTTTTCTACTGACTTGCCAGGCCTTCCACCTGAGAGGGATATTGATTTTTGCCATTGAGTTAGAGCCAGGCACCAGACCCATTTTTATTCCTCCCTACCATATGGATCCTGCTGAGTTGAGACAGCTTAAGAAATAGCTCCAGGATTTGTTAGCTAAGGGGTTCATTAGACCGAGTGTCTCCTTAGGGTGCTCATGTTCTCTTTGTGAATAATAAGGATGGGTCTATATGGATGTGTATTGATTATCGACAGTTGAATTAGGTGACTGTGAAGAATAAGTATTTGATACCCAAGATTGATGACTTATTTGATCAGCTTAAGGGTTCTGCCGTGTTTTTGAAGATTGATTTGAGGTCTGGCTACCATCAGTTGAGGATTAGGGTGGAGGACATCCCTAAGATAGTATTCAGGACATGTTACGGCCACTATGAGTTCCTGGTGATGTCTTTTGGGTTGACTAATGTCCCCGCAGCCTTCATGGACTTGATGCAAAGAGTGCTTATCCCGTACTTGGATATGTTCATGATAGTCTTCATTGATGACATCCTGGTATACTCGAGGAGTAGAGATGAGCATGAGAAGCACTTGTGTACATCAGACTTTGAGAGATCATCGGCTTTATGCCAAGTTCTCAAAGTGTGAGTTTTGGTTAGAGTCAGTTGCATTCCTAGGGCACGTGGTGTCTAAGGATGGGATTAGAGTTGATTCGGGTAAGATTTCTGCAGTTCGTGATTGGCCTAGACCTACTACTCCTACTGAGGTTCGCAACTTTATTGGGTTAGCTGAGTATTACAAATAGTTCATTGAGGGATTTTCTTCCATAGAAGCACCCTTGACTATGCTGACTAGGAAGGATGTTCCACTTCAGTAGTCCGATCAGTGCGAGGATAGATTCCAGAGGCTTAAGGCCTTATTGACTTTAGCTCCAGTTTTGACTTTGCTGGTTGAGGGTCAGAATTTCTCTGTGTATTGTGATGCTTCAGGGATTGGTCTTTGTTGTGTGTTAATGTAGCAGGGTTGAGTGATAGCATATGCGTCAAGGCAGCTGAAGGTTCACGAGCCCAACTACCCCACTCACGACTTAGAGTTGGCGGCGGTAGTCTTCGCGCTCATGATCTGGAGGCACTATACATATGGAGTTCATTGTGAGATATTCACCGACCATCATAGTCTTTAGTACATTACGAGTTAGTGCGAGTTAAACTCGAGGCAGAGGAGATGGATTGAGTTGCTGAAGGACTATGATTTCACTATTGTATACCATCCGAGAAAGGAAAACATGGTAGCGGATGCCTTGAGTCGAAAGGTGGTGAGTATGGGCAGCCTAGCTTTATTTTAAGTTTTTTAGCGACTGTTGGCCTTGGACATCCAGTCCTTGGATAACCGTCTGGTTAGGCTTGACTTATAGGATCCCAGCAGAATTCTTGCTAGTGTTGAGGTTTGCTCTACTCTAGTTGATCAGATTCAGAGTCGACAGTTCGAGGATCAGAGTTTGTGTGACCTTCGTGATCAGGTAGTTTGGGGTGAGGTCAGCCGTGCTACTTTGGGTTTTGATGGTATTCTGAGGTTTGATGGTCAACTTTGTGACCCCAGGGTTGGTGATTTGATACAGTTGATACTCCATGAGGCACATTATTCTAGATACTCCATTCATCCTGGCGCAACAAAGTTGTACAGAGATTTGAGACAGCTCTACTGGTGGAGTGGTATGAAGTGGGATATGGCAGAGTTTATCTCAGTGCTTGAACTGTCAGTAGGTTAAGTTTGAGCATATGAGACCGGGTGGCTTGATGTAGTGACTTCCCATTCCTGAGTGGAAGTGGGAAGGTATTACTATAGACTTTGTTGTTGGTTTGCCTCGTACTACTCAGAGGTTTGATTCTATTTGGGTGATCATTGATAGGCTGACTAGGTCAGCGCATTTCTTGCTGGTTTAGACTTTCTACGGGGCAGAGAGGTTAGCTCAGATCTACATTCGTGAGATTGTATGATTGCACGGGGTCCCAGCTTTTATCATTTCAGACCACGGCACTCAGTTCTGGAGAGCTATATAGAGGAATTTAGGGATGGAGGTTCAGCTTAGTACTACTTTCCACCCTCAGACAAATGGCCAGTCCGAGAGGACTATTCAGGTCCTGGAGGACATGCTTCGGGCCTGTGTACTTGACTTTGGAGGTTTGTGGGATCAGTTCGTGCCGTTGGCCAAGTTCGCGTATAATAATAGCTTTCATTCGAGCATTGGCATAGCACCTTTCGAGGCTTTATATGGTAGGCATTGCAGATTACCGATTGGTTTGTTTGATGGGTTGGAGTCTAGACCGTAGAGTATAGACTTACTTAGAGATTCCTTGGACCAAGTCTGTTTGATTCAGGATAGACTTAGAGCGTCCCAGAGTAGGCAGAAGAGCTACACCAATCGTAGGCTTCGTGCCTTGGAGTTCAGTGTTGGTGACCGAGTTTTTCTTTGAGTATCGCCCGTGAAGGGTGTGATGAGATTTGGTCGGCGGGGCAAGCTTAGCGCCAGTTTTATAGGGCTGTTTGAGATTCTACAGCGGATTGGTAGTGTTTCCTATATGTTAGCCTTGCCTCCGATGTTTTTAGCAGTTCACCCAGTCTTCTATGTCTCGATGTTGCACCGGTATGTGCCAGATGAGTCTCATGTGTTGCATTAGGATTTGGTTCAGTTGGATAAGTGGTTATCATTTGTTGAGGAACCGATAGCTATTCTAGCCAGATATATTAGGAGATTGAGATCTAGGAAGATTCTGGTTGTGAAAGTTCAGTGGAGACATCGTCTGATCGAGGAGGCTACTTGGGAGATCGAGAGTGAATTGACTGCTCAGTATCCGTAGTTGTTTGAGCCTTCAGGTACTCCCTTCTTGTTGACTTTCGAGGATGAAAGTCTTTTTAGTAGTGTATGTTGTGATGACCCTTTCGGTCATCTTCGCATTTATGCAATCATTGTACTGTTAGAGCCTTCCTATAGTGGCCCCAAGTCATTTATGGCTTGCTGGGACTGGTAGTTTGGTGCCCTGATCATTCGTTTGGTCGTTTTGGCCATTTGCCTGTTTTAGAGCTTAAACTTAGAATATCCTTGACTTTGATCAACATTCTTAGCTAACGTGCTTGGAATTGAATTCTGACAATTTTGTTAGCTCCAGAGCGATGAGTTTGGTCTAGTTGGACCTTTAGTTGAGGCCTGAGAACTTCCGGTGTGGGTTTTGTGTGGTTTTCTCAGTTTTTAGGTCATTTGGAATTGAAAGTGTAACTTTGGGTGACTTTGGATGATCGGAGTGTCGGATTCGAAATCTGACGATTCCATCAGCTCCGGAATATTGAATTTGGGCTAGGAAGATGGTTGGTTCGGGTTCCTTGTGAGTAGGACTCATTTCGAGCCTTTGAGTTCCTTTTCATTAGTGTTGACTTGGGTCAACATTTCTCCGAAAGGAGATGGAAGTTTCATCAATTCCGTTGAGTCTCTAACGTCGTTTCCACTCTATTAGCATTATTAGATTTTGAATATCGGTTTCCGATTGTGCCCGGAATGCCCCGTCGAGTTTTTTTAAAATTGAAGAAAATCAGTTGCGGCCAGCAGCTGGAAATTCGTTTTTTCCAGCCACCTCTCCTCACTTTTCTCACTCTAAACTCATTTTTCTCTCTACCAAAATTGCTCTTGATCATTTCTAATCCTTGGGGAATCAAGTGCTTGTGGATTTTCTGTGTTTTTCCGATTCTTGGTAAGTCATCTTTCCCACTTGTTCCTTTTAGCTTCCCTTGAATTTTCTTAATTTCCTCCATTGTTGCTCCTACCAAAGCTTGGAAATTCTTATGTAGTTGCTGCCCCTATCTCGTGTATGCTTCGTGAAAGTAAAGGATTATCCGTCTCGGCTTGAAATTCCATCTTTGTGGTAAGTAATTCTTGCCCAATTTCTATTTTTATTTTCGAAATTTCCATTCTTTAATTCCCAACTTGGGCGTACTGTTTTGGTGACCTTCCCTTGTCCAATTGTGCTCAAATTTGGAGCATGCCTTATTGGCATCATTGGTGTCATCGTGGTTCTTTTCATTTTTGGTTTCGGATTGTGGACCCTGCGAGCCCACTTTTTACCCGGATATCGACCCGGCTACAATTGTAGCAATATGGGTATCGTTAGACTCGTCTTAACATTTTATTCATGAATTTGATAGTTTGATTCTCGTTTGGAGCTTCTCAGAGCAGATGGGCCTCAGATATCGTCGTTCCCGCAGCTTGTCGCCAGACGACAGGTAGGTAACGGCTTAACTCCCTAGACTTCGCATATATCGGGTAAAATTGTACCAGTTGGCATCCTTGGGTTGGGTTATTAGATTGGTACCACAGACCTTGACCGCTTTTTCATGATTCATCCTATTTCTTTCCTCCGTTGTGTGTAGTATTCCTATTAGTTGATATATTTATTACCCTTGTGACCCCGTGAGGTCTTGTTGACTCTTGAACATAGAAGGTGGGATTATTGGGAATGTCTGTGAGTCCTGGACATAGAAATATCCTTCTAGGCTGGTTATGCTTGTTGAGTAGCTTCGGAGTTTGTGCAGGGCCGTTAGGTTGATTGTGAGCTGCCAGGCAGCTATTTGGGTTGATCATATCATTTCCATGCATATAAAGAGGTTTTTCCACATTTTACTACGATTTTTAGCTTCGGGCCTACAGAAACTGATTTTCTAAACTTGCATGGCCCCGGGGACCCGTTTTAGATGAAATTGGATTTGGAAATGATTTGACTTGATACATGGATTTTCTTGGGCTAAAAGAAGGTTAAAAGTATAGTTTTATCACAATTTACTACTATTTCTAGACTCGACCGAGTCGGAGTGCTAGCTGAGTTTTCTTACTGATTTGAAATGATATCAGGCTCGGCCGGGTCGAGCATCTGAGATCTTTTTACTACTGTTTTAGACCCAGTTGTGCCCGGGCACCCTTGAAAGGGTTTTGAGACATCTTTGTCACTGTTTTAGTCCTAGACAGGGTCTAGACATGCATATTTGAGACTTAGCCATTGGCTTGAACCCGAACTCGATTTCGGAGGACACATTTTGATTTTGAGTTTTAGTATAGGGTCCGGGACCTCCATGGACCTTACCGCTCCGAGCCTAAGGCTTTGGGTTGCGTGTGCCGAGGGAAAAGGTATACGGTGGAGTAGAGGTATACGGGCTGTTTCCTTCCATGGAACTTGCCTGCCTGGCTCGATCAGCACCGGAGGAGGTACATACAGAGGTTCTATTTCACCTTGAGGTTTTCATGCATCATATCATTCATTGTTCGAGATTCCACCCTTGTTTTCTATTTGTTGATTGTATGCTCCGATAGTATGGGATGTCGGAGGGTTTGTTTTCACTTGATTGCGTTCCTCGATTGTATGGGTGGCCGGGGGACTGTAGGTAGACTCTCTTTACTTTATTAATGATTTGTTCTCTACTACGGTTATAAGTGTGGAACTGGACTTGCTAGGCTGTTACTGCTGGATTGAGTGTGATATGGTTTGTCTGGTTATCTATTTTGTTTACCGAGCATGTCTATTTTATCCTTCCCTCCCCTTTTCAATACTTGAGGTTACCGGTATACCGCCTTTTGTTAGAACTTACCCATATATACTGTTTTTTTTTGCGAGGCTCCTAGGTGTGTCATTCTTACTTTCACCTGTGTTTGCCATTTATATATTCTACTTGCTAGCCTTGCTTATTACTTTCTGTTGTTTTCCCTCTGGGCTAGTTCCTGTGTACTTTACCATTGATTTCTGTGGCTGTTTATTTCTATTTTGTCTGCTATTGCCCTTTTACTTTATATGTGCTCAGTAGGCCTATGATACCTACTGGGTACCTTTTGCTTCGCATTTGGTGCTCACCCTACCCTCTGCATCTTCTGGGGCAGATCCTAGCGTGGCCCATCGTCGTTAGAGCATCGGAGACTCGTGTTGGGTGCAGTTTTTGGATCATCCAGGATGAGGGTGATCTCTTGGCGTTCAGAGCTTGATTTTAGTTATCCTTGGTGTATTTTGTACTCTTTTAGTTTCGGAGACTTTGTGTATATATGACTTTTGGACCTTTGTACTCCTGATGTAGTTCGTCTCTTATACGCTTTGATACCAGGTTTTGGGTTTGGCTTAGATTCCGCATTTTATATGTATTACTCTTGTTATCTATTTTCTTCTCCTTATTCGCTTGCTTCCGCTAATTTATCGAATCTTCCGCTTAAACTGTTAGAAGGTAGCCCATTACTAACCGTTATGGGCTATGGGGATTGGTTTGCCTACAGGGGGGTTGTAGGTGCCATCATAACCGAGAAATTGGGTCGTGAAAGTTATCGCATTTTCTAAATTTAATATTTCTTAATAAAAGCGCAAACTTCTTAATTTCTTATTACGAAATAATAACCAAAATAATATCCTTAAGTAGAATCATTTACTATAACTATTAGTTACAAAGAGAAGATGATAGAATGCGCACATCTCAATCTCTTGTGGACATGCAACGATCTCTTACATATGGCTATAGATCTCTTACGGTCATGAGCTAGATCTCTCGTGCTTAATATAGCTATCGTATTTTTTTAATTTAATATTTTCTAATAAAAATGCAAACTTCTTAATACAAAAAAATAATCGAAATCATATCCTTAAGTAGAATCATTTATTATAACTATAAGTTACAAAAAGAAGAAGATAGAATGCGCACATCTCAATCTCTTGTGGACATGCAACGATCTCTTATATATGGCTATAGATCTTTTACGGTCATGAGCTATATCTCTCGCGCTTAATATAGCTATCGCATTTTTTTAATTTAATATTTCCTAATAAAAAAGGCAAACTTCTTAATAAAAAATAATAACCAGAATCATATCCTTAAGTAGAATCATTTACCATAACTATAAGTTACAAAAAGAAGAAGATAGAATGCGCACATCTCAATCTCTTGTGGATATGCAACGATCTCTTATATATGGCAATAGATCTCTTACCTTCATGATCTAGATCTCTCGTGCTTAATATAGCTATCGCATTTTCTTAATTTAATGTTTCCTAATAAAAATGCAAACTTTTTAATATGAAATAGTAACCGAAATCATATCCTTAAGTAGAATCATTTACTATAACTATAAGTTACAAAAAAAGATAGAATGCGCACGTTATGATTCTCAATCTCTTGTGAACATGCAATGATTCTTACGATATGAATACCGATCTCTTACGGTTGCATATGTTATGATTCTCATACTCTTGTGGACATGCAATGATCTCTTACGATATGAATACAGATCTCTTACACAAAATATTAAAAATGTAAGAGATTTAATGAACTTAACACAAGAGATTCGAGAATAAAGCGTCAGAGATGATTGATACCAAACATAAGAAATTATTAGAAATCTGATTTATAAGCTGCAACAGAGCATGAACTTTAAACTAAGAGATCTTACAAGAAAATAGAAGATACAATTTAAATAAAATACGAGAAAACTAAAAATTTAAAATATTTATGTTTCATATTGTTGAGCCTTGAAATCTTAGCAAAAACAAACATAAGAAACTGTCAATTTTCTTGCTCTTCTTCATATGACTTCCTCTACTCATTCAAAAGCACCATCATGCAAAGCAGTTGGGTTAACTACTTCTATTGCACCTTTTCTCAAACGTCGATGCTTGCACGATTGTCTTATTAGTTCAGCTACTTTATGTTTCCTTTTTGGTCGTCTATCACCTGTCCAAGAAGGAGTCATGTACTTAGTTGGGAGTCTGATACCCCTGGGAATTTCAGAATCATGTGTCATGACCCAATCTATCGGGTCGCGCGGGCGTCTACTCTATGCACCTAAATAGATGAAACCTTACCACCCGTCCAACAGGTAAATGCGGAAAAACTCAATTATAACCAATAACCTTCATTTTTATACATGAAAACCTTTACAATATTTTATTCAGGAAACCTCCTCTATGAAGAATATAATAAAACCATTTTGCCACTTTAAGATACCCTCCCTAGGACCTAGTCTAAGCCGGTACAAGAGCTACTACAAGATGATACAAAAATGAAGAAGACACAACTCCCACCATAGAAGCAAGAAGTAGGAGTTGCTGGAGAATCACTGTCATCCTGAACCTGTGAAATATCACCAACCCTATAACCAGACTATACCTAAAAAGGTATAGCAAGAGTAGAATCAGTACAAACACACGTACTGGTAGGCATCATCGGTCGACCTGAATCAACTCATACCATCATATAAGAAATCAAGGGAATGCACAAGTAATTACAATACTCAATCCTTCAACATTCACATTACCAAAACCCAATGTCAAACCAAGTTTTCCTATCCCTTAGACTTCCCAAGTCACCTTGGCACCTAGACTTCCCAAGTCACCTTGACACATGGACTTCCCAAGCCACCTTGTAACCTAGACTTCCCAAGTCACCTTGACATTGCCAACATCTATGTCCATACCCGGACTGCCATTTCCTTACCCAAGTCAACCACTATGACTTACAACCCAGAGTAAACCCCACTACTTAGTGATGTAGACCACACCCGTCGTACCGCCACCTACTAGTTCAAAACTATTCCCATGACCCCCAGGGACATACTCGGCAAGTGACAATAGCCAATGCTATAACCAGACCACAAGTCTCTTCCTTAGCTTATCAGACGTACGCAACAAGTCTAACCGACATTGACAATTCCTAATGATGATAACATATATCCTTTTCACGAAACCCAGACCCAACAAGGATCCCTATGACAATATCATACAACCCTGGTTCACAGAAGAACCACCTTGTTACTTAAGCACACTAACCCGGCCCTTCAGGGACCAACTATATGCAAAATGATAATAAATCCCGGCCCTCTCAGGAACCCAATATATATAGAACAAATGGTGCACCCCCACTGATTAAAGCAGTACAACATATAATAACAGCCAGTAGTATAACTCCAGACTCTCAGTCTACCTTTTGACTTACCCACCATAGGGGACAGGTTCAACAATCATTCAATAACCATAATAAATATGACATTTACCCTTTTTCATTACCGGACCAAGTAAGGATCCCTAGACCAACACCGAAGTGTAAACATGCGATGCCCGGTCCACCCCAAGACCATCCCCATATTTAAGTGTAACAACCTGGCCTCTCAAGGACCAATGTAATCAATTATAAATAATCCAGTTCATTCAAGGAGCCATATGTAAAGACATCAATAACAGATAACCTGGTTCACTCATGGAACCAACATGTAAAGAATACAACCAAGCAAGTAAAGTACACTTGTACCAGGCGTGGTACCCGAGCCAACCATTTGTAATTCCCGTACCAGGCGTGGTACCCGAGCCAACCAAATAGTATCTTGTACCAGGCGTGGTACCCGAGCAAACCAATAAGTAACATGTACCGGGCATAGTACCCGAGCCAACCAATAAGTAACCTGTACCAGGCGTGGTACCCGAGCCAACCAATAAGTAACCTGTACCAGGCATGGTACCCGAGCCAATCAATAAGTAACCTATACCAGGCGTGGTACCCGAGCCAACCGAATGTCACACAAAATCCACAGTCACAAATAATGAACAATCAACACTTGCAAACCAACAAGCAATAACACCTAATTCATTTCACAAGACTGAAAACAGGACTTTTGGACATTTCTAAATCATTCCCTAAGCAATGCAACCATACAAATACTTAGTCAAAAGTACACAAACATACAATGCATACAGGAATCAATAAAGATCACCTAAGTTTTCAACATGCCATCCCGGTCCACACTAAGACCAATCCCACACTTAATTTCAACTACCCGGTCTCTCACAGGCCGATATGCAATGGTCATAGTTTCAACAATTAAACCCCATACACTCATGGGACCATCATCAACTACAATAGTAACGTATAATTAGACCCACTCGAGGACTAATCCCCGACTTACCCTTTTTTGGCACATATTCGCAGATATATCAATTCTGAACCCTTTTCTTAAGACAGATATAACATAGGAAAGACATCCCATAATATTGGTACCTTAACCATTCTAGTTTACTCTACTTCCTTTATACTAGAATCATCTCCGAGACTCCCTTTAAACTAGTCACTTAATTAACAATAGCCTTTTGATTTCCCAAACCTTACCAACAATCTAGTTTTCTGAACCCAATTTTGACATGTCTAAACAACCCGGGATGAAGCACGTCACCCCAACATTATCAATCCCTAATCAGTAAACCAACCAAACCACATAATATTCCTCCAGACTCCATTCTCGAAGGCCTAAACATTATTCCTCCTTTCCTTCTATATAATTAATATGAAATAAAAATAGGTCTAAGTCTACTCAAAGAAAGAACCTAGCCTACCTGGACGCCAAGCAGCTGCACGGTGCATATTTTAGTTCTGTGAAGGCATTCCCTGATGATTCTGTAGGCCCAAATCCATAGTTTCACATCCTTTCAGCCGGAATCCCTCCTCTCCATGGCTCCCAAGCTTTAGAGCAGCCTAGGAGGGTTCTTGGAGTAACCCTCGTCTGTTTTGGGGATGAATGGGGGATAATGAAATTATAAAACTAGTTTTTGAGTTTTCTGATCTCGTTGCTCCGCTATAGCGGTCCACGCTCGGCTATAGCGGTACCGCCGTAGTGGAGCCTACTGCTATAGCGGTGCTATCAGCGTTGACTTCCGCTATAGTGGTAATTTCTCTACTATAGCGAAGGTTGCTATGGCGGTGTGTCAACTGTTATGGTGGTGTCCCCCAAATTGGTCCATTTTACAACACACTCGCT
This sequence comes from Jaltomata sinuosa, assembly GCA_003996215.1. Taxonomy (NCBI): domain Eukaryota; kingdom Viridiplantae; phylum Streptophyta; class Magnoliopsida; order Solanales; family Solanaceae; genus Jaltomata; species Jaltomata sinuosa. The sequence continues at coordinate 61,068 of QJPP01007303.1, read as the reverse complement.
TTCCTGACGTTCTGGAAAAACCCCTTCATATCAACCTTGATACCGGGAGTTCTACTTACCCAAATTCGATTAAAAAAGTCCCCCAGACTCCTTTATGTCTTAGCTAAATGGAAAACTAGCTCAAAACAGGACACATTACTCAATCCTTACCCGGATTTCCCTAGACCATACCTCGCTCCAAAACCGATCGAGACTAGCCTAGCCCAGAATTTTCAACTCCCAAATTTAGAAGTTTTCTGACTTGAAATATGGCACAAAACGTTTACCCATAACGATGAACTCGGCCGTTACATCATGTATCTCTACCAAGTAATTCAATTTGTTGAAAATTTTAACCAAAGATGTATTCATATCTTTCAAATATTTTTCAATCAATTCTATCTATTTCTCAACTGTTTCTTTTTCAGGACCATCAACTTTGCCAGAACTCTTTCCATTAAAATTAGAACATGGTTCTAACCTATCAAAACCAGAAGCAGCAATACTAGAAACACCAAAATCATTGAGACCATAATCCATCATAGGAGTCTCATGAGTAGGACTTTGATGAAGATGATCCTCTTCATTAATCACTTGTATTTGCTCAACACCATCTTCATTGTTAAATATATGTGTTTGTTCAATATCATGTTGTTGGTCTTGTTGATCTTGTTGTTGATGTTCATCTATGCCGTCAAGAGGACCTAAAACATCTATTCTATCCAGCTCGCTTACTAACTCATTTATAGTTTCATCCTCGTCATCCTTAAATTCTTCAAACTGCCTTATCCATTTACTTTTTAGCTTCCTTCTTAGATGGCTTCATAATTGGGATGCAATACACCTGTAAGATAAAACCACATATTAATACTAATAATAATTCATGTTTTGCCAACTTATTAACTGCCCATTACTTGTTGTACAACCACCTACACCTACAAGCTGATCGCTAAGCTTTTTACAGCCAGACTAAAGACATTATGTATGCCAAGCCTTGAAGGAGATTGTTGTACAACTACACATTCAAGGACTACATCACAAAAAGTGACAGCAAGTCTTACAAATATTAAATACTTAAAAGCTATAGAAGTAAGCAACTTGAGGACTAGTTCTAAAGAATATATAGAACTAGCGGTTGTACATATACTCATTTGGTTAGAATAAAATTTAATCTTTCGATCAAAAAAAAAACTTATTAACTAGTAATAACAGAATCATACCTCATTTTCACTTATCAGCTTATCATACCAATCATAAGATAGGTGTTGTGGAGTTTTTTCTGAATGTCATCATACAATTCGGGGTATTGTCTTATTCAAAGTCAAAGACTTCTTTTCAAGATTGGCTCCAAACACATCTATTGCTTCATAAGTCCATACCTATCCAGAAAACAAATGTATAATTTATTTAATTTTATAATGTAATTAAAAAAAATAACTAAAAGTTAAACATACCAAAAAAGCAGCAGCGAAGCAACTTATAGTGTATGATTGGGATTTCGTCTTCTCCGAGATATCTATTGCTGCCTTTTTTCCCAATTTTTTGCCTTTTTGTGAAGGTTCTTCTTTAAACTCTTAAGTGTTAACTCAAAGCACGCTCGACACCAAGGATATGATGCAAAGAATGTTGGATTTTCCACCCATGCTAGGTAGTACTCAGACACTTGCTTACTATCCTCTGCAGCTAATAAAATCAAGTGAATTATGTACAAAGCAACAACACCACATTTCTCTATTTTGCTGAATATCTTTGATCTCAATTTTAAAATCCTTAAAAGATCTTCACCCACCAAACACTTCTTTTTCTCGTGCCTTCCTTTAATTTAAAACAATATTCCTTCATTCTTTGAACAAAACTCGAACCACACCGGTATACTTGCATAGATTCAGCCTCACTTGGATAAGGACCACAATTCAATCCAGTATCAAGGCAAAACTCATTCATTCCAAAGCGGACATGTTTATTGCAAATTAAAAACCATATTTATTTTTTTCTTCTTTGTCTTGATTTCCCTCAATAACAAATAATGACACAAGAGACCATGAAAGTAATTTTTCCAACAATCAACATTTATGTCAAGAAGTAATCTAGGCTGACTTTACGCAAAAAAAAAAGTATATCATGATTGTGAAGCATATCAAAAGAAGCTTTCAGATTTTCTATAGCAAATCTCATCTTGCACCTTGTCAAGCCTCGAGGCTACCCCCTAGACGCAACACGGTACTCAGTATCACAACTGACCCCAAGCTAACCCATGGCATGACATATCCATACAAGTTCAATTAAAATATGTATTGTGCATAAAAATACGGGCCTGGATCACAGTGCATAAACCCGTGACCACAGTGCATAAACAATTTTTTGCTATATATGGAGTTACAAAAAAATATAGCCCCTGGATCTAACAGTGCATAAACATCTAATATGAACTTGCTCATATGGGCCCTGGGGTCAGCTACTATCGCTGGAGCATACTTGGATAACTGTGTGAACTTGAGAGCATAATCCTTCATACTCATGTCATTCTGCTTCAAGTTAATAAATTCTTGGACCTTGGCTTCCCTGAGTTAAAGTGGGAAAAACCAGTCCAGAAAAGTAGTCTTGAAAAGATTCTAACTCACTGGACCTGCATTGGTACCCCGAGACACCTTTCACTGCTGGTACCAAGTGTAAGCCACTCTCTTTAACTAATAGGCGGCTAAATCTGCACTCTCAGCTGGAGTGACACCCATAATAACTGTTACCTTCTGGATGTCATCGAGAAACTCCTGTGGATCCTGTTCTGACTTTGACCTATGAAATTCTAGAGGGTTTATCCGAGTGATATCTCGGATCCTTGCAGCAGTAATGTTAGTTTTAGGTGGAGCTAGTGCCGCAGCCTGCTGATTGACCTGGGCGGTCATGGCCTGAGCAAGAACTTGGAAAGCAGACCTGAATTCGGCATGCGTGACTTGCTCATTAAATGGGTCTGCTGGAGCTATTGGCTGATTTCGGGTGTTAGCTCTTCTAGGAGGCATTTTCACTGAAACGCAAAGAGCAGGAGTTAGAAAGAGATTAAATAGAGTTTGCACTCTATAGCACGAGCGGGAAAAGAAAGAAGGGAAGTTTTTTCCTAATGACGTCTCATAGCTTCTCCCCCATAAGTGTGGCGCACTTCACACCCATGAAGAACACTCTACTTGACGCGGCTTTCAGTCACCCTAGTACACTTAAACTTGATTCTCTGATACCAAGTTTTTCATGAGCTAGATCTCTCGCGCTTAATATACCTATCGCATTTTTTAAATTTAATATTTCCTAATAAAAATGCAAACTTCTTAATACAAAATAATAACCAGAATAATATCCTTAAGTAGAATCATTTACTATAACTATAAGTTAATAAAATAAGAAGATAGAATGTGCACATCTCAATCTCTTGTGGACATGCAACGATCTCTTATATATGGCTATAGATCTCTTACGGACATGAGCTAGATCTCTCGCGCTTAATATAGCTATCACATTTTCTTAATTTAATATTTCCTAACAAAAATGCAAACTTTTTAATATAAAATAATAACTGGAATCATATCCTTAAGTAGAATCATTTACTATAATTATAAGTTATAAAAAGAAGAAGATAGAATGCACACATCTCAATCTCTTGTGGACATGCAGCGAACTCTTATATATGGCAATAGATATCTTACGGTTATGAGCTAGATCTCTCACGCTTAATATAGCTATCGCATTTTCTTAATTTAATATTTCCTAATAAAAATGCAAACTTCTTAATACAAAATAATAACTGGAATCATATCCTTAAGTAGAATCATTTACTATAACTATAAGTTACAAGAGGAAGAAGATAGAATGCGCACATTTCAATCTCTTGTGGACATGCAATGATCTCTTATATATGCCTATAGATCTCTTACCTTCATTAGCTAGATCTCTCGCGCTTAATATAGCTATCGCATTTTCTTAATTTAATATTTCCTAATAAAAATGCAAACTTCTTAATACAAAATAGTAACCGGAATCATATCCTTAAGTAGAATCATTTACTATAATTATAAGTTACAAAAAAAGATAGAATGCGAACGTTATGATTCTCAATCTCTTGTGAATATGCAACGATCTTTTACGATATGAATACAGATCTCTTATGGCCATGAGCTAGATCTCTCGTGCGTAATATAGTTATCGCATTTTCTAAATTTAATATTTTCTAATAAAAGCACAAACTTCTTAATCTTTTATTATGAAATAATAACCAGAATCATATCTTTAAGTAGAATCATTTACTATAACTATAAGTTACAAAAAAAAAATGTGCACGTTTTAATTCTCAATCTCTTGTAAACATGCAACGATCTCTTATGATATGAATATAGATCTCTTACAGCCATGAGTTAGATCTCTCGCGCTTAATATAGTTATCGCATTTTCTTAATTAAATATTTCCTAATAAAAGCGACAACTTCTTAATCTCTTATTATGAAATAATAACCATACAAGTTATAGTTATCGCATTTTGGTTAATAGATCTCTTAATCTCCATACAAGTTCAATTAAAATATGTATTGTGCGGAAGCTAAAAAAATAGTTTAATATGTAAAGAGGAGAAAAGCCCAAAATCTGTCTAAACATAATATATGTATAGTATAGTGATGACTGAAAATAACACTAACAACTCAATAGATGAATCTAGTCTATGTTTGAAAGCCTCTAACTAATGTGAGTTGTTGGTACATGCCCCCAGCTAACTCTAACAAGTTTAAAACTGAAAAGTAAAGACTGAAAAGTAAAGCATGTCTATCATCCTCAAACTATAAGGACTCACCACTGAAGTTGTTGAGTACGGACTGAAAGTCGAGCTAAGCACGGTCTGGATGCTGAGCGCCTAAACTTACATCATAAAATAATGTAGCACAAAAGTATGCGTCAGTACTTTAAATGTACTAAGCATGAGAGATATGTGTTGAGTTGCACAATATAAGGGCTAAACATGGAAATATGTATACTGAAGCATAAACTGAGAAGTAAGCTGAGATGCAATGACCAAATAAATATCATGAGTATATGGCATGCTGAACTAAATAACTGAATATAAGGTCAATGCAACATGAGTCTGACTGTGGGAGATATTATTAACCGACATACCCGAAGCTGAGCTAACTATGTGGCCAACCTGTAACCCTGGATGGGATGGTGTTCATACCTTGCCAAGGGTACAAACAATTCTGACATGGATCCACTAAACTGATGTCCACAAGGGACAAAGGTGACCAGCCTAATTTGACAGCTGACTCTTTTCTGACCTACGGTGGCATCGTAGTTTTGGGACTTAGGGACTGCTACTAAAGATCTCAGCCTAATATGACATCTAAGCCTTCATCCCCTTGCCCGCTCGGTACTATGTCTACTTCAAACTGAATATAAGCAATAAAAATGCAAGCTTAGATGTTGGATAGCTCAAATACTGCTTATTATCTAAGAATGCAACATACAAATACTGAAGATATGGCATTCGAATTCTTAAGCGTGATTATCTGTCTAAGCTTCCTAGCAAGCATAATTTATGAAATACTGAAATTGATACAAGCTAGGGTTTTTGAGTCCTATACATGAAACTATACTAATTCTCCAAGAAACTTGTAATTAATACCATGAAAACTATAGCAGCTAAATTACGATGAATCCCTAAGATTTAGGAACCCTAGGTCTGAATATAGCATGGAGAAACTGAAGAAAACTGACTGAATTTTAGGGACCCAATGGGTGAAAGGAACCCACTACTGAAATCTCACATACCTGAAAGAAGATTCTACGGTTGAACCTTTGGATTTGGGGTTGAACTTGGAGAAAACCCTCTGGTTTGTTCTTGAGAGAAAACGCTTTTGTTCTAATCTGATGTTGCTAAGTGTCGAAATAGTTTGGGAGTTATGAGGGAAAATAGAATAAAACCCTTTAATATCTCCCAGGATGACTTAGGATCGGAGTTAAAAAATTGTGAAAAGACCAGAATACCCCCAACTTAAAACTAAAAATTTCGGTAAAATGCTTCGCTGGATGGGCTGCCCAGCGGGCATTCAACCTATGATGACTCGTTGTCCAGGGCATTAGAGTTGGGCAGACTGGGCTGGCCCTCTGGAACATCCCCATGGGCAGACCCACAGCTCTTCGCATCTACGACGCCTGTGGCGATTTGCTCGTCGGGGCAAGAGAGGTTGGGACTCGGGCGTTGGCGCCTCCTCACGGGTTGCTCGATGGCCCATCGGACCTCCAACACCCATCGGGTCCCCTATTTGGCTAGAGTAGGTTTTATTGAGCCTCATGTCTCTTCCCACGGGGACCTCGACGGGCCATCGTGTCCACGACGCTTGTGGGTCAGCCCGTGGGGTTTGCCTGGAGATGAACCTTTGCGGAGTTTTTTTGAGTTTTTGGTTTTAAATGCTGGTCTAAATTTTGATGTGTTAAAATATCCCCCCTGGATCATTCATCCTCAAATGAAGATTAACTAAGTTGATTTTGGAGGGAAAGAGCTGCAATCCTTACCAACTGAATACTAGAAGCTGATATCTTACTGAGTCTAGTTCTAAGTACATGAAAGCATGCTGAAAATATTAGAATAGCTAGGAAAACATGATTCTGAGATTGGCATGCTCATGAGGAAACTGAGAGACTGGAGAGGATCTATTACCTCAAGTTAAACTGAATCGGAGGGAAAGAGGTGAGGGTACTTGGCCATCATGGCTGCTTCTGCTTCCCAAGTAGCTCCTTCTACGGACTGATTCCTCCACAAGATCTTCAATAAATCAACTTCCTTATTTTTCAACCTATGAACCTGACGGTCAAGAATCTCAATTGGAACCTTCTCATAGGTGAGGCTATCCTTCATAGCCACACTCTCTAAAGGCACTATCGATGATGGATCACCCACACACTTTTTCAACAAGGAATTGTAAAAGTCTAGATGAACCGCTGCGAGTCCTGCTGGCAATTTTAATTCATAAGCCACATTACCAATCCTTTTCAGGATTCTATAAGGACCTACATAGCTGGGACTGAGCTTCCACTTCTTGCCAAATCTCATCACCCCCTTCATGGGTGACACTTTCAGGAAGACCGAATCATCGACCTCAAATTCTAAGTCCCTTTTTCTCACATCTGCATAGGACGTCTTACGACTCTGAGCTGTCTTAAGTCTTTATCTGATGAGATGAACTTTCTCCATAGCCTCATGAACCAAATCTGGCGCAATCAAGGCTACTTCAGGCGAACTCTATGAGAGGTAGGTGATCGTCCCAACTTCCCTTGAAATTGATCACACAATCCCTCAGCAAGTCCTCTAAGGTCTGAATGGTACGCTCTGCCTGACCATCCATCTACAGATGAAAAGCTATATTGAGTTTCACCTGAGTACCAAGACCTTTCTGAAAAGACTTCCAGAAATGAGATGTAAATTGAGGACCCCTATCTGAGATGATAGACAAGGGAACCCCATGCAACCTGACTATCTCACTGATGTAGAGTTTGGCATAGTCCTCCGCTGAATTTGTAGTCTTGACAGCCAAGAAGTGAGCTGGCTTAGTAACTCTGTCCACTATCACCCAAATGGAGTCGTGCTGTCTGTGAGTACGAGGTAAACCCGTAATGAAATCCATGTTGATTACCTCAAACTTCCAAGTAGGAATGATAATATCTTAAGTCACACCTCCTAGTTTCGGATGTTCTACCTTAACCTGCTGACAGTTGGGACACTTAGCCACAAAATCTGTAATGTCTCTTTTTATGCCATTCTGCTAGTAGACTTCCCGTAGATCACGGTACATCTTAGTGGCACCCGAATGAATAGAATATCTGAAATTATGGGCTTCTGTTGCCTCAACTAACCCACATTAGGAACACATAAGCGACCCTAGTAATGAAGAACACCATCTCCTCCTTGGGAGAAAAGCTCTACTCTCTGCTGAAGAACTGCACCTTTCAACTGAAGCAATATGGGATCACTGTCATGATTCTCTTTAATGTATGCTACCAATGAAGATTCTGACCCGTTCTGGACTATTACACCACCATTGGTCGTGTCCATGAGGCAAACTCCTAAGAGTTCAAGCCTATAAACATCCCTGGCTAATTCTTTCCTCTATTCATCAACATGTGACACATTACCCATGGGCAGTCTGCTGAGGGCATCGACCACTACATTGGCCTTACCCGGATGGTAGAGCACATTCATATCATAGTCTTTGAGGAACTCAAGCCATCTTCTCTGAAGAAGATTTAACTCTTTCTGGGTGAACACATACTGGAGGCTCTTATGATCTGTGAATACATCAACATGAACACCATACAAGTAGTGTCCTCAAATCTTTAGGACAAACACAATAACTGCAAGCTCGAGGTCATGAGTTGGGTAGTTCTTGTCAATGGGGTAGTTATGGATGAAAATCCTTCAACAAACCTCTTGTAGTAACCGGCCAAACCCAAGAAACTTCTGATATCAATCAGGGAGGTGGGTCTGGGCCAGTGCTTTACTTCCTTAACTTTTTAAGAATCCACTTGGATCCCTTCACTGGATACCACATGACCAAGAAAAGAGACAGACTGTAACTAGAATTCACATTTGATGAACTTAGCGAATAACTGGCAATCCTTGAGAGTTTGCAGAACAACCCTTAAATGAGTCACATGCTCCTCTTCACTCCAAGAATAAACAAGGATATCATCGATAAAAATGATGACGAATAAGCCATATACTAAATGAACACCCTGTTCATTAAGTCCACAAAAGATGCAAGAGCATTGCTTAGTCCAAAATACATAACTACAAATTCATAGTGACCATACCGAGTCATGAAGGCTGTCTTTAGGATGTCACTATCTATGACTTTGAGCTGATGATATCCGGATTTGAGGTCTACCTTAGAAAAGCAACTAGCACCCTGATGTTTGTCGAACAAGTCAATCCTGGGGATGGGATACTTATTCTTGATTGTGACCTTGTTGAACTGACGGTAGTCAATGCACATCCTGAGAGAATCGTCTTTCTTACGCATGAACAATATTGGAGCACCCCATGGAGAGATGATGGGCCTGATGAATCCCTTATCTAGAAGGTCTTTCAACTGTTCTTTCAACTCCTTAAGCTCAGTAGGAACATTGATGAATAAAGGTAAATAGGTGGTTATAAACCAAGGAACAAAGAACTAAGGCAGGCAACGGAACCGGACCGGTAGTATCGGACCGGTATTAACCGGAACCGGACCGGTACCGGCGAATCCTTTCGCCGGTTGGCCGGGAACCGGGATGGTACCGGTACCGGTACTACCGGGATTTTTCCCATTGTTCGTCCCGGACCGGTACTTACCGGGACCGGACCGGACCGGGACCGGACCGGTATACCGGGTCCCGGTCTTTTTTTTTTTTTAATTTTTATTAAATTAAAATTCGGTTATTTATAATTGAAAAAGTTTCAAAATATATAAGTTATTTTATATTTCTTTTAAAAGTATAACTTAATAAATTAGATTTTTTTTAGAGTTTAAATTTTAAACTTTAAAAGTTTAAAACTTTAAATTTCAAATTTTAAACTCTTAAAATCTTTTTAAACTTTTAAGTCTTTACTCTTAAGTCTTAAGTTAATAACTTACTTATTTAAGTTTGAATCTTTTTAAACTATATCAAACTTTCATTTGTTAAACAACTTTTTTAAATTTGAAATTGTAACTTAAGTTTGAAACATTTAAAAATTAAAATATATAAAAAAGACTTGTATTAAATTGAAGACAATAATTAAAAAAATTTAAGGCGAATAGCCTATAATTTTATTCATAAAAATTAAATAATACAATTTGTATTACAAATATTAGAAGAGAACCTGATCTACGCAGCCACCTTCTAGGAAGGGTTCTGTTTGAATTAGGCCTCGAACTATCATACTAATATTTGAATCCTTGAAAATAGTCTTTCCGTAGAGTTTCTAAGAATTCCCTCGTAACATTTTCTGGAAGTGGTTGTTGTGCTTGATCCTCCAATGCATCAATGCCGTCTTCACTTGAATTTACCAAAATATTATCTATATCATATTCAAATTGGACAGGTAAACTAGGACGCCCATAATTCCTTCGCTCGGCATTGATCCAATCTCTAAACAATACCGATATCTCCAAGCTGTCCGATGCTAATGAATACCTATGCCCCCCAATTTGATATCTTGCTGCACTAAAAGCGCCCTCCGAAGCTACTGAAGATGCTTGAATAGCTAGCAAATCTCGAACCACCGGTTGAAGTTTTGGAAATGACTTGCCGCGAGTCTTCCACCATTCCAAAAGTTGAGGTTTGCCTTGTGCATCCTTAATGCTTTCCATTCCCTGATTTAGATATTCATCAAAATCATTCCTTTCATTAGAAGTAAGACCAAGATAATTTTCCATCATATCATCAATATCATCTTCATTTGAATATCTACGCCTAGAACTTGAAGGTTCTACATTATGTACTTCATCATTTATTCTACTAGAATTATACAAGTAATACAATTTTCTAGCTTCAATTCTTATGCTATCTTTAACATCGGACAAACTAGGTAATTTGTCCTCTTCGGCAACTTCGTCACCTTGGATACTTTGTTCAAATATAATCTCTAAAATATCTAAATTACAATATATTCTTTCAACCATTCGTGATGCACCTATTTCTTTGTAAGTTGTGTTTAATAAACAAGCAGTTAAATAAATTTGAGGAATAGGAATAAAATATTTTCTAAATTTTTTAATCATTGCATTAATAGAATCTTTAAACCGTGGAATATTTTTGTATTGAAAAAATTTATCAGAAATAGCACATATATTTGGTAAAACTGAACAAATAGTTGGATAATAAAGTCCAAATATTTTTTTTGTAGCTAAATAAAAAACTTTTAAAAATTCTTTAAGTTCATATACTTCTTTCCAATCAGTGTCAGTAATTCTATAATCAATATCTGAATTGTGAGCATTCCAAACCATTTGTAAAGGCTTTCTATATTCATAAGCAACTTTAAGCATTTCATATAAAGAATTCCATCTAGTAGACACAGTTTTTGGAATTTTTCTAGGGGGGAGTTCTAATTCACGACACCGATTTTCAAACTCTACACGCCTAGACTTTACTTGCCATTTAAAAATAAAATGGCATGCAGCTTCACATTTTATACAACCATTATTATACATTGCTACACCATCTCTAACAATTAAATTATATATGTGTGCAGCACACCTAATATGAAAACCGTCAATATAAATAGGGCAAATTGCCGGTTTTAGTTTATCAACAGCATTTGTATTATTAGAAGCATTATCAAGGGTGACACCAATTACTTTATTACAAATTCCATAAAATTCTAAAACATCTACAATAGTTTGAGCTATGTAACTACCGGTTTTTAGCATTTCACAACATTTATAACCTAAAATTCTTTTTTGCATGTTCTAATTTTCATCAATCCAATGACCAGTAATAGTAAAATAATCGTTACCATTAGGACTACGACCCATATCAGAAGTGATAGCCATTCTACAAGTATTATAGTTAAATAAACAACGAAGAAAATGGACATGTTGTCCCTGATAATCAAAAATAGCTTTTTTAATAGTATTTCTTGAAAAACCTGTGAAAGAAGGATTATACACTATGTGAATATAATGAACAAAACCGGGATTTTCAGCAAAACTAAAAGGCAAGCCACAAAGAACAATCATTTTAGCTAATTCTTCAAGATCTCTTTCTCTACTATAACTACGATGTGTACTAGGGCCAGAACCATTAGAAGGGTTTAACTGTGATTGGATCATGTTAGAGGCCCCTACTCCTACAGATGCATCGGGAAGGGGAGTACCATATTTTTTTGCATCGGCTATAGCTACGGATTGCAAAAATTCATTTTTACAACATCTAAGTAAATGATTTCTTAAATGTCCCGTCCCACCCGACTTTCCCGTAGTTGTATGATTCAAAACAGATTTACATACTTTACAAATAGCTTGAGGTTTATCATCATTTTGAATCATAAATTGCCACACAACAGATTTTTTAGGACGTTCAGCCTTTGGCTTAGCCCTAGTAGGATGTACAGGGGGAGGGGGAGTGGAAGCGGGAGCAGGAGTGGGACTAGTAGCCGTAGGCGGCTCTGTTTCATCATCATCATAAGTATCATTACCATCATATTCATTATCATATTCTACTTCTTCATCTAGCTCTTCATTAAAATTACCAAACCTTGTTTTTAAAAATTCATGATCTAATTGAGTATTTCTATCAATATTAAAAGGAGTTTCATCAACATGTGTAAAATCATCCGTATTTATTCTTAATTGAGGTTGTTGTCTAGTGTTAGATTTGGATTTAGAAGAACTACCGACTTTAGTTTTTCCGGTTAGTGCATTACCTACCCTACAAAAAAATGAACTTTTACCCTTGCCAACATTTTTATCACCGGATTCCATTGTAAAATATTAAAAGTAAGCAAATAAATAAATACAAAAATTAAATGCAAAAAAATAAACAAGTAAAGAGATGAAAGTTGGAACGAATGTACCAAACGTCTGCGTAAAAACAGACGTGTATAACCAAAAGCCGAAATTGATAGATGAAACTTGAAGCGTGAAAATTGCTCCAAAATAATCCAACAAATAAAATTAACAATTTAATAGAGACTATTAGAGAATAGAGAGTAGAAGAGTAGAAGATTGAGAGTTGAGAGAGTAGATGAAGAAGAAGAAATTTTGTGTAATAAATAATGAAGAGGTGGGGGGTTTTTATAGTTAAAATTTAGGACTAAAATGTATTTTTAAAAACTTTGGGGTATTAAAAAAAGTTTGGGGGGTAGGGGGGTGTTTTGGGGGGGGTGTTTGGCTGTTATAGCCGTTGGGTGGGCCCCACTGGCCGTTGCCAACGGCTACCCAACGGCTACTTTTAAAAAAAAAAAATAAAAAAAAATTTGAAAACCAACCGAATCGAACCGGACCGGACCGGACCGGTACCGGGACGGACCGGACCGGGACGATCCGGTAACTACCCCCTTCCGTCCCGTTACCCCTTCCGTCCCACCTCTCAATCGGACGGAACCGGAGTACACCGGACCGGAACCGGACCGATAATAGACCGGGATGGTCCGGAACCGGTACCGGTACCTCCCGGTTCCGTTGCCAGCCATACAAAGAACATAATATGATTATGTAAAGCACAACTCTCATAAAATTCTTGAGAAATGTTATTTAAATCGTTTTCACTATAAGTGTCAAAAAACCAAATTTTAAACTGATTCCACTTATCATTCGAAAATCCATTCTGGATGTATTTTCTTGCCAGTGAGCCTGGACTAAAATCTATCTGGTGTACATCCATAATCAACTATCATTAGGGTTAAAGTCCATTTCGGACACAGAGGGAATATCTTTATCAGAGATATCCGAGGAATTTTCCTTAGTTCTTACCACATTTAACTGAGGATCAATTTTTATCTCAGCCCTTTTATTAGAGGCAATAGAAGATAATGTGTGTAAAGAAGCGGCCCGATTACGAGCTGGACCATAGATAGGTTCAATAGGAGAAATATAATGCAAATCAGGTAATAATTTATTACTAGATAAGGAACGTCTATTATAAATAGAATTTACAGCAGGCATCAAATTATTAGAACAAGATTGCCTATGAGAAGTATAACTATTATCAGAAAATTGAATACATATTCTACCATCAGAATCTTGAGAAATATGAGAATAATCAGAGTTTGTAACTGCATCAGTTACTTGATTCGGGGGTATAACCGAATTTAGAGTCCATGTGGTGGGAAAATCAATTTCTTCCCATCTAATAGGTCTCCTAGTGGTGACCTTGGACCTTGCAAAATTAGTTTCTACCAAAATAGTTTGCTCCGATGTATCATATAACTTACATCTTGGATTTAAAGTTGATAATAACTTGAAATAAATTCTGTAAGATAAACATATCAGTTCCGAACCAGGCACGTAATTATAACCATGCGTTTTAACATTTAAAGTTAAAGCATCGATGATATTAACATCAGAAAGAGATAATTGCAGATTGGGGTGAGTATTAAAATATACTGGGCCATAGGCCACTGTAGATTCAATTGAACCCATTAAAGATTGGCGAAAATTTAAATTCCTAGCATCTCTGAGAGCAGCTAGAAAAGTTTCAGGCAACCCTTTAAGGGTCAAAGATTTGAAGGCAATTTGAACCATACCAATATGCAGATAATTATAACGATGTTTATATAAATCAATATCACGTTTGTTTAATAAATGAATAGTCTGTTCAGACAAATTTAAAGCAAGCGATTGCTCAGTAGTTTTTATCAATTGTTTAGAAGAGAGTTTATCAAACCAACCATAATCATAAATGGTTTTAATATCAACTTTTGGAACAGTCCATTTATTAAGTAAATCAAGATTTTGAGGTATATCTACCTCTTCTAAACGAGTACTTTTAGTACTTATCTCACCGAGATCCATCAAGACAGAGTTGTATCTATGTCTTGTAACTTCACCTCAATCTTATAGTTACCATGAAAGTTACCTAGGCTCTGATACCATAAGGCAGGATCGGCGACCGGGCGGTAGTCCGCCATAGTCAAGGATCTAGCAAGTCAAGCATCCTTAAATTATTGATTAAGAATCAAGATATATGCAAATTTATTTATGATTTGATGAATGTATGGAGGCTGTTAAAGCTTTTACCCAAGCAAGGGGTCTGTCGAGATCCAATACATATTGTTATTAAACCCATGTGTCTAGCCGTTCTAACCGGGTAGAGACGCCCTTTTTCTCCTTTAACGGGCTTGAGACCACGGCTGGCTAGACGGAGTCACTAAGACAAAGCTAATAACAATAGTATCGGATCTGACTGTACCACCATCTCAGAACCAAATCAAGAAACCATATGTAAATTTGCTTATATCTAGATAAAGTCTAGATCTTTCATGGTAAATACAAAAGCGAAGTTAGTCAGTCGACATAGATACAACTAAGTTTAGCCGGACATAGTCACGGCGTTGCTTGAGGATATAAAAAGAAAATAATAAAGACAAATTAATTACCTTGAAGAACTTTCTTCTTATTTACTCCGGTTGGTATCCGACAAACTTTTACAATATGTAGAGAGAGAGGGGGGGGGGGTAGAGAGAAGACTAAGAAAATGGTGTTTTTAAAACCTGCTTGCTACCTATGAAGGACTCCCTTATTTATAGGAAAATATCAAACATTTGGAATCTTTCTACAGTACCTAATGGGACCCATCTGTCCCTTTCACAGTTTATCTACTGTAGTTTGCACTTATCAAGTAACTGTTCCTATAATCATATCTTATCTTTTCCCTTTAACCTTCGTAGGAAATCTTCTACTTTTTCCAGCATATCTTCTGGAGTAGATTCACTTAGTTGGGCTTCCTGCATTTCTGCTGGATCATCACTGGCGTCACTTCTCATTGAAGTGTCCGATTTTTCATATTGCGTGATGTTGAGGAGCAGATTTTTCCTGAACTCATCAAGATATCTCTTGATCATTTCTTCTTTATCTCCATCTTGAACGGAGATCGTTCTGGCCATGTTTCGAACTGAATTATCTTGTATAAACATATCCTTTTGAGGGGCAAGACTATATTCTTGGATCTTAGCTTTAATCAGATCTAGTAACTCTTGTCCATATAAGATTTTTGTTGTGGGATCATGCTTCATTAGCTTATCCCAGAAATTATTATAAAAATTCCGATATAAGCAGGGAATTTGTTCTTCCGTATAGTCCACTTCCGGGGTCCATTTATGGATCCATGGGATAGAAAATTCAATAAAGAAGTATATCTGATCTATTTTTTCCATATAACAAATATGATCCATGAGATATATCTCATTAAGTTTGGGTGATACTTTCGCCCATTCTTTGTATAACTTAAAAAATGGTTCTGGCAAAATCTTTGCAGTTGGGCCGTGGTATGACCACCAGTTTAGAAACCAATTAGGAATGGGTTCTTCGAATATCTTCGAACAAATTTTTAAGAACCAAGTATGTTTGTGCTTCTCGTTATTATAAATGAGAGCTTTATCAAAGGCATGGACGTAGTCCCAATAAGTGAAATTCATGGGTACGCCTTTCAGGCTTAGCTGTCTCTCTTTCATTGTGGATATACCCCAATCTTTAACAGATATAATCTGCTTAATTATCATCTTTGAGAAGTTATAAACGTTCTCATCCGCGTTATAACCGCTGAAATGCTGAAATTCAGCACTTCCTGTACTTATGAGAATTGTCTCGTAATAAGCTCGGGTTTTGTATGACTCACCCGGGAAATATAACCCATTGATTAAATACCTTTTGAATATTTTCCAAGGGTCTTCCTTTCTCTGAATATCAGAGTTTTGTAGGAGAAATATCATTTCTCTCTTCGGAATTTTTTCATAGGTTGAAGTATCATCGGCCTCTTCTTTGGCTACAGATGCAAAGGTAGGTCTTTGCCTTTGAGCTAAATATTGTTGTAACCGATCATATAATGGATCAGTTGTTGGAATATCTTCCAAATTTATTACAGCTGAACTTGAACTTGCAGCCTGAGAAGTTTTTGAGTTTATCAAACTCAATCCATAATTTTGTATAACCGAGGAACGATGTGTGGATCCATATGATGATCCTGATGATGAGGGGGACGATCTTCCCCTTCCTCTTCCTCTATTTCTGCGGCCTCTAACCTTGGTTACCCAAGGAGGGTCCATTCTGCACAACAAATGTACATTAGTTATATTCATAAATATTTAAATCATGGTAGAAGTATCTTTCTTCCTCCAAAGCGATAATATCTTCATATAATGAAGTGTCTGTTATTGTGCTATCTATAACTTTCCATATAACAAGTTCCTGCAAATCTCGGTTTAGAGGAACAACCTTTAAAATGGTTACAAGAATTTCTTCAGTAAAATATGATACTAGGAAGCTCATTACGAAAGA
Source organism: Jaltomata sinuosa (assembly GCA_003996215.1). Taxonomy (NCBI): domain Eukaryota; kingdom Viridiplantae; phylum Streptophyta; class Magnoliopsida; order Solanales; family Solanaceae; genus Jaltomata; species Jaltomata sinuosa. The sequence continues at coordinate 44,104 of QJPP01007303.1, read as the reverse complement.
TATTCTCGAGATAAAAAATCTGGGAGAGAATTATCGCTTCCCTTTTTATACTGAATATCGAAATCAAATGGAGCTAATTGAGCTTGCCATCTGGCGAACATTAGCTTAGATGCATCATGTTTGAAATCTTTATCAAACATATACTTAACTGATTGAGCATCTGTTTTTATCAAAAAATTTTGATTGTATAAATCATCTTGGAATTTTAACACACATTTAACAATGGTTAACATTTCATGCGCCACCGTGGCATATTTTTTCTGAGCATCGCTCAATTTTCCTGAATGAAAACGTATCAAGTATTCATTCTTATCATTCGGATTGATCTGCTTCAAAATTCCTCCATAGCCAATATTGGAAGCATCGGTTTCTATAATCTTTTGCCAGCTAGGATTAGACAGAGTCATACAGGGCAAGGTTTTAACCCTGACTTTGATGTTCTTGACCAAGTCGGTGAGACTAGTGGTCCAAGGCTTTTTCTGATCCTTTTTAAGCCTATCATATAACGGAGCCAAATCTCTAGAAAGATTTTTGTAGAAAGGAGAGATATAATTCAAACTTCCCAAGAACCTCTGAAGCTGAGTTCTATCTGTGATAACATCAGGAAATTTCGAAGCGAATTCAATAGATCTTTGAATAGGAGTTACTTTTCCTTGACAAATTAAATGTCCAAAAAACCGGACTTCAGTTTGGAAAAGACTCATTTTTGGTTTAGAAATAACTAACCCATTTTGAATTACAATTTTTTTAAACATATCTAGGTGTTTAATATGAGTTTCTAACATTTTAGAATAAATTAAAATATCATCAATATAGACTATAATAAAGTCTAAATAGGGGTTGAAAATATCATTCATAATTTTCTGAAATTCTGAAGGAGCGTTTTTCAAACCAAATGGCATCATGTTCCACTCATATTGTCCAAATGGGACGTTGAAAGCTGTTCTATAAGAATGCTCTTTAAAGATTTGAATCTGCCAATAACCTGATTTTAAATCAAATTTTGAAAAGATGTTAGCATCATATAATCTTGAAAGTAAATCCCTTTTATTAGGAATAGGGTACCCAATCCATTTAAGATACTCGTTTAAAGGTTTATAATTTATTACTAACCGGGGTACACCACGTTCTTTCTCTGCTGCATTATTAACATAAAAAGCAGTGCAAGACCAAGGGGATTTGTTTGGTTTTGATTTGGGATTAAATTTATGAAAGTATAAAAAACTTTTAAATCTTTTGGTCTTAAATTAAAAATATCTAGAATGTCATGTGAAAAGTTAGAATTAAAAAATTGTCATAGAAAATAGACAATTTTTTAAATAAACTTAAAAAGAAAATAAGACAAATAATTAGATAAAATTAATAGAATATGCGATACTTTGAATGTCGTTGGTATTTATATAAATTTTATAACAAAAAATGATGATGAAAAATACTTTAATTATGGGCATCCCAGTGAGCCCCCTCAGATCAAGTTTTCGAGAAAGAAGAATAAGATTATTTATTACCACCCAAATATATATAACTTAGTTTAGATAAAAAAAATAAAAAATCATACAATTAGCACCACTCACAAAATAAATTTATAAACAAATATTGTGTGCACGACTTTTCCACACTAGTAATAGAGAGAGAGGGGATGGTGAGACGGGCTTATAAAATTTGATTTAAATATGAATTTAACTTATATTCACTGTCAGTAAAAATATTATTTTACACTAGCAGTAATTTTAATAGGTAATAGCTAATTACCACATTATTTTCTTAAAATCATTTCTTTGATTACTTACTTTTTTTTCTCTCCCCACTCCTTAATCTTAGGACTTGCTATGTCCGTGTTATTCCTGTTTTCTCTCCCTCAAGTCTTTCATCTCAGTCCCCAAAAGATAATTATTTTACCCATTTTTGTCTCAAAAAATTCTACTAACAATTATTCGACAGAGAATTAGAATCATACTCAATAAATTAAAGGATGTTATTTTTATTTGTCCCAATTTATTTGATGATGTTTGAATTTTAAGAATCAAACGAGTTAATTTTTTATTATAATTTTTAATATATCTATTAAATATTTTAAATTATCATTTATTATAACTTATATTGTAATATTTTTTGATAATTTTTAAATATGTAAATTTATTTTGAAAAAACTAAAAGTTTCGATGCGTCCAATTGTACGATCAAAATTGAAAAGCTTGAATCTCAAAAAGTGAAAAATATCATATAAATTGAATAGAGAGTGCTATATTATAGAATAGTGATAGTGATTACTTAGGTTTATTTTGTTGATTGTTTTGAAGATTGATGCTGCTAATTGATTCAAATTCGATTGTGTCGAACAATAAAGTAAAAATTGACGATCAATGAAAATAAGATACAATTGATCCTTCCTAATTTTAATAAGAAAGTCATAATGTTAAAATAAATAAATCATAGAGTAAATATAGAATCCAAGTTGCCTTCTACAACTATTTTCCTTATTTATAATTTGAATATTAAAAAGGTAAAATAATTGAAATTTACCTATAATAGGCTTTAAAATACCTAATTGTGTAAAAAAACAGTTTCCACCGACGGTGGATACGTTAAACTCTTTAAATATCGTGTGAAAGGATTTCAACTTCTAACCTAAAACCTTAAAGGAAATTATTGGGGCAACATTATAATTTCATTGGGAAATTTTCTCGCAACCATAGAAGGAGTATATCCTCTAATTAATACTTATACTGATAGATTAGAAACAAAAAGAAATCGTGGATTGAAATGAAATACTGATGGGATTTGAGCATTTTAATATTTTATTAATCTTGCTCATATTGAAAATGTCTTTATGTTGCATATAAAGTCTCATTATGCAGCATTTGTTTCTTATGTTAGTGGTGGCTAGGAGTTACAATTTATTTGGTCATTAGGATTTATTGCCCATTTATCCAGTGAATGAACGTTGGAGTAATTATTTATTTTTTTCTTTATTGGCTTATGGTTAATGTTACAACTCTTGAGCAGCAATTCATTGGTGACATTTTATACCACTTACTCCTTCTGTTGCTGTCATACTTTGACACATTTAGTTGTCCGTTTGTAGCATTTGGTTGTGTCATTATGTGCCCTTTTACTCACTTGAATTAGTGGTAAGAATTGGTCTTTATTCTTTGTAACTCATGTAACTCCTAGGCTATTTAACTTTCCATTTATTTCCTATTCAATACTAGGATGAATACCTCACCTATAAATAGAGGTGATCTTGCATATTTTCTAAATATAAGAAATATAGAATGCAAAAGAGTTGTTGACACCCAATTTTGACCCTCCTTTCACCCCTTTTATTTTCTCGAGTTTCTAAATTAATAATATTTTTACTTATTTTTACTATATTTAAATAGCTATTATTATTATTATTATTATTATTATTATTATTATTATTATTATTATTATCATTGTTATCACGTTTTATAAATTACTTTTTAAATTTACATATTTTATTATCGAAATCACTACTATCATTTTACAACTCTTTTTCTTAAACAATTGATGATATGTCATCATTTTATTTCAAGTTTCGTACTTATTAAATTATAGTTATGAATTGACATTTTGTATCTGTATTTTATACTTGTCGTGACATAATGTGTATTGCATCAATTAGTTAGAAGCTCAAGATAATTCAAAGGGAGAAAAAAAAATTAAAGACCAAACAAGCTCATTATTTTCAGCTATTAAATGCACAAAACAACCCAAAATTGGCTATCAAAAGGACCCAAACGAGCCCACCATTTTCAGCCATTTAACGGCCCATATTGTCGGCTAAATTGCAGCCCAAGCCCGCCTTAATATTCAGTCCAAAACTAATTCAGCCCTAATCTTATCTTCTCCCAAACAATCGCTCATTTCACGCCCACTTTTGTTTTCTTCTCCGCTTTCCTCTTCTAACAAATTTCAGTGATGATTAACCATGGCAGAAGTTTTCCAACTCCAATCTTGTGCAAACTTCGTCTCTCTCTGCTGTGAAAATCAGACGCTCCCTTTCTCCTTCTCATTCACATCTCTCATCTTTAATGTGGTCAACAAGAGGCCAAGATACTTTTGAAATTTCTGAAGAAAAATCATCAATTTTTCAGAGCATTGATTAAAAATTCAAACGGATCTTTTGACTCAATTTTGAAAGAAATCCCGCCCAAACTTTGATCCCTAGCAAGCCTTAAGATTGTTCTATAAATACCAACACTTGAAACCCTAGAGGTTCAAGCTTTAAGTCCCCTTTGACTCTAGAAGTTTTTTAACCACCACTATCCCCTTTGCAACAGAGCTTTCTAGCCGCCTCTCCCCTCTAAATATTTACTATTTTTACTTTGTCTTTAACAGGCTTTTTCCTCCGCCCCCTACACTATTATAGCTACTGAATTTTGCTCTTAAGCATTCATTTTTTTCATTCTTGTTCGGTTCTTCCAAGACTTTTACTTTGAGTGGGTTCGAGTTTGGATCTTCGACGAGAAGTCCTTAGTTCACTTCCCCAAAAAAGGTCGGTGTTGCCCTCTCTAACCTCCATTTTAGGCAACTTCTATTGTGTTAGCACTTTGAATAATTTATGCTTATTTAATTCTGTTCTTTCTATCTTATCTGCTTTAAAATCAATATGTAAAGAGTTAACATGAACTAAGGAGGCCTCAGATGAACTGCTGATTCATTAGTTTATCCAATATGTCATTGACTTTGTCGCTTCATAAAATCTTGTTTCTAATGCCTTTAAGGAACTGTTTTACCATTATTTTTTATGTCATAAATGTGATCCTAATGTGAAAACATGACCTTGTTCTCTTTCTTTGTAGTATTATTTTTTTTCCTTTCTTTACTATTAAGACTTTGAGATGAAATCATGTTATATAGTTTTCTTTTTTTTCCCTAATGCCTTTAAGGAACTGTTTTACCATTATTTTTTATGTCATAAATGTGATCCTAATGTGAAAACATGACCTTGTTCTCTTTCTTTGTAGTATTATTTTTTTTCCTTTCTTTACTATTAAGACTTTGAGATGAAATCATGTTATATAGTTTTCTTTTTTTTCCCTAATGCCTTTAAGGAACTGTTTTACCATTATTTTTTATGTCATAAATGTGATCCTAATGTGAAAACATGACCTTGTTCTCTTTCTTTGTAGTATTATTTTTTTTCCTTTCTTTACTATTAAGACTTTGAGATGAAATCATGTTATATAGTTTTCTTCTTTTTTTTTCCAATCGTCGAAAGTAGTGTTAGGCTAGCAAGACATATTTGGGATTCCTTCAAATCTGTTCTTTAAATAAATCTTCTTTAAGGAAATAATGGCACCAATAATGTGTTTTTTAAAAAGAGATCATTTGAATATGTTTAAGTTCAACAACAACTATTTCCTTTCAAATCTTTTGTGAACACTTTATTTAAATAAAAAATGAATTTTCCTCGTGTATAGTCGTCTTTGTGACATGTTACCTAGATAGTTAACGAGAAAGGATTTCTTCTCTGTTTCTATGAACATAGAATACTTACATGAAGTTTGAGCATGTATCCTTTCAACTTTACAATGAACTTTTTTGACTAATACATCTTCTAATTAGTATCTTCTGTGTAAACTTTATTTCTATGGAATTTTTGGTGAAAACAAATTGGTAATGGTTTAGGTTCCAATGATTTATGATCTGTAAATGTAAGAATCCATACATGTTTAGCTATGGCTTGAAAGTTATCTTGAATATTTATGTTAAAGAGATGTGTTTCAAGTTTCTTTTGTCTTTTTAGTTGAAAGTGTACCATTTTTGCTTGAGAATTTGTTTTCTTTTTGTAGAGCATGATCTAAAAGCTTTCTTATGTTTTCCATGTTTCAGTAAACATCTGCCTAGCTTTCTTTTTGTTGTGTTCGTTTATTTTCCTTGTTTGTTATAACATTATGCCTCTTTACTAATTTTCTCTTTTTCGATCTTTTCTTTTGCATGACTTGCTGGAGTTACGAGGAGTCTCAAATGAGACTCTACGTCATTGTAGATGAAGTGAACTTGCATTTTTACCCCTCAAGCATATCTCTCATCTTCTTGCTTTGTGTCCGAACAAGGAATAGAGGGAGAAGAATATCACATCCTTCTTTATCCATTTCTCCTGCATTGAAATGAGAGTGGAGGATACTTCTCTCGGTTTTCTACTCCTCTTACTTGTTATTGATTCCATTATGGATTTTTGCTACATTTATTTAGTTGTTCTTGCTCTTATAATTTTATTTTAATTTCTTTTAATTTTGTCGATAAAGAATTAGGCCTAGAACACTTGAACCTTAGAAAGGGTAGTTTGCTATATATTATAATAGAGGTTTGTAGCTAACTCCTTTCCTTCAGATATATGCACATACGTCTATATTATTTTTTCTGAAATATGGGATATCAAATCGTTCTTATAGATTTTTCATTTATCACTGTTAGCTTTTTGTAAAACAAAAGGACATGGTTTTGGGGCAGGAAAATGCAGTTTTTCAAGAGTTAAGACATATGTTTTTAAGGCTGAACTACAGTGTTTAAGAGCTTAAAATAAGGACTTTTTGGTGAAAAGAAAGTGCAGATTTTCTTAGAGTAAAAATGCAACTTCAAATGAGCTAAAAGGTGCAGATTTTTTATCTTAAAATGCAGATTTTTGAGAGCTAAAAATGCAGCTTTTTAAGAGCTTTAAACGCAGATTTTTTAGGTCAAAATGCACTCCCTTTGTGATCTTTAAGGTGCAGATTTTGCATAAAACATGCAGATTTTTTAAGAGTGAAAAAATACAGCTTCTTGAGGGCTCCAAAGTTCAGATTTCTTAGGATAAAACACAACTTTCAAATGGTAAAAATACACTCTTTTGAAGGGCGAAAACAACTGTTATAAGCTGCTGAAATTTTGCTTCTTTGACCTTAAGAAATCTTTGTTAATTTAATTTTACTAGAATATTTTTTCTCTAAAATGAATGTATTTGGTTCAAAGTTGTTAGTTTTCAAAAGTAAGACCCAATGATGGGCACTTTCTTTTAAGCTTTTGACTCTCATTAAAATCATATGTTTTAACCAATTTGTCCTACTCTTAGAATGAATTTTACTCCACTTTTGGGATCTTATACTTATGATCCTTTCCTAACCAACTATCCTACAACCTAGGCAAGACTAACCAGGCAAGTTTTGGATTGTCACACAAAGCAAGAACAAAGCAAATTTAGCTCACACACACATGGTATAGAGTCAAATCATCACGTGCTAACTATTAGGTTCATCCTTTAGCTTAAACCATTCATCAGATCGATTAACACAATGTCATACACAGATCCATAATGGTTAGTCTATCAAAGAGCGGATACTATTATGCCACACGAAATTTTGGGGGGGTCTCCATTTTTCAATCAATTTTCACTCAAAATCCAGTTTAAAAACACAATATAGACTGCACTAAGTTCCTTTTCTTCTTTTACTAAACACAACCTATACTAAACATGCCGGTTCAACAGAAATAAAAATCCTTAGGGAAAGAACACAGGGAAGAAAACCCCAAGGACTCGGGTACCTTGTGAGTACCCTCATGGGTTGCCTCCCATGCAGTGCCTGATTTAACATCACGGCACTACGCGGGTCTCTCAGCTACTCAGACTTCTCCAAGAGACCCATCAAAACAGCGAACCCAATGCTACCCCCACCCCACCAAAAAGAAATGGGAATTGCCCTCAATGCATGAGAAAATACAAAATATAGGGGGGGAACATACCTGTGGCACCTAAGCACCGTCATCGGGTGTCACAAATGTCGGGCCTTCTTTCTCGGTACTAGAAATAGTCTCTCCAATAGAGGCTGCCTCTGCAGTCCTCTCACCAGCAGTCTCAGTTGCCCGGGCAGCATCATCACTCTGAACTCCCACAATGGGGCCTGAAGCTGGTATCTCTATAGCGCTGGCCGAGCCACCCGTACCTCTCACATCTACCTCAATCTGCTGCATCGCCATCAACTCCTTCTTTTCCCGCTTCAAGTCTCTCTTCTCCTTTTTTCTTAGTGACTTCGGGCTCAAAAGAGTTGCTCCCTCTTGGGCATTCTTGTCCTTTCTCTTCATTTTCTTTTTGGGTTTGGGGTCGGGTTCAGGAACACCGGACGGTTCACGCGGACGGGAGTGTGCCAATAGGTCGATGAAGTCATCTTCCGCGGTCTCAACCTGCGGTAACTGAATGTCTGGCACATGCCTCTTTTGAAGTGCATCAACATCCGCTCAGACCCTAGCAAGCTCTGTAACAATAGAGGTGAGGTCTGGAGCGGTAAAATCCTGAAGCCTATCATTCACCCTATCTCTATGGTATCCAGTCTTGCATTCAGACTGTCAATCGATTTCAAGACCGGACCCATAGCATCATCTATTTCTCTTCGAATTAGTGGCTTCACGAAATTTGAGAACCTCTTGATTTGCTCATCCGCATGGAAGGCCGCTTTCGCAACCTTACTAAAGACCTCACTAGTAAAGAAGTAAGACTGACCCTGCTCACTAGATGGACCGGACTGAGCTAATGTAGACGGGCCTGGTGCGGAGGTCGATGGACCAGAAGCCGGTGCAGCATGCTCATCAAATACAACTAAGACATCCGGTGGAAAGTCTCCACTAGGCTCAAGAAAATCAGATGCAGCTGCATAAGCTCTTGCCCTTGCCACCGGTTTGTCGTATCCCAAATAAGGGCTATGTCCTGGAAGCTAGATTCTTGCACGGTCCCATCTACCCCCATCATCTCAGGCACCTCAACTGCCTGACATAGCTGAGTGATCAGGCAAGGAAAAGGAATGGTGGTGGACGGTCGCAGTGCCCGTTCTCTGATCTCTTCCGCAATAATATGGGCAATAATAATGTCATATCTAGCCATGATCGCAGCAACCAAGACAGCTCGGTCTGGAGTAAGAGTGTTATCCGTTGTAGTTGGTACCAACCGATGTCTGACCACCAACCACCAAAACTTTCCAGCCACACTCAATGATGCCTTGCTGATCTTCACTACATTAGTTGTCAACCAAGGTGGGTTGCCATTGATGATAAATGAGGCGATCTACCTGTAAGGTATTTTCTTCTGTCTGATTTTCTCCATACATGCATCCAAATTACACCTCTTTTTAGAAGCGTAAGAGGTCACTGATCAAATATTGAACCCAAAAAAGGTTGGGGTCAATCCCACAGGGAATATGGTAGGACTATGGTTGATTAATGTTTCCTCACATTTTAGTCATTTATTTCCCTCGAGAGTTTTTTTTTAAATAAACGAGTAATGGTAGTAACTAGAATGTAAACAGGTAACAGACGTCAATTTCAACAGTTGTTATCAATAATGGAAGCGACTAGGGTAGTGCTCCTTATGAGATCATAACTTAGTAAGGCTTTTGTACTTGGTAAACTAGTTTGATACTTAGCATGCAGAATTGGTAAGTTGGGTTCATCTAACTCCTTGGTCCAGAAGCTAGACGAATTTCACCACACGCCTTGATCCGGCCGTAGGTGTATGCTCTACTAACCCTTACCCTGAATCCCAGATTAGCTATTCTCGGACAAGGTCAAGCTATTAGATAAGGGTTGGTAGCCTCAAATCTCCGTCGTTGAACAACCATTTTCCCATCCGTTACCTCCTTGGTCCGGCAAGTAAGGATAAGGCGAGTTCTAACATTGTACACCGCTAGAAAGAAATCAATACGAAGGGAAGAACAATACATGCATAAATATCGCCCTAGAATTACTAAGTACTTTGCCTACTTCGTTAATCCTTCATGGTTCCCACAAACCTAGTTGTGGATTTAGCAACTCATGTTCATAAGTACACAATTAACGTTTGTTTGAGCAATCATCAATAGACACTTACAAGTGGGAATAAAGAAATCCAGAATCTTGAAGAACAATATCAAGAACTCTTCAATTAATCAAGAACTTGTGTTGAAAGTCAACACCAAAATAACAATGTAGTAACTATCCCAAAAATATGCGTAACAACGTAACATGCGTGATTAAAAAAATGTAAAATAAACCTAGGAAAAGTATTTATAGACAATGGATATCTTGTCCTAACAAACCTAGGAAACTGGGCTCGGCAAGGACCACGGGTTGGATGACGATCCATCATTTAGAATGACAGTTCGTAGTTTGATGGAGTCAACCGTGATCCTGGCTGGTCAACGTCTTTTGACTTGAGAAACTATGGTTGGAACCACGGGTCGTGCTTCTGAATGACGGCTCATCTCTTGACTCGTGGTTTCTTGGTCCATTTTTGTCCCTTCTCTGATTCAGTGACTACGACTCACAGAGATGGATCGTACTTCCAAAGTACGTTTCTTTCATCAATCTGTTCTTCCTGCTACTCTTTTTCTCTTCTGCAGTGTCTTCACTCTACGTGTCACAGGGACGGGTCCGTCATATTGAAACACGGACCGTAGACTGGTTCGTCATTTTCTCCAGACTTTGCATAGTTTCTGAACATTGGTCTACGTGTCACAGTGAAGGATCCATGGTTCTGAATCACGGACCGTCAAGTGAGTTGTGCTTCGTGTCTGGACTTGCACACTTTCTGAACCTTGGACTACGATTCACATTGACAGATCTGTGGTTTTGAAGCACGGACCGTCAAGTGAGTCGTCATCTCTGTAGCTTTCCAGTTTCTGCTCAATTTCCAACACTTTGCTCTAGGATCCATTTTTCCTGCATAATTAACCAAAAACATCAAATCTACCAATAAACTGCCTAAGAACTTGCGAAAATTATAAGTATTAAGCGTCGAAAGTGACGTACTTCTACGTCACATCAACAGGTGCCCGGCTCTTATCCGGGTCTAAATCCATAGAAAACCATGTCTAGTGCTACGGTCCAGCCGAGCCTAGTATCAGAATGAAGACCAGTAATCATATCATCGTAGTATCCCCTCTACTCTGAAAGGTTTCGTAAAATTCAGTTTAAAAGCCCTTTCAAAGTCATGTACCAAAAACAGGAGAAAATCAATTATAGTAGGCCCGAAGCCAAATCAGTAGTAAAACATGCAGGAAAAACCTTTTTCATGTATGATATGCTCGCAAACAATAGAGTAGCCCAAAATGGCTCACAAACATTTCCTGTCGGCCCTCCACAGGCTCAACAGCTCTACAACAGTCATAAGTAGCCTAGAAGGACATCTCTATGTCCCGGACCATAAGGGTAATATACAGTATTGATACGAATACTACAATCAACTTGCGAAATAAACGGACAGAAAAGGTGGACAAGGTCTGGGGTACCAACCTATAACAACCCACCCAGGGATGCTAATTAATGCAGTTATAGCCTATATACGCAGAGTCTAGGTAGGGAAAGTCATAACCTACTTGTCATTCGATGACTAGCTGCGAGAACGCCATTGTCCAGGCTCGAACTGCTCCAGAAAGCTCCAAATCACGAAAGTACTATCAACACAGTAATTTATACGTTAATACGAGACTAACGACACCCATAATGCCTTAAACATAACCGCCTCGAAATTCAGGTCACAAACAGGCCTGTGGGCCCCGTAACCTGAAACTAGAAACGAAAAATACCAAAGTCTTTCTTACTATCTCGGGAGCACATGTCAAAAATTGAGCGGAAACGGACCACAATTGGGGCTTCAAATCAGCCCACCAATTATGAAATCAAAGAGGGAATAAAATGAAGAAATTACGGGATTAAAGGATGGAATACTTACAATTTGTGATGAGGAATCAACCACGGATGAGAAATTAATTACTCCAATGCTAAGATATGCTCCCACAATGATAATGGAGCTTGGAGCCTTAGAAACAATGGAGAAATGCGGATTTTTGGTGAAGAAAACGAAGGAGAAGGTATATATACATACAGGGATTTGTTCATCGCTATCGCGAAGAAAAACCTTCGAGATCGGGATGAACAAACTGGCCAGCTCATCGCGATCGCGAGGGTTACCCTTCGAGATTGCGATGAACAAAGGAGCAGGGCCTTCATCGCTATCGCGAGAAAACCCTTCGAGATCGCGATGACCAAGGAATTCCTTCATCACTATCACGAAGAACCCTTCGAGATCGCGATGAACAAACTTGAGCCATACCAGCAACAGAAAATCAGCAGTGCTAAAAACTTCTACGGGATATTCCGGGCATAATCGAAACCCGATATTCAAAACCCAAATATGCTACTAGAGTGGAAACGAAACAAGCCCAACTGGCCTGAAAATACAGAATGAGAGAGAATTCCAAGCTGAAAAACTCGCAGTTCCTGACCAAAAGTCTCAATAGACCAAAGTCCATGCTCCGGAGCTAACGGAACTGTCGAAATTTGATTCCGAGCACGTTCACCAAGAATGTTGACTGAAGTCAACGATTTCAAAAGCCTAAAGCTCTAAAACAAGGAACGGCCAAAAAGACCAAGCAAACTGCTCGGACACCGAACTACCGGTCCCAGCAATCCATAAATGACTTGGAGCCGCTACAAGCAAACTCTAACAGTACAAGAAAGGCAAAAACGCATAAATGACCGGAAGGGTCATTACACCAAAAAGCCAAACCCCAACAAATTAGAGCACTAAACTACCATATGATCATATTATTATACAAATCAAAAGAAATATAAATACATCTACTCAAAACCCTAACAAAACACCTAAGCACAATCATTGAGAAGACAATTGTGTGCTGGAAGCCTACAAAATTGAGATTATGTATTCCTTTAAGTAGGTAGTAAGAGTCGGTTGAAATAATGTGTTATAGTCCATGTGAAATTTGTATGGCTACGGAACTTAATAAGAAGACCTAATTCGAATTAAAATCTTATGAAAATTAACAACTCAATAATTTCAAACTACTAAATATTAAGATAATAACTAAATTATAAGGAAAATCACTAAAAACACAAAAAATTAATCATAATGTCATGATACACTCTAGAATTTAATATGCACGTAACTTAATAAAAAAGGAATTACATACACTCTACAATTATAATATGCAGTAACTTGTTTCTACAAGGAAAAAATAAAATTCCCATATATCTATCTATCTATATCTATATCTATACTATATTAAAAGTGTGAAGCACCTTATAATGTGATTTGAACTTTTTGCCCTTCATTAAAAGTCTCTCCTTTAGACAAAATCGTCTTTTTACTATTTTTCTCCAATTATTATTATTAATATATAACAAGAAGTCTAAATTTATAGAATTCATTAAATATATATTTATACGACTATGTTTTTTATCTTTAAACATCAGTTTAGGTTTAGGATTCCTTTTGATAAATTAATTAATATTATTTATATTAATTGTCTCTCTTTATTTAGTTAAATTTGTTATTTATACGATTATGTTATTAGTATTTAGATTTAAGCATAACTTTAGGAGTTTAGGTTTAGGATTAGAATTTCTTTTAACTAATCAAATTAATATTATTTTTATTAATGTCTCTTTTTATTTAGGTTTACGACGACTATTCTTTCAAAAACTGTTCTAGGAGAAAAAATTATATATATATATATATATATATATATTTAAAGTGTGAAGGACCTTATAATGTTGTTGTTCTTCTTACTTACTGTTATTTTCTCTACTTAATATAGGTGATAGATGAATGTTTGGTCAGACTTTGAGGAATTTTTGTGTAGAGATTAGGTTTAACCGTATTGTTTTGATATCTGAATTATCGTATTATTTTGTTGTAGTTTTTATTTTGTTACCAGATGTTGTTTTTCTGCTTAATACAGGTGGTAGATGTGCTTGATCGGGTTATGAGGATTTTTCATGAAGGTTAGGTTTAATTATATTGTTCTGATATCTCGATTATCGTATTATTTTATTTAGTTTTTATTCTGTTACTAGATATATTTTTTTTGTTGCTTAATACAGGTTGTAGATGAATATTTAGTCGGATTTTGAGGATTTTTCGTGAAGGTTAGTTTAATTGTATTGTTTTGATATCTCGATTATTGCATTATTTTTTGTAGTTTTTACTCTGTTACTAGATTTTTTTTGTTGTTGCTTAACACTGGTGGTAAATGAATGTTTTGTCGGGTTTTGAATTTTTTTTGTGAAGATTAGATTTAATTGTATTGTTCTGATATCTCAATTATTGTATTATTTTATTTTTGTAAAGATATTAAAATTTATATTTATTTTAATGTTGACTTTTATTTTTCAAAGATATGTTTGTTTCACATATACTTTTATTGATTAACGTAATACATAATGCAACACGCGTACACTAATCATATTAGATAATGATTTAAATACGTGAGTGGTGAAGAGCTTCACCGGCCTCAATTGCAATATTATATACTCTATTGTCTTTTTGTATGCAATTTTTTATATTGTTGCGATACACACGTGCAACGCACGTACACTAAACTAGTTGATTGAAAAGGACAAACGTTCCTTTAAATAAGGGAATAATTTATACAAGTTAAAATATGAATGACTTTGAAGTTCTAAATTCTAGGATTTATTATAGAGGTCGAATTAAAAAAGATTTAATTAATAAAATTAAATTTGAAAAAAAATAGTAAAAAGATGATATTGTCTAAATAAAAAACTTTTAATGAAGGACAAAAAATTCAATCAATATTTATAAAGACGTTTACACTTTTAAAATAGTACTAGTTTAGTGTACATGCGTTGCACATGTTTATCACATCAAATAAATAGATATATAAAAATTACTAAAAAAATAATTAACGTTAAAATAAATACTTAAATATTTATTTAAATAATGGAGTAAATATTATTACACAATTTCTGAATGCAAATATGACGAATTTCGCTAGTATTTGTATTTTACTACCATCAATCACTATTATCACAATAACCATCAATCACTACTAACAATCATCACCATCAGTCACTACTATATATCGTCAACCACTATCATCATTCATCATCACCACCTATCACTTTTATCCACCACAATTATATATTAGTCATCAATATCAATTAACACCATCAACCATTGTTGTTAGCACAACCACCACTAGCTATTACCTATAGCACTATTATTAGCTAACACCATCACTAATCGACATCAACAATCACTACCGCTACCCATTATTATCACCAATCATTATATATTTTTTTATTTATTGATATAGAAGTAGATTAATTTACTATCTTACTAAACTAGTTGATTGAAAAGGACAAACGTTCCTTTAAATAAGGGAATAATTTATACAAGTTAAAATATGAATGACTTTGAAGTTCTAAATTCTAGGATTTATTATAGAGGTCGAATTAAAAAAGATTTAATTAATAAAATTAAATTTGAAAAAAAATAGTAAAAAGATGATATTGTCTAAATAAAAAACTTTTAATGAAGGACAAAAAATTCAATCAATATTTATAAAGACGTTTACACTTTTAAAATAGTACTAGTTTAGTGTACATGCGTTGCACATGTTTATCACATCAAATAAATAGATATATAAAAATTACTAAAAAAATAATTAACGTTAAAATAAATACTTAAATATTTATTTAAATAATGGAGTAAATATTATTACACAATTTCTGAATGCAAATATGACGAATTTCGCTAGTATTTGTATTTTACTACCATCAATCACTATTATCACAATAACCATCAATCACTACTAACAATCATCACCATCAGTCACTACTATATATCGTCAACCACTATCATCATTCATCATCACCACCTATCACTTTTATCCACCACAATTATATATTAGTCATCAATATCAATTAACACCATCAACCATTGTTGTTAGCACAACCACCACTAGCTATTACCTATAGCACTATTATTAGCTAACACCATCACTAATCGACATCAACAATCACTACCGCTACCCATTATTATCACCAATCATTATATATTTTTTTATTTATTGATATAGAAGTAGATTAATTTACTATCTTACTAAACTAGTTGATTGAAAAGGACAAACGTTCCTTTAAATAAGGGAATAATTTATACAAGTTAAAATATGAATGACTTTGAAGTTCTAAATTCTAGGATTTATTATAGAGGTCGAATTAAAAAAGATTTAATTAATAAAATTAAATTTGAAAAAAAATAGTAAAAAGATGATATTGTCTAAATAAAAAACTTTTAATGAAGGACAAAAAATTCAATCAATATTTATAAAGACGTTTACACTTTTAAAATAGTACTAGTTTAGTGTACATGCGTTGCACATGTTTATCACATCAAATAAATAGATATATAAAAATTACTAAAAAAATAATTAACGTTAAAATAAATACTTAAATATTTATTTAAATAATGGAGTAAATATTATTACACAATTTCTGAATGCAAATATGACGAATTTCGCTAGTATTTGTATTTTACTACCATCAATCACTATTATCACAATAACCATCAATCACTACTAACAATCATCACCATCAGTCACTACTATATATCGTCAACCACTATCATCATTCATCATCACCACCTATCACTTTTATCCACCACAATTATATATTAGTCATCAATATCAATTAACACCATCAACCATTGTTGTTAGCACAACCACCACTAGCTATTACCTATAGCACTATTATTAGCTAACACCATCACTAATCGACATCAACAATCACTACCGCTACCCATTATTATCACCAATCATTATATAATTTTTTTATTTATTGATATAGAAGTAGATTAATTTACTATCTTACTAAACTAGTTGATTGAAAAGGACAAACGTTCCTTTAAATAAGGGAATAATTTATACAAGTTAAAATATGAATGACTTTGAAGTTCTAAATTCTAGGATTTATTATAGAGGTCGAATTAAAAAAGATTTAATTAATAAAATTAAATTTGAAAAAAAATAGTAAAAAGATGATATTGTCTAAATAAAAAACTTTTAATGAAGGACAAAAAATTCAATCAATATTTATAAAGACGTTTACACTTTTAAAATAGTACTAGTTTAGTGTACATGCGTTGCACATGTTTATCACATCAAATAAATAGATATATAAAAATTACTAAAAAAATAATTAACGTTAAAATAAATACTTAAATATTTATTTAAATAATGGAGTAAATATTATTACACAATTTCTGAATGCAAATATGACGAATTTCGCTAGTATTTGTATTTTACTACCATCAATCACTATTATCACAATAACCATCAATCACTACTAACAATCATCACCATCAGTCACTACTATATATCGTCAACCACTATCATCATTCATCATCACCACCTATCACTTTTATCCACCACAATTATATATTAGTCATCAATATCAATTAACACCATCAACCATTGTTGTTAGCACAACCACCACTAGCTATTACCTATAGCACTATTATTAGCTAACACCATCACTAATCGACATCAACAATCACTACCGCTACCCATTATTATCACCAATCATTATATAATTTTTTTATTTATTGATATAGAAGTAGATTAATTTACTATCTTATTAATTTTATATTTATTAATTTTTAAATAAAAATAATCTCATACATTCGGATATTGCAAACAGTCTTAATTATTTAAAGTAAAACTAAAGAGAGTTAATAATATTGTACCATTATAGGACCAAAGAGAGTTCACGTACTCATTTCTTTTTTTATAACAAAGTTAACGAATAATAGTCAATTCTTTAGTACGTGAACTCTCTATATAATTCTATGCTTTATATAAAGAGAGTTCACATACTTTTTATAAAAATATCTCAAAAGTACGTGAACTCTCTTGTAACAAACTGAAGAACACTATTTGCAAGGCACATGAATTTACAATACGAATCCTTGTAAATATCTCCTCTTTCCTTTTATTTCCTAAAGTAATTTTGTTAGAAAATTCTAAGACTAAAGATATTAAAGTGTCGATTTTTTGTTTACGTTTATTTTGGTAAACCTATCAATATGTTTCTCTTTTTCTCTTCTTCGGTGTATATGTATACTTTTTACCAAAAAAAGGCTACATATTTCTTTTTAATTTACTTAGAAAAGAAGTAAAAAGAATTTGATCAACAAAATTTGACTTAAAGTAAGTTTTAGTTAATTTTAAATTCCTAAATACGAGGACTTTCATATATTTTTGACAGTAGAAAATCTCAAACAATAAAATTTTTCATAAATTTGGGAGTCTCGTATAGTTAGGAGTCTTCTTATGTATTTTTTTATATATTTATTATAATCAATATCAATATTATAAAAATAAAGATATAATAATTGAAGAAAATTATTGAAAAAATAATTTTTTACACAAAAATTATTTTATTTTGTTATTGGTACATGGGAATTGCTGGAAGACAAAGAAAGAGCAATTAAACGTGATGAAACTAATTATCATACGACATGCTAATTGAGTTTAAAAACTAATATTGATACTCCATTTAGTTATTACCAAGAAAAGTCAAAATTGAATTTGGAGTTAGTAGAGTAAGACCATACCTTTGAAAGGAGTAAAATTTGTTGCAATCAAAAAGAGAATTATCATATTCGTGATATAATTTTTTAATTTTTTCGGTGAGATAAACCTGATTTTTTTGAGTACTTCATTCTGCGGTAACATACTTGATTCGTCTAATTTTTCAATTGAAAATTTTCGATTGTATATGAGTCATTACAAACAAAAATCACAAAAAAAATCTCAACTAACAATTATCAATCAAGAATACATGATAATTTATTTTTGTAAACATAAAAAACATACTAAAATTTTAGAAATCTTACCTCAAGTCACAAGCAAATTTGTCTCTTCAATCATAGATATTATCAATATTTCACAAAAAAAAACTTCTCAATTAGCAATTGTATATCAAGAATACATGATAATTTGGTGTTATAAACTTCAAGAACATACTAAATTTTTAGAAAACTTACCTCAAATCACAAGCAAATTTATCTCTTTAATCATAGATACTATCAAGATTGTAAACATACTAAAATTTTAGAAAACTTACCTCAAGTCACAAGCAAATTTGTGTCTTCAATCATAGATACTATCAATATTTCACAAAAAGAAATTCTCAATTAGCAATTGTCTATTAAGAAAACATGATAATTTATTTTGTAAACTTCAAGAACATACTAAATTTTTAGAAAACTTACCTCAAATCACAAGCAAATTTATCTCTTTAATCATAAATACTATCAAGATTATAAACATAAAAAAATATACTAAAATTTTAGAAAACTTATCTCAAGTCACAAGCAAATTTGTCTCTTCAATCATAGACACTATCAATATTTCACAAAAAAAATTCTCAATTAGTAATTGTCTATCAAGAATACATGATAATTTATTTATTGTAAACTTCAAGAACATACTAAAATTTTGAAAAACTTACCTCAAATCACAAATAAATTTATCTCTTTAATCATAGATATCATCAAGATTTCAATTGGTAAAAAGATTCTATACCTAAACATGTTTTTTCCCTACATATATAGTTTTGAAAGAATAATCTAAACCTAAATAAAGAGAGATAACTTTTTTATTTATAAGAAAAAATTCAGAAAGACAACTTTTTAATTTATAAGGAAAAAAGTTCTCAAAAAAATAAAATAAACCAAAGGGAAAAAGAGAATTTCAGGGAATTAAAAGAACGTGTTATATTTTTGGGCAATTGTTGCTTTCTTTTGGGGAACTTTAGGAAATATTTTTTTTTTTTGGAACTTTTAGAATACAATAGTATCAGTGTGGTTAGTATATATATATATATATATATATATATATATATATATATATATATATATATATATAATAATATATATATAGGAAAAAACGATTTTGTCTATTGCAAGGTCTTATAATGAAGGACAAAAAGTTCAAATTACATTATAAGGTGCTTCAGATTTTTAATATAGTACTAGTCTTAGTGTACACACCTCACACGTGTCTCTCATATTAATAACAATAGATTTTTATTTAATTGTTTTTAGTTTTTTAGTTAAACTCAAACAAATCTTGATATTTAAGACTTTCAAATTAATTATAATTTTCTTAATAGAACTATATTAAAAGTCCTAACATCTACTACTTTTAAACTCTGCTCTATTCACCAAATTTGGACCAATAGAAAGAATTATCTCACATTTTGCTTTTATTGAAATATCAAAACCTAATACCTCATGATTCTCAACTCACTTTATTGTTCACTAAGTCACACCCGTGAGTACAAAAAAATTACTCTACTATAAAAAATCGATTATCTTTTATTGAAGGGCAAAAAGTTCAAATCATATTATAAGGTCCTTCACACTTTTAATATAACTAATTTAGTGTACGTGCATTGCACGTATGCATCACGTCAAACTGCCAATCAATATAAAATATATGAAAGAAGAATAAACAACAATGGTGGACACTATTTAATGATGGGCACTATACGTTTACCATCCCCCTAGCAATCTTCTAAAATTTGGAAGGTACTTTCATATTTAGTGTCCAATCAAATTAAGTAACAAAATAACAATATATCAAAAGTTGCGTAGAAGCATTTGGCTATGACTTGGTGATTAAGCACCAATAAATGAATTAAAAGCTAAATCACTTACCAAAATAAGTGAATATTTATAAGAACCAGAAGCTAGACTCATATATAGAGTGAATCACTTCTAATATCCAAAAGGACATGATCAAATATGTATACTACTGTGTATTTATAGTATATAAAGTAAATGCGCAAAATTCAAGTTTACGGATGACAAAAAAAGTTAAAATTTTACAACCCCACAATAATTAGTTTAAAATATTTATAAGCACAAAGCACAAAAATAGAAGTTCAATGTTTCTTGGTCTTAAAGTCAGATATGAACAACTTTAAAGTAGTGCAAAATATT
Organism: Jaltomata sinuosa; assembly: GCA_003996215.1. Taxonomy (NCBI): domain Eukaryota; kingdom Viridiplantae; phylum Streptophyta; class Magnoliopsida; order Solanales; family Solanaceae; genus Jaltomata; species Jaltomata sinuosa. The sequence goes on along the minus strand of QJPP01007303.1, from coordinate 23,304 downwards.
TTACCAAGTGTTATTTTGACGATTGGTGCTTATTCAATAGCTCGAAAAAGAGAAGTTCACAATAAGAACACATAAAATATACAACTGCACATTGACTAATTTGAAATCGAAGATACAATTACAAGTTAATTATTCGATAAAATAATATGTGAATTGTAAAATAAGAATGTACCAGAACATGCTTTTGCAGAGATGGTGAATAGATGCGGCATTGACAATGTCGCGGCGGCTTTCCGCGGCCAATCTAGTAATCACACGGGAAGAATAGAACCAAAATTCACTAGCTACTACCGAACCCACCCTGGCTGTCAATGTGGTTAAAAATCTTTGACTTCTTGTCCTATTTTCAAATTTGCCTTTCGATAACAAAAGCATTGAATGCTTAGCAGCAGCATACTAATGCTTCACCAATTTAACAAGCCTAACCCTTTCACCATTCATCAAATTCTTCTTTGTTTGTTGTTGATGGTCAAACTTTTCTTTTTTGATTACTATCGTTAGTATTTTCCTTCTAATTCTGTCTCGGCATTTAATTGATTATTAGATCATAACCACAAAGAAAGAATCAAACCTGAAAATAAATCTTGTAGAGCTTTAGATCATTACCATAAAGGAGGAAATTTTCATAAAAATAACAAAAGTTAAATTCAAAGATACAGTTTTTAACAACACAGAACCATGTGAAAAGTAATCAAGCAAAATAAAAATGAAGAATCTAAAGAATAAATCACCTTAACCAAAAAGTAAATCAAACTCACAGTTCGTTCCTCTCAAATTATATCTTGTATCGATCATAGGATCACTCTATGAATATGTCAATTTTCTGTGACCTCCCACCGTTCACGACATTCCTTGCTTCTCGCAAAAAAAAGAACTCAAAACTCAAGAATTAAGGTCAGAGTATATACTATAGAATTCCATGCATGACAACAAAAATAGATACAATCATAAAAATTGAAAACGAAGAACTCAAAATTAGTAAATATCAACAAATAGACAACAAAAAAATAACATGCACGACAAAATAAACAAAGATAAATGGTAGAGGAAGATTAAAAAAACGTAGAGAACAAATATAAATCAACCTAAGTACGCATAATATGATTGAGCTATTCAGAAGATGATATATAGTTGGAGGCGTCTGTACCACAACAACATCTGTAGCGACGGATTTTTTTACTAAATATTAGGAGTCCTTATCTATTACAAATAAGTAAAGTACCAAATATAACGATAATAAATTAATAATAATTTAATAATTAACGTGTTAAAATGATATAAATAACTATTGTATTTCTATGTTATTATTGTTGTTGTATTTCACTACCATATTTTTAGAAAATTTTATTCACATAATTACAAGGGAAAGTAAAAAAGAAAATCTACCATATTTTTAGGAAGTTTTTTCACCAAAGAAAACATACATTTACCAACACTAAAATAAACTCTACCATATTTTAAGAAAGTTTTTTAGGTAAAAAGAAAACCTATTAATTTTCCTAATACTTTATCAGGGAAAGTTTTTTAGGTAAAAAGAAAACCTATTAATTTTCCTAATACTTTATCAGGGAAAGTTAAAAAAAGACCTATCATATTTTAAGCAAAGTTATTTCACGTAAAACCTCACATATATTACCAACATTAGTTCTAATTCCTATGTATTTTAGGAGTCTTCTCATATATTTTAATATTTAATATTATAAAAATAATTAAATAATAATTGGAGAAGAAAAGTGAAAGACAATTTTTTCTATTGCAATTTTTTTTTAATGAAGAGTAAAAAGTTCAAATCACATTATAAGGTCCTTCACACTTTTAATATAACTAGATTAGTGTACGTGCGTTGCACGTGTGTTACGTCAATACTAAAGATTGTAAAAAGAACGAAGTATATATTATTGCAATTGAAGTTACAATATATGTAATATATATTATAATTTATATATAATCTTCAAATCTATTAACTAAAAGAGATAAAGAAAGTCAGAAAGGATGATGATAATGAATGCAAGTAAACGACTTGAATCAAAATAAGAAGAAAACATAGAAATAGAAGAAGCATATGTAGAAACATTACACTTTAATATAAGGGTTAATCAAATATTTTTACGGAGTGGTCAGTGAGATAAGACAAATATTATCGCGGCTAAGTATTTATGGTATTGACCAAAAATCCACAACATAAAATGCAGAGATAATCAAAAGCCAATCTTCCCCATACAATGCTCAAAACTTTACTGTGTGGGACTAATAAGAATCAAGAACTCACTCCAAGACTACCAGGAGGACTCTATTCCATACTTCTCACAAAGTTGTCCTCCTGCAACCAACATTTATAAGCTCTACAGCATACTATGGACAAAAGAAATCAAACGGACCAACACAATCTTCTTCTCTATCAGATGTTGATATTTTAGTTGATAATGATAACACCTAATAGACTTGACTTTACATTCTGTGAAGGTTCAGTATAGTAAAAATGCACCCATTTGCTAAAATTTGACAACAATGACAATTAGTCTTGATTTCAGGCAGAGATTTATAATCTCTTAATCATTAGCAGTTAATTTAAACTTGACAGTAGACACCAACTCGCTAAGCACGACATATTTACAAAGCTAATGAACTAAAAAGGGCATAACACATAAACTTAACCTGCGTCTATACCCTAAATAGTAAATAGTTTTAAACGGGACTAACCAGCTGGTTCATTGTGAAATGCATACCACTGCATCTTGCCTCCACCCACATCTGAAGAGACAAAGTACTGTTTATGGCCCAAAAAAGACTTGATAACTTGAGAAAAAAATCTCAATTTAACCTCTACTATTAAAACATTGTGTGAGCATAACGGGACCAGCAGAGATAAAGACATGAAGAGGGAAAACACAATCCAATGAAGAAGAATATCATACCCAACTGTGTCAATATCAGCAGGAACAAAATCTGCAATTTCAGTATAACAGGTGTAGCCAGAGTAAGTAGCTTCACTGGGTCCGAACAAATTAGTCCGTACCTACAATTAAAGTCCATTGTTTGAAATTTTCTAACCAAGTCGATTAATCAATCAAAAGATCACATGTAAATCGTTGGCTATTCTCAAGAACCACAGTAACCTAATTTCACACAATGACACAAACATGAGAATTTATAACATAAATAGATGAATAGGACACAACAATTAGCTATTGATACTAGCATGGATAGCATGGTTGACACGAGCATTGATGGTATAGATGACACGTACGATGTTCATGTAAAGGAAAGCATACAATGTGTGGGTGGTCCACTAAAGTGAGGTGGAAGGAGGAATTCAAGAATTCCCAAAAGAAGGCAACCAAACAAGGCCCTTACTTCATTAAGGGAAAAAATGTAATAGCTAGTGTCTTCTTATTCCCTAGTATAAGTAGTAGCTTTTCTTCATTTTGGAAGACTAGTTTTTGCATATTGAAGATTGATACTCTAAAACTTGTAGTTGCTAGTGTAAGGCTTAGTGTAATTCCCTTAAGGAATTAGTGAGTGATTAGGGTGACTCTCTTAATTGTTAGTTTAACTTCTTTACTTAATTAATCGAAGGTCTCCCACTTGTGGATTTCATTTAGGTTTCCTTGATTAGTTGAGTTGAATTAGTATCTAGTTGTTGGAATCAATTGGGAGGTGAGGGTTTTAGCCCCTTGTTGCCCATAATTTCAATTCCTAGTTATTAATTCTCATATCTTTTCCTTCGTTTCTTCTTGTTTATTGTATTTCCGTTATCATTTGGTATCAGAGCTCGGTTTAGGTTTGTTTCCACAAATCTAAGTCTTGGGAATTTGATATCTTCAAAATCCAAAAAAAAAAAAAAATAGAAAATTTTTCATTTTAATTTGTTGTTTTTGATACTAGATCTTGATTCCCTAGTGTTTTTTGAGTCTAGATTTCAAATTTTGTGCGATTTGGAGTTGTAGAAGTAAAGTTGCCATTAAAGGGTTTTGAGCTTTTGAAGCTTTACAAACTTTGAAAGTGGGTCTTTTGATTGAGGAGAAATTGGAGTTTAAAAACTATTGGGGTTTGTTCCCTAAGTCGAGGGGAAGCTAATCCTAAAGTTTGAGTCAATTCCGAGTTGATTTGAAGGTGTTGGTATTTAGTGTGTGTTCTTGGTGTTCTAGGTGTTTTTGATATTCATCAAGAACATCTTGAAGAGGAAGAAACCAAAAGGTACATTTGATCCAACAATTTCAAGTCAAAAGTGGTCAAAGATGTTTGTTGGGTCCACAAGTGGAATTAAAAAAAAAAAAATCCACGTGGACCTGCCACGTCAGCCGCCATGTCAGCGCATGTTGCCCAGTTTCAGAAAGCAAAAATCTGCAGGTTCTATACTTAGTTTTTTTTTTAGGGGTCTCAAATTTTGGAACCCCAAAATTTTTCTAAGTGTTGGAACTTTTAAGACTCCAAAATTTTTCTAAGTGTTGGAACTTCAAACTTCTTCTTCTACACTCATTTTTCTTCGATTTCTCAACTATTTAACATCTAATTAACATCTTTAATTACTTGTTAACTAGTTTTAAAATATCAAATCATCTCTTTGATTCTCCAAATTAAGCAACAATAAGTAGTTTCTCCTACTTTTGTTACTTAATTCTTGAGTCCAAATTCTTTCGTTCTTCTTCCTCCTTCTTTTCTAGTTTTGTTTCGTTGATTAATTTCTTGATTCAAGTCCGTTTAGAGTCTTTCAAGTCGTCCTTCTTTCAAGAGTCACAAGAATCTACTCCTCCACAAAGGATAGGTGACCTTAAGTTGATTGAGTGGAGCTAGTTCACTACCAATTTTGAGACGACGCCATAGAAGATGAGCTGAGAGTTTACATACGAGTGATGTGAGGTTTTTTTTCTACTAATATTGTTTGTTGAGTTTTTGTAGGTACAATGTCTACTCATTTTCCTTATAACCATGGAGGAAGGAGCTTGGTGAACAACATGGGGACGAATTTCAATGTGTCAAGGAGGGTGACCAATATGAATGAAAGGGTGGTTGAAACAAATGGGAGGTTTGGAGGTATAGAGGAAAGGGTAAAAAGGATGGATAGTATGAATGAAAGGAGGTTCCTTATGACAAGTCAAAGTGAAGAAACAAGAAGGACCTCGGGTCAAGAATTCAACCTATACTACCCCTAACCAAATTGGAACCAAACCTACCCTCAAACTACATTCCGAATGAACCCAAGCTATGATAGGCAAGTCACCCCACATCCAAATACACAACCATATCATCCACCACAAAGGAGTCCTTTTGTGGAAAACCAAGATAGAAGCCAAGCACCTCCACAAAATATATCACATGCATCCTTGCATGTACCTTATGTTCCAACCCAACAACACTACCCACAAGTACCCTACCAAGATATCTATTATCAAAACCCTCTTTATGATGAAATGTGTGAAGAGGTTAGCCCGAATGAATGGTGGGAAAGACCCGAAGGCTTTGGTATGAACCAAGGCATCATGAGATGTCAAGGAAAATGGGATAGTGGAGATAGGTATAGGAATGAAGGAGGAAGGTGTGAAGATCGAAGTGATCGATATGGTGGTCAAGGTGTTCCAAATCATGGGATGGGTGACAACATGGCGAGTCTTCCAATGTTCCAAGATGGTAGTCAAGCTATTCAAGCTAACTACAGCACAAAAGGGGAAGACCAAGCCTATGGAGGTAATCATGATATACCTCAATCTTCTTCTCCTTCTATCATTCGATGTTATAAGTGTCAAGGTGAAGGACATATTGCTAGAAATTGTCCATAAAAGAGGTCAAATGTTATCTTGTGTGATGAACCTTGTGCTAAAAATGTGATAGAGTATGAGGTTGGGAATGCTTGTGATGAACCTAAGGTTAGGCATGATGAAGCAACCTCAAATGTTGTTGATGAGAAATTGGAGAAGGATTTGAACTCTTCTTGTGATCTAAAGAGAATCATGGGGGATATTTCTAAAGAGGAACTTGATCAAAATGTGAACCTATTTCATGCAAGGTTCAAGATGATGGATTGGGTATGTTCCTTGGTCATTGATGGTAGGAGTAGTACTAATGTGGTGAGTTGCACTATGGTTGATAGAATGAAGCTTCCTACACAAAGACACCCCAAGCCATACACACTTCAATGGCTCATTGAGAATTATGAAGTAGAGGTAAACAAACAAGTGGTCGTGAATTTTAGCATTGGCAAGTATCGAGATGAGGTGTTATGTGATGTTTTGCCCATTCAATCTTGTCATATGTTGTTTGGTAGACCTTGGCTAGCCGGTAGGGATGTTCGATATCAAGTGGAGTCCAACAAATACTCATTTGTATTTGGAGTACGAAGGCACATTCTTGTACCTTTAACACCCTATCAAGTGAGTGAGGATTACAAGATAATGAGGGAGCTTCAGAAAGTACTTAAGAGAGAGGAACTTGAAAAGGAGAAGAAAGAATTGGCTCAAGAAGGAAAGTTGTATGAGATTGATGAGCCAAGAAGTGACTTAAAAGAGGTGCACAATGATGTGACGCCAATTTACGTCACTTTCGACTCCTTTTTACTAAGAACAATCGTACGTTTTCAAGCAACCGTTGTTGTTTTTGATGTTTTTATGTTGTATTTGTAGGAAATGGAAACAAACACGGAAACGGAAGGAAATACGAGAAAAAGAGGATTCTGCCTAAGAGTGACGGCCTGAGTGACGGCCCGTCACACATGTGACGGTCCGTCACAGTGACCGTCAACTTAAGGCAGTGGTGCTGCCTAGCAGTGACGGTCCAGGCGACGGTCCGTCACTGCCTTGACGGTCCGTCAAGCCTGGCCGTCAAGCTAAGGCAGTAGCGCGCCAGCGGCTGTCCGCGTGAAGGACTCCTAACCCGTTTTGGATTTGGTTTCTTTGACTCCTATAAATACCCTATGATAGGTTTATTTTACATGTTGTTCACCCATTAGTTTAAACACGTTTTTTTAGTTGTTTTTGAGATCAAGAAACACGTTTGCTCTTGTTGAATTCGTGTTCTTGATTCGTTCTTGAGTTCTTGGTTTCTTTTGTTCTTGGATACTTGAAGATTGTCCTCAATATATTGTAAGGATCTCGGTTCTTTATTATTTTATGAACATGACTTTCTTCTCTTCTTCTTCGAGCATGAGTAACTAAAACTCCCGCAACTAGGGTTGTGGGAGCCATGGCAAACGTAGCAATATAGATTCCGGGTAGCGTTGGGTTCGATATATGTATTGTCACGTTGTTAATCATACATTATGTCACGTTTTCTAGTGGTTGCAAACATTAGAACATGCCTAGGTTTAATTTGCTTGAGTAAAGAAGTTAAAACCGGGAAACTTGATTAACGACAAGGATTCGAGACTACCAACTCTCGTCTTAAAGATTAATGTCGTAACTGGATTACTCTACTTGATGTTAGGATTGAAATCTAAAAAGCACATCTTTTCGAGGTCGAGAGAATAGAAAAGGAAATTTGTTTATTTGGTCAAGAGACGTTTAGACGATACAATTGACGCAATCACATCGTGACACGCATATAGAAAGAACCCGGTTAAGCCTAGGATCGACATTGTTACAAAAGCCATGGTGAACACGTCCCTAGTTCATTCTCTCCTATTGATTATTTCTCTTACATAATTGTTGCATTTTGTTCACGTTGATTACAAAAACCCCCCTTTTATTTATCGGAAACAATTGACTACTAGTCACAACTTCACTAAAGTCTTAATCTTCACCATATTCTCTGTGGTATTCGACCCCAACCTAGTTGGGTTCTATATTTGACTACGACCGCTTACGCTTCCTAATTGGAGGTGTAGTTTGGGCGTTATCAAAAAGTGGCGCCGTTGCCGGGGAATACGGTTTTTGATTAAGTCTAGTGTGTTTATTTGACTCTTAGTCATAATTTCCTGCTTTACGTTTATTTGTTGTTTTTGTTTTTGATAGGTTACAGATTTGTGCATGCCAAATACCCGAAGCTCGGGTGAATCAACAGTACCTTACGACCCCGAGCTTGCGAGAACATTAAGGCAGAATATGGCCGCACAAAACGAGGCAGCAAGGATCGCTGCAGAACTGCAGGCCCAATAAAATCTGAATGCTGGTGGTCTGCTGGATGATGTCGCACGGAATGATGAGGATCTCGATCTAGATGGAGCTGGCGCTACGGGCGCCATTGTTGTTCCACCGCTACCGCCCGGAGCAAAGTTCAATATCACTAGCACGATGATTCAGTTGCTGAATTTGAGAGGTGTATTCCGTGGTGCCGCTGGTGATGATCCAAACCAGCACTTAATGAATTTCGTGGGATCTGCAAATCATTTGAGCTGCCAGGCGTGAGTCAGACAGCGATCAGGCTCAGGTTGTTTCCATTGTCTCTGTCTGATGAGGCAGCATTGTGGTTGACTGAGCTGACCCCCGACTCTATCGCAACATGGGGAGAGTTGAGAGGAGCTTTCCTAGAAAGGTTCTTTCCTCCCTCTCGGATGATACAGTTGAGGGATGAGATTAGCAACTTCAGGCAGCAACCGCATGAAGCACTGCACGAGACTTGGTTGCGATTCAAAAAGAAGATAACCCAATGCCCGAACCATCAGTTGACCGATAACTTCTTGATGCAAACGTTCTACCGGGCACTGAATTCGGCTACCAAGCCGACGTTAGACAACGCAGCAGGTGGTGCATTCATGGGTCTCACCTTTGTTGAGGCCACAACTACTTTGGACAGGCTCACCAGAACCAACAGGCCCTGGCATACACGAGATTCAGAGGTTGCAGCTAGCATCTATACCGTTGGTATGTCAGCAGAGCAGCGTAGGAAAGAGGAGGAGCGCGACCAAGACATGGCGCATCTGAAAACACAGTTGGACCTACTGACCAAGCACTTGTTCTCAGGAGGTATGGAGAAGGTACAAGCTGTGGGTTCCCAAGGTACAGAGACTGAGGAGGCAAATTACTTGGGGGGGTTCCAGGCCAATGGCCAGGGAAACCAAGGTCGGAGTTATCAGCGAGACAACCACTATGAGAAAAGTGGCTACAAAGATCGCGACCAAGGAAACTGGAGGAACAACACCGATAGAGGTGGATTGTATATACCACCTGGGAATCGGGATAAAACTGGCAGCGAGGCTGAGACGTCCAAACTTGAGAACATGATGGCGAAGATGTTGCTTAAGGTGGAATCGACTGACTCTGGGGTAAAGGCAATGCGTAATGAGTTATCAACATTGAGTCAGGTAGTGGAGTCAAACTCAACCGCAATCAAGCAACTAGAGCAGCAAGTGGGGCAAATCTCGGCATCTCTGAACCAAAGGAAGACAGGTACATTGTCGAGTGACACTACTCATCCGAGGAATGACGCTAGCTGTATGGCGATCACCACAAGAAGTGGAAAAATATTACCGGAATCACATCCGGTAGTTCAGACTCAAGGTGATGTTGCGGATGATGAAGAGGCAGTAGAGGAGGAAACTCCAAAGCCCGCGGAGAAACGCAAGGAAGCTGAAAAGCTCCCAACTATGATGCCTCGACCACCACCTCCGTTCCCACAGCGTTTGAAGAAGAAAGCTGACGATGGTAAGTTCCTGAACTTCATGACCATGCTGAAGCAGATTTCAATAAACATACCATTGGTAGAAGCACTGGAACAAATGCCCGGTTATGCCAAGTTCATGAAGGACTTGATTACAAAGAAGAGGTCGGTAAGTTTTGAACCGGAAGATAACCTCCACCACTGCAGCACTATTTCTTCAAGGTCCTTAGTCGAAAAGAAGGAAGATCCAGGCGCCTTCACTGTTCCCTACACTGTTGGGAAGCTCAACTTCGGGAAAGCCTTGTGTGATCTGGGTGCTAGCATCAACTTGATGCCGCTAGCCGTCTATAAACAACTGGGGTTGGGAGCTCCTAAACCAACGTCCATAAGAGTGATGATGGCTGACCGCTCAGTAAAGCGACCTGTGGGAATATTGTCTGATGTGCTAGTAAAGATCGGTAAGCTTATTTTCCCAGCTGACTTTGTGATCTTGGATTGCGAAGTGGATTTCGATGTTCCCATAATCTTGGGATGACCATTGCTAGCCACAGCAAGAGCCTTGGTTGACATGGAGAAAAACGAACTGACCTTCAGGCTGAACAATGAAATGGTCAAGTTCGATGTGTCCAGAGTAATGAAGCAACCAAGTGACATGAGGGTGGTCGCGGTCATCAATGCTATTGAGGAAGTCCCTGCTGATGTGTATCCTGAGGAGAAACATGTAGAGGAAGGCGGTGAAAAGAGAACTAAGAAACGAAAACACCGCAAGAGAATCTACAAAGAAAGAGCGAAGAAGTTGTCGCGACTAGCGATGGAGCCCAAAAAGGAAGCTGGAACGCCACACTCCATCGAGTTCTCTTGTTTTGGAGACCCTGGCGGTCTCCAACATCATTCCAGAATTTGAGTCATATCGACTTCACAGGTATTCCTTTCTCTCACAGTTTTTAGCTTTCATATGTATGCATTGGAGACAATGCATGAGTCTAAGTTGAGGGTGTTGGAAAACCTGTGAGTCACCACCGAGGGTTTTTGTTGCTAATTTCTTTTCCCTCCGGTGTGCTATCTAGTAGAACCGGCATGTTTAGGTTGTTTAATTTAAAAATTTTTTTAGTGTCTATAGCAAAGCATGCGATTTCTTATCAAAGTAGCGCCCCTTTTAAAAAATTTCTGGTTTTGAGCTTATGTTGAAATGATTGACTGTCTGGATCCTTGTATGTCATTGTGCGATTATGAGTAGAATGAGTATGCTTAAGCCGAACGGTTGTTTGATAGTTGGTAGTGATATAGTTTCTTGGTGCCAAGTGTGTGTGAGATTATTGTTATAAATTCTTACTCTGTGTATGCATCTAGAACTTGCCTGGTATATTTTGTTAAGTTTGAAGTTGGTTGCTTAGGAAAGGATCACAGGCCCTTTTTGTGTGCAGTCCACTTAACCTATAAGACCGTCCAAATGCAAATAGTCCCTTTGATCCCTGTTTGAGCCATAATTGACCTTGTTCTTTCAATAACCTGTCACCGTTCCTGTTTAACTTTGAATCCCTATTTTGGCCCTGGTCCTTCCTTGGACATCGTGCACCTCAACCCAGGCAATCATCCTAAGTTGAGGGTGGCTACTATAGAGGTAAACCCTGTTTTGACCCTGGTCCTCCCTAGGACATCGTGCACCTCAACTCAGGCAATCAGCCTAAGTTGAGGGTGGCTACTATAGAGGTGAATGATAAGAAAAAGAGGACGGAAGAGATTGGTTGTGAGTAGAGTGAAAATGCGGGTGTGTGCCTAAGAAAAGAAAGAAAAAAGAGAAAAAAAAAAGATCGAAAAAAGAAATAAAAGGAATTGTCAAAACAAAGAGGCCGCATCTGTAGCTAGAAACGAGGAAATAAAAAAGGTGAATAAGGATGGACAAAGTAAAGTTGAGTGGTAATATGATGTCAATGGTTCCCAGGAGGGCTTAGTCACTAACCCCTAAATGTATCCTACCTGCACCTGAAGCCTCATTACAAGCCAAAACAAGTCCTGTAGTGATCTTGAGCGGCTTTCTGAAGAACTGAAATAGAATAGTAAGGGCAAGCCTATGGTATCGCATGTGCATTGTTTGAAATCGCTTGTGAGTGTGAGCGCTTACCTAGTCCCAAATCTTGTGTGTGGGATTTCTTTGTGGTGAGGGCACCAAGATATCTGTATTGTCTATTGATTGTTAGGATAGCTGCGCGTGTGTACGTAGAATGTTCTATCATATCGGAATGACATGTTTTGATCCTTGCAAGTTAGTGTTTCATACATTCGTGTGCTACGAGGGAGCTTGATTTAATTGAATAAGTTTTGAATGACCATGAGCTGCTATAGACACGAGTTTGTGTTCTTAGTTGAGTCTTATTATTATTTTATGTTATGTTGCTTGAGGACAAGCGAACGTTTTAAGTTGAGGGTGTTGATGTGACGCCAATTTACGTCACTTTCGACTCCTTTTAACTAAGAACAATCGTACGTTTTCAAGCAACCGTTGTTGTTTTTGATGTTTTTATGTTGTATTTGTAGGAAATGGAAACAAACACGGAAACGGAAGGAAATACGAGAAAAAGAGGATTCTGCCTAAGAGTGACGGCCTGAGTGACAGCCCGTCACACATGTGACGGTCCGTCACAGTGACCGTCAACTTAAGGCAGTGGTGCTGCCTAGCAGTGACGGTCCAGGCGACGGTCCGTCACTGCCTTGACGGTCCGTCAAGCCTGGCCGTCAAGCTAAGGCAGTAGCGCGCCAGCGGCTGTCCGCGTGAAGGACTCCTAACCCGTTTTGGATTTGGTTTCTTTGACTCCTATAAATACCCTATGATAGGTTTATTTTACATGTTGTTCACCCATTAGTTTAAACACGTTTTTTTAGTTGTTTTGAGATCAAGAAACACGTTTGCTCTTGTTGAATTCGTGTTCTTGATTCGTTCTTGAGTTCTTGGTTTCTTTTGTTCTTGGATACTTGAAGATTGTCCTCAATATATTGTAAGGATCTCGGTTCTTTATTATTTTATGAACATGACTTTCTTCTCTTCTTCTTCGAGCATGAGTAACTAAAACTCCCGCAACTAGGGTTGTGGGAGCCATGGCAAACGTAGCAATATAGATTCCGGGTAGCGTTGGGTTCGATATATGTATTGTCACGTTGTTAATCATGCATTATGTCACGTTTTCTAGTGGTTGCAAACATTAGAACATGCCTAGGTTTAATTTGCTTGAGTAAAGAAGTTAAAACTGGGAAACTTGATTAACGACAAGGTTTCGAGACTACCAACTCTCGTCTTAAAGATTAATGCCGTAACTGGATTACTGTACTTGATGTTAGGATTGAAATCTAAAAAGCACATCTTTTCGAGGTCGAGAGAATAGAAAAGGAAATTTGTTTATTTGGTCGAGAGACATTTAGACGATACAATTGACGCAATCACATCGTGACACGCATATAGAAAGAACCCGGTTAAGCCTAGGATCGACATTGTTACAAAAGCCATGGTGAACACGTCCCTAGTTCATTCTCTCCTACTGATTATTTCTCTTACATAATTGTTGCTTTTGTTCACGTTGATTACAAAACCCCCCCCCTTTAATTACCGGAAACAATTGACGACTAGTCACGTACTTCACTAAAAACTTAATCTTCACCATATTCTCTGTGGGATTCGACCCCAACCTTGTTGGGTTCTTTACTTGACAACGATCGCTTACGCTTCATTAATTTGAGGTGTAGTTTGAGTGTTATCACACAAGGAGCACTTAATTTTGGGACTTGCCAATACCAATCCCCTGTTACCTACTAACCATGGTGCTAGCATTTTGCCTAGTACCATCCCTTCTCTTTTGCAGGTTCATGGACAAATATTTCTAAAGGAGGATCCGAACAAAGTCCCTCGTGAACAAAGGGTTGAAGGCCTAATAATAGAGCTACCTAGAAAGTCAACTCTTAAGAAGAAACACAAAGACCAAGTCTATGGGTCCAAAATGATGCATTGGAGGGAAAGCTTTGGGAAACCAAGTGTGGTGCATAAGAATGCAGACTCAAAAGCCCGTCTTCAAGGTATGTACCCTTCCCCTCTTATTCCAAGCAATCCTTGGAGTCATGATGACACTTTTTCTATGGTAGGTAGGTTTTGGAAATTGTATGACCTCATACCCTACCATGAGAGTGATGATATAGCTCCAATGTATTCATGGTTGGTTTTGGATATGCTTAAGTTAGGTGTGTTTCATGTTTTGAATGCCAACCATAGTTATTGTTTGGGAAAGAATCCATGGTGCATTTGTGATTCCCGATTTATGTATTCTACTCCTTGTCACACTTATGTGGTTAGACAAGTTAAGGTGTTAGGATGGATTCTTAAAAGCATGACTCCATTTGTTTATCCATTCTTTGTGGGAGTTTGTTTGAGGAATAATAATGAATTGTACTTGAAATGCTTAATCTCGTCCTCTTATGTTCCAAATTGTGAATGCCATCTTGTTAACATTCTTTTCTTAAAGTGTTATTTGCAATTGAGAACCCTCGAGTGGATGCTAAGTTGCTTATTTATTTTTGGGAGAGTCCATGGATATTGAAAGCTCCTTGTCACCTTCATAGGGTTGGACAAGTTGAAGTTTCAAATGGAACTTTTGGAAGCATGTTTGGTTCTATGATAGGAGGGACCCCAACTCCTTGGGAGTATTATTTGGCATGGAGTGATTTGACTCCTAATAAATCCCTCGACTATTCTAGTAGCATGTCTTTGTTGGTACTAGCATGGATAGCATGGTTGACACGAGCATGGATGGTATAGATGACACATACGATGTTCATGTAAAGGAAAGCATACAATGTGTGGGTGGTCCACTAAAGTGAGGTGGAAGGAGGAATTCAGGAATTCCCAAAAGAAGGCAACCAAACAAGGCCCTTACTTAATTAAGGGCAAAACTGTAATAGCTAGTGTCTTCTTATTCCCTAGTATAAGTAGTAGCTTTTCTTCATTTTGGAAGACTAGTTTTTGCATATTGAAGATTGATACTCTAAAACTTGTAGTTGCTAGTGTAAGGCTTAGTGTAATTCCCTTAAGGAATTAGTGATTGATTAGGGTGACTCTCTTGATTGTTAGTTTAACTTCTTTACTTAATTAATCGAAGGTCTCCCACTTGTGGATTTCATTTAGGTTTCCTTGATTAGTTGAGTTGAATTAGTATCTAGTTGTTGGAATCAATTGAGAGGTGAGGGTTTTAGCCCCTTGTTGCCCATAATTTCAATTCCTAGTTATTAATTCTCATATCTTTTCCTTTGTTTCTTCTTGTTTGTTGTATTTCCGTTATCAGCTATGGTTAACTGTGATGCAGACTTCAACGGAAAGATCTACACAATATTGTATGAAACTAACCAAAGTTTTAATCCTCCTTGATATTTTAAGAATAGCAATAAAACAAAGATATCAGATCTAACATTACCTTCTCCCCATCATCCTCAAAGTTTACTACATTACTTTATAAAAAAGGAAGAATTCATTGTCAATTGTTAATTATGTATAATTAATATATAATTTTTAAATTTACTAACTAAAAGAACTAAAGAAAGACAGAAAGGTTGATTTTAATGAAAGAAAATGAGTTGAATTAAACGTTGACGCGTATTTAATTCTTTTTCCTTACCTCTCAATAACTTCTATTTTTACTATCGTTCTCCACAACTATGTACTCTAGTGGCACTAAATTAATTAAGACAAAAAAATTAAAATGCCTAAAGACAGTACATATATTTAACACTGCCACTAACTAATATACTAATATACTAATATCTTATATCTTCCTCTTCAAATCTTTTCCTATTGTAATAAATAAATAAATGTATCTCGATCAAAATAATATCAGATATAAAAAAAAGTCCATAAATATATTATTAAAAAAAACTAACAATATTGTATATAATCTCACTAACTTATTTAGAGTTGTATTTCAGCTAGAGTACCTTTACAATTCAATATTTAAATCACATATCGCCCTTCCAACTTTCAAGCATCCCTACATACATATAAAGATTGTCAACTTAGTAACCAATAAAGAGTTAACAAAGTTATCAACCAACACACATGTAATTAAAATCGTTTTACCTTCTTTGCCTAGTAACACATCAAAGCAAGATCTACGGGTAAAGCATTGATGCACTATCAATGATCAATCAATTTAGTAATTGCATCTCAAAATAGGAAGATAAACACCAAATTGGTCCAATCAGGTGACACATGGGGATAAACAATCTTCCATCTATTATAGAAAATTAAAAGAATCTCAAGGTATCATATAGTACCTATTTTTCTATCCCCTATGAGTACATATTTTTCCTTTTCTCTCAAAAAAACATAGAAAGTCAACTTTTCTATGATTATATTTGAACTACTTACACATATATCAAATTGTTTATCATCGACGTCGATCCTAGTAACTTCATCGACTTCTTTTTAGAGCTTCACTACCTATCAAGCACATGTTTTAGTGTTAAGGTTAATATTTATAAAAAAATTGAAAAATTAAGTCAAAATTCAATGCATGCAATGAGCTCAATTAGCAAACAAAGCAGCAAAATCAAGATAAATATCACTCTAATGGAACATAAAAATAATAAAATTTAAAACCAAAATCAACAGAAAATATTAAAATATCTCAAAGTATCATAAAATACCTATCATTGTTTATCATTGACGCCGATCCTAGTAACTTCATCGACTTCTTTTTAGATCTTCGCTACCTATCAAGAACATATCTTAGTATTAAGGTTAATATTTATAAAAAGAAATTTAAAAAATAAGTCATAATTCAATGCATGCAATGAGCACAATTAGCAAACAAAGTAGCAAAATCAAGATAAATATTATTCTAATCGAACATAAAAACAACAAAAATTTAAAATCAAAACCAACAGAAAATATTAAAATCATTAGAAAAAAGGAATACAACTAAAAAAAAAAGCTAGGAGAAACTAAAAATAGGGAAAATTCGTTGCCTTGTTAGAACTCTATTTATAGTTGAAGAAACTCCAAATTTAAAAAAATTATTGTTATATATTTAAAGTCCTATCTATATAAGGTTATATATTTAAAGTCCTATCTATATAAGGTACACTTTTAAATATGTTAATTTTTTAAATAGAAAAATCTAATTTTCAAAGCACATGTAACGGAAGTTGGAAGTCCTAATGTGACTTTTCAAGTCTCTTTTCTAAATGTCAAATGTCTGTTGTTTTATAATTTATAAATACGGTATATCACATAATTCAAATAAGAAAAATAATTAAATAAATATTATGGGAAATAATTATTACCTTTTATAAATAAGTAAAGATCTAATAAATATAATTTCTAAGTCTTAAATATTAAAATAATAATTAAATAACAGTTATTTAAGAAAAAAAGTGAAAAGATAATTTTGTCTATTGTGAAGTCTTTTAGTGAAGGGCAAAAAATTCAAATCACATTATAAGGTGTTTCACACTTTTAATATAACTAGTTTAATGTACGTGCGTTGCACGTATGCATCACGTCAATAAATATGAAATGAATAAAAAAAAAATATTGAAAAATAGCAATTGACGTTAATCAAAATACAAATTCTTTTATGTTCTTGGTTACTAAGTAATATAACGATGAAATTTAAAATATTGGCACTAATAATAATAATATTTAAAAATAAAATTAAACAACGTATATATTTTATGCATTATGTTATATAGGAAATTTCAATAGTTTGGACCTAAAACTAAATGTAATCTTTTATTATTAAATTTTAATTATAATTGACGTAATTGAATGTTACAGTAGCTCAAACGTTGCAGTTGTTTCACTTTTTTTTGTTGGTTACCAACTTTTGGGTTTCTTCAATCAAGTAAACAAATAAATGAATGAGAAAACTAAACAACTTTTGGATTTCTTCCGTTATTTCATTTATATTTTACTACTATTTAATATTTTATAATATTTGATAATACTTTAATTTAATGTAGGGGTAAAATGATAATTTAACTTTGCACTTTGGAGCTTCTCACTATTAAATAGCATATAGTAGCAGAACAGAAATTACAATAAAACAATAAGACAATTGAGATATTGTAACAATACGATTAAACCTAACCTTTACACAAAATTCCTTAAAGTCCAATTGAACATTCATTTATCACTTGTATTGAGTACTAAAAATAGGAGATAGCAACAGACATAAACTACAACAAAATAATATGATAATCGAGATATCACGATAATACAATTAATTAAACCTAACATTTATATCAAAATTCCTTAAAGCAGTAAAAATAGGAGATAGCAATAGAACAAAAACTACAATAAAATAATACGATAGTCGAGATATCACGACAATACAATTAATTAAACCTAACTTTTATATCAAAATTCCTTAATGCAGTAAAAATAGGAGATAGCAATAGAACAGAAACTACAACAAAATAATAAGATAATCGAGATATCAAGACAATACAATTAAACCTAACCTTTATATCAAAATTCCTTAAAGCCCGGCTGAACATTTATCACCATATATTCATTTACCACCTGTATTAAATAGAAAAATAACATATATATTAAAAATAACATATAATAATAGAACCTTTACACAAAATTAAGACTAAATATTCATCTACCACCTGTATTGAGTAGTAAAAATAGGAGATAGCAACAGAACAAAAACTACAACAAAACAATACGATAATCGAGATATCAAGACAATATAATTGAAGGAAAAAAGTGAAAAGACAATTTTGTCTATAATTCTACAAAGTGAGGTCTACAAAAAATAGGTGTACGCAGACTTTACCCCTACTCTGAAGGATAAAACTGTTGTTTTCAAAGATCCTCGGCTCGATGAATCACTCAAGATCTAGCCAACTCACAAAAATCAAGTAGTAGTATTACATTGCATGAAGGAGTTATCTTGAATCATACCATATCACTTTTGTAGGGCATACGTTGCATGTATCTTGGTTGCTGATAATTAAATAATATATAATATATAAAATAGTAGTTGGTGTGTTTGTACGCATGTATATCTTGCAATATTGATATTAGTCTAGAATAGATGCTCAAAAATTTAGGAGTCCCATATATTTAGGAGTCTTTCCATTTAATTTTTTATATATTTATTATAGTCAATATTTAATATTATAAATATAATAGTATAATAATTAGAGAGAAATAGTAAAAAGACGATTTTGTCTAAAGAGGAAACTTTTAATGAAGGGCAAAAAGTTCAAATCACATTATAAGGTGCTTCACACTTTTAGTATAGTATAGATATAGATAGATATAGATATAGATATAGATATAGATATAAATATAAATATAGATAATCTAGTCATAAATCTACCGTTATGCTACCACAATTCTAGAATTACTACTTAAATCTATACATGATTGACCTAAAGAGAAGAATTCAAAGAAAAAGAGAAGAAGACAATATATTATACTTTTGAACACTAGGATATACAAATCTAATGAAATTTAATTTTCGATATTCAAAAAAGAGTAGTTACCTTTAATATTACTTGAAAATGAGAACATGCAAACTCTTATTCCTTGATGTACTCTCTATCACTTGAGAAATTAATTGTTACTGCACTTGTTGAACTATAGAGCTATTTCCTAAACCAATATATTTTTCTTCGAAGCCTACGGGAATGGGTATCCTACGGCAGTAGAATTTTCCTAAACCTAAATTGACTTTTAAATTTAATAGAGAAAAGACAACGTAGAAATATTACTTGGTCTAAATAAATCCTAATTCAAAAGTGAATTACATGATAACTCACCATCACACGAACAATTAAATAGTAAATTAATTAGTCCTAAATATTAGGATAATGATTAACAAAAAGTATAACCACACACAATTTCAACTCCATAAATTTTAATTAAAATTAAAAAATATTTAAAATCCTACAAAATTACTCACATATACTATTATAAAACAATAAAATTTTCGATATAAATACCAATAGACTTTTGAAGATTAAAATAAACACTCTCTAACTTTTCTATGCCTTATGCGAAGTAATACAAATTTGTAGCTTGAATCATTATGTCATGATTCATATATCAACAAATCTCTAGAGAAAAATAATTAGATCACTAATTGCAGATCAATCAATCATGTATAACATTAACATATGTAAATTATAACAAATTATATAATTTCAAAAAAAAAAATGAATTTAAAAAGAGAAAAACATCAAGTATATTCTTGAGAAGGTTTTTTTTTCACACATCCATGAAATTATTTTATAAATAGATACACTTTTCTAATCCTAATACGTAAGATTTTATATGCCACCAAAATTCAGAGATAGTATTTAATAACAATTCTATTTCTCAAATATGACACTACAAGAGAACATGGAATTAGCTACGGAATCTATCAGTAATCCCTAGCTAATACGTTACTAAAAAGCTCTTAGCTAATTGAAATTTCTTATAATTCATCGCTAATCCGTAGCTAAATGGGATTAGCATGGAATTTTTATTGTTTGGCTACGAAATTTTGTCCGTCGCTAATTCCATGTTTTCTTGTAGTGTGAATAAAAGAAAATAATTAGATATTTATGTCTTTTCACATTAATAATGTTGGTTATTTATAAAACTATAGGAATTATAGTCCTAATTTGGATGGAAAGTAATTAAAAGCCTGTTTTCTTATTATTATTTTCATGACTTTAGATGATCGAATTTCTACGCGGCAAATTGTGACGTCAATATCTTGTTTATTAGCATTAGGATATATTAAAGAGAAAGTCCGTAAGAAGGATTTAATACACAAATCTTACTGATTTTGAAGTCCTTAATTTTAGGGGAATAATTAAAAGGAGGTCTCTAACTATTATGGGATATAATAATATTACTATTTAAATGATAATAATTGGAAAAAAATAGTAAATTACAGTTTTGTCTTGCGAAATCTTTTAATGAAGAGCAAAAAGTTCGAATCACATTATAAGGTGCTTCACACTTTTAATATAACTAGTTTAGTGTACGTGCGTTGCACGTGTGTATTTTTTAATAATAATAAACATATACAAAAAGAGAAAATTATTGTATACACATTATATTAAGTGCAAAACTTAGAATTAAAAAATAATGATCTCTTATTCACCTTCTTTTCTTTTTCAATAGACTCTTCTTCATCTCGTTTGAATCTCAAGGAAACTACATCATCTAGTGAATCCGAACTTTTGATGTACCCTTAGAATACGATTAAACTCAAATTATTAGCATGACTCCTAAAATATTAAATTGATTTAGTCAACTCAAATTATTAGCATGACTCATAAAAATATTAAATTGATTTGGTCAAGTGATCTATGATTGATATAAAAAATAAAAAATATAAAACTATTGGGAGCATAATTTTTCCCAAAATTAAATTTTGTTTGAGGACTACATTATGAAATTGATTCTTAATTTATAGAAGTTTAAAAAATTTTCTTCCAAAAAAGAATTAGCCAACTATAAAATATTTTTACTTTTATTTCATAAATTATTTACATATTAGAATAACATGAATTTCAAATAAAGTACCAAACCAAACAAATAAATCCTAAATATTAGGATTTTAATAATAATTAATTTCCTACATAACTCTCATATTAAATACATATTTTTTTTCCTTGTATTTCTAACCTACCCACGCCAATTATTCAGACATCTCATATAGATCACATGTTTTGTATTTTACTTTTGTCAATAATTGAATTACTCATGTAGTTTATTTGGAAAAACACGACACTTTTTTATAAGAATTTTTATTTTGACAAAAGTATGAATTTTACAGCTTTTTATTTTTCAAAATATATTAATTAAATAATAATTATTTGAGAAAATAATAAATAATAATTTTGAGATAAAAAATTTTAAAATAAAATATTAAAGAAAAACATAAATCCAAACAAAACATACATTTAATCTCAATGTTGATCAATCCTAAGCTTCTTTATTCGTATCTCACAAAAATGATATAATCAATTTGAATACCAACATGTATAATCCATTGCTAATTTATCACAAATATTGTAAGTGAACACAATTGTTATTGAAATAAAAGTTTACTACAAGCTTAAATTTAAATATTAATCATAATATAATTAACATAAGATAATTTCAAATATTTTCCTTGGTTAATAATCATACAAAGCTTTTTCAATACATTTTCTTATTAATTGTGACTAATAAATGATTATCATCATTATAACGTGATGATTAAATTTTTAAAACATAAATCCAAACAAAACATACATTTAATCTCAATGTTGATCAATCCTAAGCTTCTTTATTCGTATCTCACAAAAATGATATAATCAATTTGAATACCAACATGTATAATCCATTGCTAATTTATCACAAATATTGTAAGTGAACACAATTGTGATTGAAATAAAAGTTTACTACAAGCTTAAATTTAAATATTAATCATAATATAATTAACATAAGATAATTTCAAATATTTTCCTTGGTTAATAATTATACCAAGCTTTTTCAATACAGTTTTTTATTAATTGTGACTAATAAATGATTATCATCATTATAACGTGAGATGTTATAAGAGTAATGAAAAAAAATGTTATACATCAAAATGATAAATATTTATTTTTACTCGGTGTTTATACCAAATCAATAGATAAATAATATGTGTTTGTATGTAGACTTTTAGCACTTTATCATAATAAATTAACATATATTTTTACTTTATTAAATTATATAAACTATATTAAGTTATATGATTTGATGTAAACATTGATACAAACATTTAATGTCAAACTAAATAAAAAGAACGAAAGTAGATTTTGAAGAAAAAACTTTTCTAACAATTCAAGTTTATGACAAAGTCACAACATTATTATTTATTTCAAACTTCACTTAGCAATTGTCTATCCAAAATACATAATAATTTATTTTTGTAAACATAAAAAAACATACTAAATTTTTTGAAAACTTACCTCAAATCACAAGAAAATTTATCTCTTCAATCATAAATACTATCAATTCATAAAGAAAAATCTCAGCAATTGTATATCAAGAATACATGATAATTTATTATTGTAAACTTAAAGAACATACTAAACTTTTAGAAAACTTACCTCAAATCACAAGCAAATTTATCTCTTTAATTATAGATACTATCAAGATTGTAAACATCAAGAGCGTGCTAAAATTTTTAAAAACATACCTCAAATCACAAGCAAATTTGTCTCTTTAATCATAAGATATATCAAGATTTCTCAAAAAAAAAATCTCAATTAGCAATTGTCTATCAAAAATACATGATAATTTATTTATTGTAAACTTCAAAGACATACTAAAATTTGAGAAAATTTACCTCAAATCACAAGCAAATTTGTCTCTTCAATCATAGATACTATTAATTCACAAAACAATTCTCACCAATTGTGTATCAAGAATACATGATAATTTATTATTGTAAACTTCAAGAATATACTAAAATTTTAGAAAACTTACCTCAAATCACAAGCAAATTTATCTCTTTAACTATAGATATTATCAAGACTGCAAACATCAAGAACATACTAAAATTTTAGAAAACATACCCTCAAATCACAAGCAAATTTATCTCTTCAATCATAAGATATATTAAGATTTCAAAAAAAAAATAATCTCAATTAGCAATTGTCTATCAAGAATACATGATAATTTATTTATTGTAAACTTCAAAAACATACTAAAATTTTAGAAAACTTACCTCAAATCACAAGCAAATTTGTTTGTTC